>CM069455.1:53468737-53540628 GCA_035610835.1 Ophiura sarsii
AGAGATACCATAATGCATATAGTAGATGATAATTAATGAAGTAGCCACGGGAAATGGTTTAGGGAGGGTTGTGATTATAAATCAACCTGGTTTGGGTGTGTGCATTGGGAGGGGGGGGGGGGGGGGGGGGTAAAACCACGGGAAATGTTTTAGGATAGGGTTTAGACTTAATGAAGAAGTAGCCGCGGGAAATGGTTAGATGGTTAGGAGGTTTATGATTATAAATCCACCTGTTGGTGTAGTTGCAGTGTGGGGGCGATTGTAGGGGGTTTATGTGGTTTTAAAAGTACCGGGGTTTATAGGCAATGATAGGGGTTTATAATGCCTTTAGAAGGGATATGGTTATAAATCAACCTGACTCTGGGGTGTTGTAGGGCGTTTATGTGGTTTTAGAGGTAGGTAATGTGGCATAACCATGTCTAGCGAATGAAGTAGCCGCGGGAAATAGTTAGGAGGGTTATGATTATAAATCCACCTGGTTGGTGTAGTTGTGCAGTGTGTGGGGGGGGGGGGGGGGCGCGGTTGTAGGGGGTTATGTGGTTTTAAAAGTACCGAGGGTTACTTGATGCGGTTGAGAGATAGGGTTAATAAAGTAGCCACGGTAAATGGTTTATCAACCTGATATGGGGGGGGGGGGGGGGGGGGGGGGGGGGTTGTAGTGGGTTTACAATGCCTTTAGAAGGATATGGTTATAAATCAACCTGGTTTGGGGTGGGTGTTGTAGGGGGTTTATGTGGTTTCAGAGGTATGTAATGTGGCAAAACCATCTAGCGGGGACCCGAGCGTTTAGTGAGGGTACGCCGCTACGCGCTAGTTAATATTAACATCAGAGTCTGGTCTACCGCCCCTCCCGAGAGTCTACTCCATAATACACAAACGCCACACACATTTATCGGCTTGGACGTTCAATTTGTTTAACTCAAAATATTTCGTAAAGTTAAAACACTCCTAGTATGGTAGTTGTATAGTAATAGAAATAGTATCCGGTTACTCAAGCATGTTATTTCTGGGCTAACTTGGAGTGAACTGAGCTCAGCTGCCTGACGTTGCTGCAACGGATGGGCAATTTATGGCTGCCAGCTTGCAGCAAGCAAAGAGTTAATGTATTCATGTAATTTTAAACTTAACTATAATTTGCCAATGAACGTAAATGCATTGTTTGAAAACAAGGAATGATGGTTGGAAAATGTAGACTTATCCGCGGATCTATCATGGGTCAATGCTAGGGCCCCGGCTATATAGGGCTAATTATGCTAATGAGCTAATTTGCATATTGTGTTCAACAAATCTTTAATTTGCCTCTCAATCTTGAAAACAACACAAACTTCCATCAAGTAGTATAATTATAGAGGTGCCATTACAAGAAACCCATACGTTTGTTTTGTTTTGTGGTTATCGTTCACCCACCAACGTATACCCTATAGGGAAATTGTATTACCAGAAATTGCCAATTGATTTAAAAGAAGAGACAAATTCTTATGGTTTACTTTGTTTTCTCGGTGGTAAACTGTGTGTAACTTAACACTTTCCACGCGGCAGGCAGCTGCCGACGACATTCCAAAATTGCACAAAATGTTTCAAAAAAGTCAAAATTGTTGAATTACATTACCATATTTGAAATCACCATGAAAAATGCATTGAAATAAGTACCAACATGCAAAGTATCGGTCCAGTAATCCTTGAGATAGACCCTGAAATGTGGGAAATGTTTCTGAATATTCTGTTTTGTAAAACTTGTAGCCGCGTGGAAAGTGTTAACTATAAGTTCGATTTCTGTGGGATTTGGACCATACTGTATACACTGTACAGCATTTTCACCATGCTTTTAAATGATGAACAAATATCAAAATTCAAAATTGCTGACAGTGACATGTGACTCTTTTCTCTTGATGACGTCACCATTACCAAGCATTATGCTTTCTATGCATGACTTCCCATATAATGCGTGTTCTGTTGATGGAACCGCGCCAGTGACTGACTGGTCCTCCAGCTCCATACCATCTACATCCAGGGGCGTAGCAAGGTACATGTACCAAAAAGTGGGGCGGCCATTCATGTTGAAAACTGTAAAGGTAATTGAGCTGGTACCATCTGAGCGGTGCACAGCACCACCCTCCAAGCTATGCTCGGACAGGGGGGTGTCTGAGGAGGGATGTGCATGTGCCCCCCTCAGAAGTAGAATTTTTTTCAATTTACGAACTCATTTAGTGCGATCTGGTGTATACTTTTGACCAACATTTTATCGAAAAGCTACCTCTTCATTTCCAATAAATGTTTTGTTTTACATATTCTTGATTTAAGTATACATGGTTTAAAAGCTGGAACAGGGGAGAGTCTGTCTGAGGGTGGGGGGGGGGGGGGGGGGGATATGCCCCCCTCAGAATTTGATTTTTGTTTTCAATTTTCGAACCCATTTGGTGCGATTTGGTGTGTACTTTTGACCAATATTTTATTGAAAATCAATCCCTATCCCCCGTTACTTTTCCTTTTTTTCCCCTTCTTCTTTTTTTCTTTCTTTGCAAAAAAGTATGGCGGCCATGGCCGCCCCTGCCCTGGTTGCGATGCGCCTGTCTACATGTACTTCCATGGTCTTAACAGAAGCGGAGTTATAGTAATTAATCAACATGTTTCAATCCACAGATAGGTGTGTTTTAAAAAATAAGAAGTTTACAGGTTATTAGCACTTTCCACGCGGCTATTGGTTTAATCAATATACAAAACAGATTTGTCAGAAACCTTTCCCAACTTTCACGGTCTATCTCAAGGATTACTGAACCAGTACTAGGCATGTTTGTACTTATTGTAATGCATTTCTCATGGTGATTTCAAATATGGTAATTAAATTCAATAAAATTGACATTTTTGAAACATTTTGTGAACGTTTGGAATGTTGTCTGCCGCGTGGAAAGCGTTATTAAGGCACTGGCTTTATAACGACGTTATACATTCCACGCTTTATTATAAAAACAGAAAACACATTGAACTTGCAAACGAGTTTAAAAGCTAGAGACGCAATTAACATGATTGAAATTAGTTAAGTTAGCTCACACGGTTGAGTTATGATAACTGGACAATGGATTGTAATGTACTCTAAAAAATAATGGTTCTCTAAGGGTTCTGAAGCTGTTCTCTATGGAACCTAAATGGTTCTCCATCGAACCAGAAAGTGTTCATAAAGAACCACCTTTGGTTCTTCTAAGTACACTTGGGTTACTAAATTTTCCCTCAAGAACCATTTTGGCGGGTTGTATTCCCACACAGAGGACAAAGCGGTCCTGCATGTATAAGCATAGGTCCTTGGTATACGTTAAAGGTATATTATGTGATCTTTCCAGGGAACGCCCTCAACATCGAAAACAAAATCAGCTTGCAGATTTACATTTCTGATCATAAATCGTACATACATTCCAAGTTACAGGGCGATACGATTCTTAATTACTTCAAAATCATGGTTTTAGAGTAAAAATAAACTTGTCGGGTTAACACGACAGTTTATATTTTCACTCTAAATTCACTCTAAAACTATGATTTTGACGTAATTAGGAATCGTATCGCTCTGTAACTTGGATTGTATGTATGATTTATGATCAGAAATGTAAATCTGCAAGAAAATCTACTTTCTAAAAAAATCATGAATAGAGGGTGCTCTCTGGAAAAGATCACATAGCATGCCTTTAAGAAGGATAGTAAAGGTCATTGCAAGTTTATTGATAATGATCTATCCATGGTAAATGAGGCCCGCCCTCACTTGGTATGAGCCCTCTCACAATGAACTGGCTACGGGGGCGCTTTATCACTAGTCCCATTGGATCAGACTATGCCGGACACGGGCTCGTTGACGAATATTCAAGGTTAAATTATGCGTACAAGGTTACGTGATCAAACGAATGGTTAACGGCGGATTAAATTTATAAAATGATCGACACTGCTGGAGTTGGTTATCCAACTCCAGCGGTTTTAAGATGAAATTATTAAGTTCCATCGTGTATTGAATATAAATGAAAACCATTTTTACATTAATACCACATACACAGCCAGTCCAGAGTTCCACAAATTTCACTATAGTACAGCTTCAGAGAGCTATAAATTTGACATCGTAAATAACCTGATTAATTATATACCAACTTTGTGTGTGTGTGTTTAGTATATAGATGATTATTTATCTTGATCAGTGTTGCGTGAATCAGCTATAAGTCATACTAAAACCAACGGCGGTTCAACATTTACCGTCATTCGTGTCCACCATCGTCTGCATTGGATTACACCGAAATAGGCACAAATCTGTAAAATTTTGCAATATCCTGAACAAAGTACAAGTGATATCTTTCATTTTATTTATATCATGCTACCCTCACGCCAAACTGATTCCCCAAGGACTCCAAATTATCACAAAATCGGTTAAGTTGTTTTAATAGCCGAATCTTTTTACACAGCGTTTTGACGGTGTACTACACTGTTAAAAAAATGGTGTAAAATTAACGGTAAAAAGGCTTGCAGCCAATCTGCCAACAAACCCCTGTAAAATTTACATTGTACTGTAACAATTTACAGTAAATAGCTGTCAAATTTAACGGGACACTGTAAAATGTTACAGTTTCTTAAACCAATTACTGTAAAAATGCACAAAAAACAATATACTGTTTATTTTACAGTATTTTACTGCTTTTTTACAATGCAAAGTAAAATTTACAGGCGTTTGTTCAAAATATTGTTAAATTAACGGTAAAAAGGCTGGCAGCCAATCTGCCAACAAACCCCTGTAAAATTAACATTGATGAAATTTAGGACTTGGTCAAAAAATTGACAATTTGTGTGTGTGTGTAGCTAATGTTGAGAATGTTAAGTATTAAGCCACTAGCTCAACTTTTCATTTTAGTCAACGATGGCTTAAAGAATCAAGTGTGAAAAATACAGTATTTGACCGTTTTTTTTAGAAACGGTAAAATACTGTCATATTCCCATCATTTTACAGTGTTTTACATGTAAATTCTACAATGATTTTTGACGGTGTACTACCATCAGGGAAGTAATGCTACACCATGCACAAATTAACGGGGAGTGATGTAGTGTTGGGCGCCCTCACTATAGAATAGAATATTTTATTGACATTCACCAAACATTATGGTATAATCAAAGTAACGATACATAATAAACAAGAATAAAATACATGTATGTAAGTACCATTCATATAATAAAGTGATATAATGCATAGTAAATATTACAAATTACTCTCACGTGTTGCGAAGCATATATTAACATAGTCAATAACTATTTTGAGCACATCATAATCATTAGCACACATAATTAAAATAAACCTATTATAATCAGATAAGCTATCCAAACACAGAATTTCTTTTAAGTCTGAAAATAATTTAGTCCGATGATCATTGTAGAGACTGCATTCCATAATAAAATGGAATTCATCTTCAATGTTATTAAGATCACATTTTGTACAAAGTCTATTTTCAAGTGGTGTTTTAGGGGAAGTATGACGGCCTTTTTCAACCATAAGGGTGTGAGCGCTAATTCTAAGTTTACTAAATGCTACTCTAAAACTACGATTAAACATAATAACATAATTTTCTTTTGCAAAACTATCTTTGAATTGACAATATGTTCTAAGTTTTGGTTGTGAATTTGTAATACTATCTTTCCACTGAGTGTTATAAATATCTTCGAGGCCAGAAGTAACAATTGTTGAAATGTTGGATTTACAGCATGTGTTTGGTTTCTCCCATATATCAGACCTCTCAATAGTATCAAGGACTTTTTTAATACCATGAGACCAAGAGAAAATATGTCTACTGTTATTATAAAGTTTCCTATTATCTACAAGGGCATCAACAACCAACATTTTTGTTTGATCTCTTATACACATATCATTGAGATGCCACCAATATTTTACAGAAAGACTGAGCAAAATAATAAGTATTGGAAAACTACCTAAATCACCTCTAACAGCATTGTTTGTAGTTTTACGATGTACACCTAAAATAAGTTTACATACTTTAACATGTAAAGTTTCTCCAGGAAGTTTATCACATAAGTGGATAAAATTCTTATCATTTAAATTCTTTAGGATGTAAGGTGCCCAAATCTCACAACCATAGCCTATAATAGGTTGAATAAGTGAACGGAATAATTTTAAACTACATTTACTAGAAGTATTGTATAGATTTTCTCTTATTTTAAAGAATGCTTTGGAAGCCTTTTCTACCAGTTTCAACATAGATTTTGTGAATGAGCCAGAGGGTGTAAAAACAATACCAAGATAACTGTACTCTCCAGTTATCTTGAGCTATATATCACCATATTGAAAGTTGCAGTTATTTAGAATATGACCACTCTTATTAAAAATCATTACTAACAGGATATTTTGTCAATCTGGATTCTGATAGTCCAATTTTTTGTCTTCCAAATTAATTTTCAAATTTTCCCTCTTCAATTTTTTGTTTTGTTTTTGAAATTGAGTGCACACACACATCACACACAATTGGAAGACAGAACATTTGAGGCCACTTCCCCTATACAAAACGTGTGTAGAGAGGGTGATTATCATTCCAGGTGTTTCCAGTTGGGCTTACAGTTTTGCCAAGGTTTTTAATTACAAGCCCAAATGGGCCAAAACAACAACAATGCCAGGCAAAAAAACCCACATGTTTTACTTCCATTCAATATTAGCGCACTATTTCAAGCGGTTTACGTGTAGGTCCACATACAGTTTTGTCATGCAATGTATGTACGCTTTCATGTCTCGGAGATGTATGCGAAAGTGTGCGTAATGTTGAAATGTCTGTGGCAAGTCTATGCATGCAGTACCAGTAATCCCCAGCACAGAACAAAACAAATGCAATCAATGCACAAACATGTTTTCTTTCATTCAATGTAAACATTTCAAGAAGCCGAAGACATCGGTCCAAATTCAACGCATTTAGTATTAAAAATAAATATGCCGCTCTACAGAACTACCTGTACGAGAACAATATTGATGTCTGCGCCATCACCGAGACTTGGTTGGAATCCTCGATAAGCAGCACTGAATTCACCCCAGATGATTATTTATGCTTTCGAAAGGACCGCAATTTGAGTTTCTACCCAGAAGGCACATACTCAGAAGTAGCCAGAGGAGGATCATTACTGCTTATAAAAAGGAACCTCAACCCAACCTTATACACTGAGGGCGACACAGACGCAGAAGTTGTTTGGTGCACATTGCATCCAAACCCAAATACCTCGGTTTTATGTGGAGTTGTTTACAGACCAGAAAGAGGGGGTGATCCTAACTTGACGAAGATATGTGACTCTATAAACAAGATTAATACCGACAACGTAATTCTTCTTGGAGATTTCAACTTCAGAGACATAGATTGGGAGAAAAACGAGGCTCATACTGCTATATCCAAGAAATTTTTATCGTGTGTGGAGGAAAACATGCTGTTTCAGCTAGTGAAAGAACCCACAAGAGGGTCCAACATACTGGATCTTGTCTTAACCGGTAATCCAGACATTGTTCAGATGGTAAAGGTAGATGAAAAGCTCGCTGCTAGTGACCACAGGGGTGTTCTTGTAGAACTAAGAATACCAGTCCCACGTATTGCACTTACAGACCGAAAGATTTACCTCTACTCCAAGGGTGATTACGATGCTTTTTCGAAGGAAGTCAAGGCTGTTGACTGGGACACTACTCTACAAGACAAATCTGTAAACGAGACCTGGGAGACCATAAAGGCAAAGTACAGCAAATGGACAGAAAAGTTCGTCCCTACAAAATTAGTCAAATGTGGTCAACGCCACAAGCCACCGTGGACAAACTACAAATCCGTCAAGCGTGCCAAGAAAGCAAAACGAAGAGCTAAAGTTAAAGCCAGACAAACTGGCCTAAACGCATTCCAAAATAAATTCCTGGACGCCAAGAATAACGTGGATTCAACAATTAACCAAGCCAAAATGGACTACGAAGCCAAACTAATTGACGAGTTAAAAACAGAGCCAAAAAAGTTCTACAATTACGCCAGACACTTCTCTAGATCTTCTTCTACCGTAGAAGTACTGGAGCAGAATGGAACAAAGATTACGGATGACAAACAAAAAGCCAACCTGCTCAACAATTTCTTTGCCAGCGTGTTGAAAACGGAACCTGACGGGCAGCAAATAAACATGCCTCCTCCAGTTAGATACACCCAGGCTAACATGTACGACATCAATATATCACCGAAGATTGTGAGAGATAAGCTGACCAAACTGCATCTTAACAAGGCGTGTGGACCCGATGGATTCCATGTCAACATTCTAAAAAACGTACCCGACTTTGATGTGCCACTCAGCATTCTCTTTGAGAAGACACTCGCTACAGGTTTCATCCCACAGGACTGGAAAGACGCCAACATAACACCTCTCTTCAAAAAAGGTTCTAGACTCAGCCCCAATAATTACAGACCTGTGTCGCTCACCAGTCAAATTGTGAAAATTCTGGAAAGAATTATCTACGACCAGATGATGGAGTTTATTGTGGAAAACGACCTGATATCATGTGACCAGCACGGATTCCAAAAAAGATGCTCGTGTGTCACCCAACTCCTAGAATGTATATTCGACTGGACCACATCTGTTGACGAGAAAAAGGGAGTGGATATAGTCTACTTAGATTTCAGAAAAGCGTTCGACACTGTGGCCCATAAGCGTCTTCTATACAAGCTATACCATCTGGGAATTCGTGGTCACCTATTGGCATGGATCGAGGGCTTCCTGAGTGGTCGGAGACAACGAGTTATTCTAAGAAACGGTGTTTCTGAGTGGAGGAATGTAACAAGTGGAGTTCCTCAAGGATCTATCCTTGGACCAATCCTTTTTATACTCTTCGTCAACGACATTCCAGATATGGTCTCAAATACAGCAAAAATGTTCGCTGACGACACTAAAGTGTACACCGAGATTGTGACTAAAACCGATTGTGACGCTCTCCAACGTGACTTAAATTCACTCTCTGCATGGTCTAAACTATGGCTCCTCGACTTCAACGCCGAGAAATGTGTAGTTCTACGTATTAAGGCTGCCATAGATTACAAATACACTCTAAATGGAGTATACCTGCAGGAAGTGGACAACCAAAAAGACTTGGGTATCACTGTAAGTAATACCCTTACCCCAACAAGACACATCAAAGATATTGTCAAAAAAGCCCACCGGAAGATTGCCATGTTTCGCCGCTGCTTCACAGGCCTGGATGAGAAGAAAGTCAAAACTCTCTATACTTCACTCGTCCGCCCAGCCCTGGAATATGCATCAACTGTGTGGAGCCCCAGATCCAAAGAAAATATAAAGATATTAGAAAAGGTGCAGAAAAGATGCCTACGCCTATGCAAACATCAAGACATCGCCATTGAATCCCTACAGGAGAGGAGAAGTAAAACAGAGCTCATAGACACCTACAAGTTCATACACGGTCTCTATAAGACACCAGCCGAAAAATACTTCTCACTCCCCCACAGAGATCTCAGAGGACATTCAGACAAACTCTTTGTCAGGCGTAGCAGAACTCAGTTGGCAGGTCATTTCTACTCAAACAGAGTAGTTAATACCTGGAACAAATTGCCTGAAAATCTGGTTTCTGCACCTACTGTGGCCTCCTTCAAGAATCGACTGAGAGTCCTTCCCATTGGAAAAGAGGACTAATCAACCAAGTATACCAAGTAAGTAAGTAAATAAAGTTTGGTGATGCAACGCGTTCCTGTCTCCGAGACACGCAAGATTTTGCGTTTTATTCCACTGCATAGTCCATTAGATTGCGCAGTAGAGTGCCTAGCTACATTTAGAGTAACGTTGTAGCCAGTAGCCACATAGAACATTCTAATTTCTAATACCAATGGTGTTATAGCTGTCTGTTTCAAGTAAGGCAGGCTGCTTGCTTATTTGTTCTTCATTTCATGTTTCCATGATATACATAATGCACCCACCCAACAAGAGTTAATTTGTAGCCCAACTATTTTCTAAGACAATGATAAATAAAGCTCTAATTCAAACTGATGACACAATTGGGCTATAAGTATAATTTTTATAAACTGGCAACCTCAAGTTCTGCTGTGTGTGTGTTTGACCTCTTTAAAAACAGATTTGTATACAATACCAGCTAGTAGTCATGTATTATATAACATTATATAACAGCTAGCTATAGTCTATAGTCTGTTCAATGTGTGATGGAACATTTAGTGCACAAGAATGATGTTAATATTAAAGATCATGCACTATTTTATGGCGAATAAACTATAGAACTTAAAGTCTATTCAGTTTTTCAGTGTTGCATGGACAAGTTTATGATGACTAGCTAATTCACATTGCAAAATAATTAAATATCATAAATGGTCATATTTCATATTATGTTGAATGAACTATAGAAAGCAAGCTGGCTGGCTGGCTGGCTGGCTGGCTGGCTGGCTATAGAACTATACAGCCAGTACGCAACAGTCGCTTTTAAAGCGTGACCTTGCCGATTTCTAACCCGCAAAATGATCGATTTCAGGATGTCTCCCTTTAGCTAAATACCCTATGTCAGCCTTACGACAAGTTAGTATTACCAGCATACACTGCAATAGGATCAGTTTGCAGTCAAATAGCTAGATAGGTATAATCACCGTAATTTTCTTAATAATATGGGACCAAATTGACCATTTTTGGTCCACAAACAGTGATTTTATCGCTTATTTTAGAATCTAACAACTTTTGTGACTTTGCTTCTTGTATCTATTCACTTGACTGGACTAAGAATCGTACGATATTTTAAGAGCAATTTTCATACTAACGGAAGTTCAAGCTTTAATTTCATATCAAAATCATTGATGCCCGAGTTCTTTTTTGATGAGAAAATCGAGTCTTAATTTTCAGCGATTTTCGGTCAGAAAACGAAACTTACGATCCCCCGTTAGGCCTCGCCAACTTGATTTTTAGTCTCCTATAACCCGCCCGCGCTTCATTTTCATGCCCGCGTTTGAATTCATTAGAAATTTTGGGGAAAAATACCGTTTTTGCAATGAAAACGTCCGAATTTATGTATTTTGTGTGATGAAATTGTGAAAAATGATTTTGACGAGAAAAAAAAAATCATACGAAATTGTGCAGAGCAGAAGGATCGATTTCGAACCCCGGACCTCTCGCTCTTCAGTCTAGCGCTCTACCATCTGAGCTATCAAGCGAAACTAATTCTATTCGTGAGATTTAAACACATCATCAACAACCCAACGACGGTACGAAATGAATATAGCTCGAACCAGATTCGGACACCCATTTTATTATCCATTCACTTGACTGGACTAAGTAATGTCATACTATTTTAAGCATGTTTCTAGTTACAAAAGACTATGAATATTATGATACCATCAATACAATTGATGCCTAATTCTTCAAAAAGGGACTATTTACCGTGAATTTGGCTTTAGTTTCGTCAAGTTTTTCTCGAATTCGGATGTGTGTGATGACAATAATTTGCACCGAAAATGCAACATGTCATGAAGTCACAGCTAATATTAGATAATATTATTCGCATAATATGCCTTTTTATTTTACAATTTCATGGCAAATGTGTTTGAAATGTGTGATTATAATCATGAAAAGAGCTCATTTACATCGTGCTATTACGAGGTCAACTATGACTGCAAAGCCGTATCGCTACGGATGAGTACTTCCGGGTCGCTTTGCTGGGTTAGAAAAGGAACGACTTTTCGTGTGCTTGCATACTGGCTGTATAGCAGGCAAGCTGGCTATATCATTACATGTCCCTATTTTTTTAAATTACGCACGTTTATGCATTACTCATTTTGATATGTGTGGGGTGTACGTCACCGGGGGGGGGGGTATTCAGTGCGATCAGTAGTGGCGTACCCAGGGGGGCCGGTGCCACCCCCCCCCCAAAAAAAAATATCCCTGTAGGTAAAAATGACCCTCCGTCGGTGCGATTTTGACCATGCAATTTTTTTGACTGGTTACGCGGGCAACTTCATCGCTCCCCCACCCCCATCCCCCACCCCCCCCCCCCCCCCCCACCCACCCACCCATCAAAATTTCAGCTGCTGACGGGGAAAATATTGTGCAAGTTTTACGAAAAAATTGTCGGTACCATGCCTTTCGTCGGTACAACTATGGTCGTGCCTGCCTGCCTGCC
The DNA here is from genome assembly GCA_035610835.1 of Ophiura sarsii. Classification (NCBI taxonomy): domain Eukaryota; kingdom Metazoa; phylum Echinodermata; class Ophiuroidea; order Amphilepidida; family Ophiuridae; genus Ophiura; species Ophiura sarsii. The sequence goes on from CM069455.1 coordinate 53,480,889, forward strand.
CCCCCCCCCCCCCCCCCCCACCCCCGTTTCCAAAAGCTGGGTACGTCACTGGCGATCAGTAAGTGGATGATGCAGTGAAATCACTGCTTCGAGGAAGAGAAATAACCTATAGATGCGTGAGGACCCGTTGCATTGCTGATCCAGCGAAGGACAGGGAGGGCGCAGTGGAAAAGGGCCAGGGGTTTCTTTTTTTGGGGGGGGGGGGTGGGGATCTGGTCAGTGGTACCCATGAATTGCCCAGGCTTGTCGCAGACCATTTGTATGTGGAAGTTACTGCTTGTGTGATGTCAGCGAAGGTCAACAGGTTGCCCCATTTGTGATCCCACAATGCAACAGATAAGGATAATCAATGGCTTTTTTTTCTATTTGCGATAAACCTTGTGTTGTAAATGTGCCAATCGCGATCAATGCGCTGCATCGCACTATCATCGCATTGTCGTCATAGTGATTTTGGTTGTACACTAGACTAAGGGCAAGGCAAAATAAAAAATTAAACCTGTTTAGCGTCCCCTCCCGCTTCCTTTTTTGGGGTCCGCTTCAATTTTCTTTTCTTTTTTCTCTTTTTTCTCTTTATTTCAGTCAAAACTTTTTCAGGTTCGCAATGTTTATCGCTTACCAGGGCGGTTTTGTACTTAAAGTGGGGGGAAAATAAAACAAAAGGGCCTCTTCCTTCCTTTTTTGAAAAAAAACCTGATGCTAAACATGTTTTTATTTTTATTTTGCCTCTAGCCCAATTCAAGCTGTACTGAGGTGTAATAAAATAAATCCTCAGCGTTGAAAGAACTAGTATGCTTGGGCCCAGATTTCAGATTTGATCAAACTTAGATCACAGAGAACTACTCGAGTATTTTGCTGGGCTCGGGAGTCGGGCTCTGGAGTCGGACTCGCGCAGTCCATTTATTAATACGGCCTACGGGCCAGATTTGAAAAAACAGAAATAAGCTTATTACTCAAATTCGGCAATGCCTGTAATGCAATGGGTTATTTTAACATAGATTTGGTAAGAAAAAAATATTATTCGTTTTCCAAGATGAAATTCCCACCTTATTTCACCGAGTCTCGCAACACTCATTTCCCTATTCGTCGAAAGTTACTGATGACCGAGCAGGAAGAAGAATCTTGCCTGGTTTACAGCCGGGACTACTTTACGAAGTAAAGCGCATCAATCTACGCAAATCTATCATTTTTTTTAAACTAGGCAAGATTCGTCTTGGTGCGATGACCGAATACACATCACTCATATTTGGGTTTGGGTTTGGGTACATCCGCGTGCCTATTTTTGCTTACCGTTTTCAAAATAGTATGATTTGTTGGTTATATAATCTTGACATATATCTCAATCATATTGCCGAATATCGTGCAATTTCAAGCCTATCTTCTTATTAAAATTGTGACTTCAATGTTAAAAATCTACTTGTTTGAACCGAATTTCGTTATTACATATGCGGAGTAATTTGGTGGTGCGCCCTCATCATTATTTATATTGACAGGCGTGCCAGAATGTATGGGATAGGAAGGCAACAATTATAATGACTTGATTCAGGCAATTTATTCCTTGCATGTAATAATTTAATTTTCTCTATTTTAATTCATGACACTGGGATAGGGCATGCATTAAAGCCCCCCCCCCCCACATACACACACCAATGCTACGGGGAATGCGGGGGGGGGGGGCTAAACCAGGATGACTACTTTCTTTCCCTTCCTTTTTTCTCTTTCTAGCCTCAAATGTCCTTGTTTTTTCTTTAATGTTGAACAACAACAAATTCTGACATTATTTGGGAATCATGAAGAATCCGGACTTTTTGTGGTCCATTTCGACACGAGAGCCTGTTTACTTTAGATTTATCAATGTTTACAATAAGTTTCCATTTTTTACAATAGTCATGGAGTCTATTAAGAGCACATTGTAAACCTTTAGCAGTTTCTGAAATAATAACCAGGTCATCGGCATACATCAAGCAGTTTAAATTAGAATTATTAAGTTGAACAGGGTCACAAGTATTATCAAAAATATCAGGTAGATCACATAAATATATATTAAAAAACATTGGGCTAAGTATATACAGCCATGTTTTACACCAACAGTTGTTTGGAACTCATTTGTTATTTTATCATTGTATTTTATTGCGAAAGAAACATGTTCATACATACTGTGAATAATATTCATGAAATGACCATCAATACCTTTTTGATAAAGTTTATAAAATAAAGCATTACGCCAAATGGTATCAAAGGCTGATGAAAAATCAACAAAACAAATATGTAAATATGACTTTTTAGCTTTGTTAATGTATTTATCAATGAGGGTTTTCAGAACCAGTATATGGTCACTTGTACGGGACCCTTTTCTGAAACCGATTTGGTTTGGAGGTACAATATCATGTAACTCACAATAATCAACCACTGCTTAGCTGATATTGGGTTTTTATTAGAATTATTATCAATATCACAAAGATCATTATAAATGTCCCAAAAAGTTTTTGGATTATTTTGTTCAACCTTGTTAAGCCTATCAAATATCTTTTCTCTGAAATTCGTTCTCTTAACATTAAGCAGCTTTTTATATTTCTTTTTTAAAGTTTGATATTGATGTACTAAGTTCATGTTAAGAGGTGATTTTTTAATGCACCTGGCTAGAGATTTCAATTTTTTGCATAAATTTGTACAATCATCATCATACCACTTTTTATGTTTGGATTTTGTTTTACCTGTAGGCTTCTTTTTAGTAAGATTTGCCTGTTTACTAATTTTATTGAATAAATCATGAAATTTTGTAAGAGAGTAATCTATATCATTGTCAACAGTTTTAGGATCATTAATATAATCAGTAATAGCAGATTGTACACTGGGTGTGTTGAGAGCATTTTTTCAGGCTTCTGCACATTTTTCATTCCATATACCTGTCTGGAACTTTGTTTAAAGGAAAGTCATCATCACTATTAACAATATCATTCAATACTTGCCACCCAATTTTTAGTTTACAAGAAATTAAACAGTGGGTTGAGAATGGATTTAAGGGCAGTGTCAACCCGGCACTTGTTTCAAAAATTGAATTTCATATTTCTCTATTATTTTATACTTTTATATGTATTCTATCATTACCATCATAAGTTACTAATCGGAAGCGATTATTTCCCGTTCTTTTGGGAGATTTTAAATTGTTGTTTTGGTAAGTTTGAGTCAGGAAAAGGCGCATAGTTATTTGGCGGGAATTTAAGCGGAGTTCCGCGCTTTTCAAATGCTGCGACAGCTGTTCGATCATTGCGTCGCGCGCTGAAACTTCCCGCGCGTAATACTAGACGCGCCGCTTAATATCCGCGACGTAGACGCGAAAAACAAAAGAGCGCAAAACAATGTCTAAAATGTAAACAAAGGCCAATCTTATGATCATTTAAATTTCAGTTTTCTTCCAATTTCTTCACATTGTGACAATATAAATTGAATCTGATAGTTTATTATGATTGTTCATTATAGTATACTCGCTTTTTAGGTCACACGCCCGTGTGTTCCGTGAACATTTAGCTTTAAATGGTGGAAAATGTCAATATTTTTACTAAATCGATGTTTTCTAGAAGTTCAAATTTGAAGGAATTTTACGAATTTTCAGACAACATAACTAAAAATATATAAAACTATCAGGTAAGCTTTTACTACCATTGTGTAGAGGACTTTCAGCGCTAGGAGGCAATTTTTTATTTTTTCGATTATGGATTTTAAACTCGAGATATGCATCCATTTCTAGCGAAATGTATACAAAAAAACACGACTTTTACACTTTTCCGATGTTTTTAGCCATATTTCCAAAACCAAGCTTTATTTTGGAAAAAGAAAAAATTGCCTCCTAGACAAAATTGTTTTGTTTACAAAAACGTATATTAGAACAAATTACCATTTTTATTTTATAGTTATGCTGTCTGAAAAATTTGGGGTAAAAAAATGGCTTTTTGGTTCATTTCTCAAAATTTAGTTTATTTGGTATCATATTGATATCACCATCGGCTTCCGTATCAAATTTCCTTTCTAAAAATGTATACTTTTATGTACTTTTATTCAATATTCTCAAACTTAGAAGCAAAAGTTGATCATCAAAATAATAGGGTTGACACTTCCCTTAAGTCATAACTATAATAGTTATGACCTTTGACACTACCACGCCTGGCCAACTCACACATGGGCTGATGAGAAACTGATTAAAAATATATCCAATGACATCTCTGTCTATGTGTGTGTGATGTTATGAAGATTTTATTATATTGTAAATGTTATGGAAAGTCCTGGCCTAAATATAGATATGGAAGTAGTACGATATACGCACATGAAACATTTCAGACCCATTTGATGTCTCCACAGGAGTTTTGTAGGGAGATAATTTGGCTCCTTTTCTATTTGTTATATTGGTCGACTACCTAGCTACCATGCCTACTGAAGAAGGCCACATCAGAGCTAGATTCGGGAGTCTTAACACGTCCTCGTCGCTCCTCGTCGACATTGCTTTGTTGGAATCTTCAATTCCGCGGGCACAGGCCCAGCTACACTGCAAAAACTGCAGAACGTGTTCAAATGTAACAGATATAGAACATGTCTAACATGTTCTGATGTGTTCTGAACACGTTCAGAACATATCCAGAACACGTTCAGAACATGTTCTAAATCTGTTACATTTTGAACATGTTCTGGAACACCTGGAGAACACACCGTGAACATGTTCTGAACGCGTCATGTGTTCTGCACTTTTTGCAGTGTAGCCAGAACAGCGGCGGCAGCAGCCGACCTCGGCCTCATCATTAGCACACCTAAGACAGAGTACATGACTATATATTAACTGCAACCCCCATCCAACACTTCAAGTCTATGGTGATCCCATCAACCATGTGTCAGATTACAGATATATTGGCTCTATGATGGCATCTGGTTCAAGCGACCTTAAAAGAAGAAAATCACTGGCTTGGTGTGCTTTTTTGGAAGCTGAAAATGGCAATCATTTGAACGACCCCTTAGACATGTAAGATATCATTATAATATAACAGTAGACATGGTAGAGTCTGGTCTACCGCCCCTTCCCTATTTTTTTGGATTTAAATTTGATTAAAAGTGTCTAAATGTTACTATTTCTTGCTTGAAATGAATAAGTAAGCCATAATAAATGTTTTTAAGACTATTGTCACAAACATTATAGTTAAATTGACATATGGGTCTATACCAATTTTGTCTTGACATAAACCATATATTTTTCAGCCCCCAAAAAATATTTGAACAAATAATTTTGAAGAAAAAAAAGAGGAAAAAATCCGACCGACCGACCCGATTTTAAATTTTTGGCACTTGAGGGCAACACAACATATTTTGTTTTTGGCCTTATGGCTGCCAGCTAGCGATAGCAGCAAGCAAAGAGTTAAAGTAAACATGTAATTTTAAACTTAATAATTTGCCAATGAATGTGACTGCATGGTTTGAAAACAAGGAATGGTTGGAAAATGTAGACTTATCCATGGATCTATCAAGGGTCAATGCTAGGGCCCCGGCTGGGGCTAATTTGTATCATTATGCTAATGAGCTAATTTGCATATTGTGCATGTTCAACAAATCTTTAATTTGCCTCTCAATCTTGAAAACAACACAAACTGCCATCAAGTAGTATAATTATAGTGGTGCCATTACAAGAAACCCATACGTTTTTTTTTGTTGTGTTATCGTTCACCCATGCACCAACGTATAGCCTATAGGGAAATTGTATTACCAGAAATTGCCAATTGATTTGCTGTACTTATTGAATGACGGTATCAATGACACGGAGTTAATTACACCAAAACAGTATTCCCGTTGATTTTCAAACTGGCTATGAGCATTCGATTAAGTAACAAGTAAAAAGAAGAGACAAATTCTTATGTTTTATTTGTTTTCTCAGTTGTAAACTGTGTGTAACTTAACTATAGAAGTTCGATTTCTGTGGGATTTGGACCATACTGTTGGGCATATTGTATACTGTATAGCATTTTCACCTGCTTTTAAATGATGAACAAATATCAAAATTCAAAACTGCTGACAGTGACATGTGACTCTTTTCTCTTGATGACGTCACCATTACCAAGCATTATCCTTTCTCATGACTTCCCTCCTACAGTCATCACAATAAGTAACTGACCAGGTAATAAACATGCTGATAACTCTAAAAGTATAACTCCTGCATAAACATATTTAATTATAAAGTTGTTGATAAATTTCTCTTCTTGAATTTGAGATATTACACGCTAAGAATGGTTGATGAATGAGGAAGTCACGATCCCAAACGTTAGGGCAAGTCTGATTTTCATTTTAACATTTTCTTTTCAACACGGGGAGAGTATGACAGATAAAGCGTGTGTGCCGTATTGATCAACAGTAACAATGCCACCGGCCGACTATCCAACAACCAGGCCATCGACGGGTGAATTGGCACTACCACTACCCAGTAATAAATAATTTGCCGGTCTGAGTCCCCGTGTTGAAAATGAAAATGTGAAAATGAAAATCAGACTTGACAGTACATTTGGGATTGCAATTTCCTTAATAATCAGCCATTCTTAGCGTGTAATATCTCAAATTCAAGAAGATAAATTTCTCAACATGTTTATAATTTAATATGTTTATGTAGGGGTTATACTTCTAGAGTTATCAGCACATTTATTACCTGGTCAGTTACTTGTTGTGATGACTGTATAATGCTCTGTCATGATCTGATGATGGAATCACACCAGTGACTGGTCCTACAAGCTTCATGGTCCTACCATCTACATGTACTTCCATGATCCTAACAGAAGCGGAGTTATAGTAAATCAACATGCTTCAATCCACAGGTATTGAAAAAAGAAGAAGAAGGTTTACAGGTTATTAGCACTTTCCACGCGGCCATTGGTTTAATCAATATATAAAACAGATTTGTCAGAAACCTTTCCCAACTGTCAAGGTCTATCTCAAGGATTACTGAACCAGTACTAGGCATGTTTGTACTTATTGTAATGCATTTCTCATGGTGATTCCAAATATGGTAATTAAATTCAATAACATTGACATTTTTGAAACATTTTGTGAACGTTTGGAATGTTGTCTGCAGACTGTCTGCCGCGTGGAAAGCGTTAAGACACTGGCTTTATAACGACGTTATACACTCCACGCTTTATTATAAAAACAGCACATTGAACTTCAAACGAGTTTAAAAGCTAGACGCAATTAACATGATTGAAATCAGTTAAGTTAACTCACACGGTTGAGTTATGATAACTGGACAATGGATTGTAATGTACTCTCAAAAATAATGGTTCTCTAGGGGTTCTGAAGCTGTTCTCTATATGGAACCTAAATGGTTCTCCATCGAACCAGAAAGTGTTCATAAAGAACCACCTTTGGTTCTTCTAAGTACCCTTGGGTTTCCTAAATTTTCCCTCAAGAACCATTTTGGTTTGGCGGGTTCTATTCCCGTTCTATATATATTTTTAAGGGTTTCACAGTAAGAGGACAAAACGGTTATACGTTGAACCATTCTTTCTGAGGGTGTGGTCATGCATGTATAAGCATAGATCCATGGTATAAGTTAAGAATGGATAGTAAAGGTGATTGAAAGTTTATTGGATTGTGCGCGAATGATCTATCCATGTTTAGTGATGCCCGCCCTCACTTGGTATAAGCCCACTCACAATTAACTGGCAACGGGGGCGCTTTATCACTAGTCCCATTGGATCAGACGATACCGTCACGGGCTCGTTGACAAATGTTCAAGGTTAAATTATGCGTACGAGGTTACGTGATCAAACGAATGGTTAACGGCGGATTAAATTCATAAAATGATCGACACTGGAGATGGTTATCCAACTCCAGCGGTTTTAGGATGAAATTATTTAGTTCCATCGTGTATTGAATATAATTGAAAACCATTTTTACATTAATACCACATACACAGCCAGTCCAGAGTTCCACAAATTTCGTAGTACAGCTTCAGAGAGCTATAAATTTGACATCGTAAATAACCTGATTAATTATATTCCAACTTGGTGTGTGTGTGTTTAGTATATAGATGATTGTTTATCTTGATCAGTGTTGCTTGAATCAGCTATAAGTCATATTAAAACCAACGGCGGTTCAAAATTTACGGTCATTCGTGTCCACCATCGTCTGCATTGGATTACACCGAAATAGGCACAAATCTGTAAAATTTTGCAATATCCTGAACAAAGTACAAGGGATATCTTTCATTTTAATTATATCATGCTTCCCTCACGCCAAACTGATTCCACAAGGACTCCAAATTATCACAAAATCGGTTATTGTTTTAGCCGAATCTTTTTTACACAGCGTTTTTTAAACAGCGTTTTGAAATTATTATTAATGAGATACCTATAAATTGACGAAGTAAACTAAAAAAAAGTGACCTGATACCTTAACAGGCGCGCGTAGCGCGCGAAAAATGTGCTATTTTACAGTTTGCTATGATTGAGGCTTGCCTTCATAAAAGTTTCATAAAGATAAAGTTAATGTTTGAAGTCACATTAGCGCGTAGCGCACAACATTTGATACTAATTTGTTATGAAGCTAAATGTAATGTTTGAAGGTTCGTGCGAGCTTAGCGCGCAAAATTGCATATTTTACACTAATTTTGTCATAATTGAGCGACTTTTTGCTGATAACAAGCTTCTAAAAAGAAATGTAAATATTTTGAGGTTCTAAAACATCCACCCACCCTTCACCCACCCGCTCGGCCCTCGGGCTCTCCCGAAACGGACAACAAGAAATGAAGTCACACAAGGACTGGTCCCAAGTCTTATCGTTTGGGGCATGTGCGTGCGTAGCGCGCAATTTTGTTTGCTATTCTACATATTTTGCCAATTTTCGCTGGTACAAGCTTTTAAGACAACTAAAGCAAACATTTCGAGGCACATGAGCAAAACGCGCAAAATATTGGCTTCTCAACACTAACTAATTTTGTCATGATCGAGATACATTTTGTCTTAAAATTAGATTCCAAAATTAAAGTTAACCTTCATGTCACGTGCGGCTATTTTATATACATAAATTGTGCCGCGATTGAGATACCAACCAAGCAAAATTGACTTCTTTACATTAATTTTGCCAAGATTGAGATACATTGTTGCTTCTATTAAAATGTCACATTTTATTTTTATTTTTTTACGAAAACCCCTGGCTTCTTTATTTTATACTTATTTGCCACATTTGAGATATATTTTGGCCTTATGACACTGCTTTTATTGTTAAATGTTTTGCTATTTTACCCGGTTTTGCTAGGATTGAGGTACATTTTGGCTTCAAACTATCTTCTTAATTTGCAATGAATTTATTTTTGGGGGGAAGGGGCACATACGAGGGGGTATCAAAAAGTTTTAGATCACCCAAAAGTGAAGGAGCCAGAAACTTTATTTTGTCATGGGATCCTTTAGACATCTTTACTAAGTCCCTGTGCAAAGTTACACATTTCTCCTACTACCTGTCCACAGACCGCCATAGATCCTCAGATTGATCGCCATTGATTGATTCTCAGATTGCCTCAAATTGTGTGATTCCAAAAATAGCAATAAATAGTTTAAAGTGTTGACAGAAAAGGTCAAAGGTCATGTAGGGGTCATCTGTGTACACCCCATGTTTACCCATAACGTTATTGTCACCAAGCTTGTTTGTAATGACTTTAACCCCTTTCTGTCCAAACTTTAAACTATTTATTGCTGTTTGGGGAATAACCCAATCTGAAGCAATCTGAGAATCTATCAATGGCGGTCAATCTTAGGATCTCTACAATGGCGGTCTGTATACAGCTAATAAATAGTGGGAGAAAGGTGTAACTTTGCAAAGGGACTTTGTAAAGATGTCTGAAGGATCACATATCAAAATAAAGTTTCTGGCTCCTTCACTTCTGGGTGATTTCTTAAACTTTATGATACCCCTCGTACAACGAAAAATGCTATCTTTGTATTTGAACGTCATAATTTAACTATGATTTCTCTTATCAAAATTGAGGCGACAATGGCAAAATTGGGTGACAGGGGAGAAGGAGCGGTCGGCCCCTTCTTTACCCTCTGGCTACGCCATTATTGCCTTATATACCGGGATCTGTGCCGGGAACGTACACAATAAGGGGTGGGGGCATGGGGACACTTGAAAACAACACAAACTTCCATCAAGTAGTATAATTATAGTGGTGCCATTTAATAGTACAAGAAACCCATACGTTTTTGTTTGTTTTAACGTTAACCCACCAACGTAGCCTATAGGGAAATTGTATTACGCAGAAATTGCCAATTGATTTGCTGTACTTATCTTATTTTCCTTTCTTATGTTTTACTATGTTTTCTCAGTGGTAAACTGTGTGTGTAACTTAACACTTTCCACGCGGCAGGCAGCTGCCGACGACATTCCAAAATTGCACAAAATGTTTCAAAAAAGTCAAAATTGTTGAATTACATTACCATATTTGAAATCACCATGAGAAATGCATTAAAATAAGTACCAACATGCAAAGTATCGGTCCAGTAATCCTTGAGATAGACCCTGACATGTGGGAAATGTTTCTGAATATTCTGTTTTGCATATTGTAAAACTTGTAGCCGCGTGGAAAGTGTTAACTATAATAGAAGTTCGATTTCTGTGGGATATCAATATACAAAACAGATTTGTCAGAAACCTTTCCCAACTTTCAAGGTCTATCTCAAGGATTACTGAACCAGTACTAGGCATGTTTGTACTTATTGTAATGCATTTCTCATGGTGATTCCAAATATGGTAATTAAATTAAATAATTTTGACATTTTTGAAACATTTTGTGAAAGTGTGAAATGTTGTCTGCAGACGCCTGCCGCGTGGAAAGTGTTAAAGACAGCTGGCTTATGACGACGTTACATTCCAAAAAAACCACATTGAACTTAAAACGAGTTAAAGCTAAGACGCAATTAATATGATTTAAATTAAAAAGTCATGCATGGATCGGGTAAGTCATGTATTGTAAAGATCATAGAAAGTCATGCATTGTATGTACTCTCAAAAATAATGGTTCTCAAGGGGTTTTGAAGTTGTCCTCTATATAAACCTAAGTTCATCGAACCAAAAAGTGTTCATAAAGAACCACCTTTGGTTTTGGTTCTTCTAAGCACCCTTTAGTTTTGGGTTCCTAAATTTTGAAAAACCATTTTGGCGGGTTCTATTCCCGTTCTATTTTTTAAGGGTTCCACACAGAGGACAAAAAAGGTTATACGTTGAACCATTCTTTCTGAGAGTGTGGTCATGTATAAGTTAAGTATTCTCTTTTTCTTCTTCGTATTTTCCTTTCCCTTTTGGTGTTTCCTTGTATATATTGTCTTGTCCCCACCATTGCAGTTTACATATGCTACTTTTACATTTTATCACTTCCCTCTTGTATCCCTTTGGGATCCTGTTGCGGTGTTGCGTGTGTGTGATCATGATCTGTTGGGACTCCCCTCTACCATTGTTAAGGATGGATAGTAAAGGTCATAGAAAGTTTATTGGATTGTGCTGGGTAATGATATAATGGGTCATTCCACCAGGTTGGGAATATTTGAGTGAAGCATGAGGCAAGATATAGGTTTTCAATAAAACAATAACATTCATTCTATTAAATTTAGATCTAACTTTCAGAATTCAGATTAAACAATACCAATTAATATGATGCATGAAATAATTTCGTTTCTCAGGTACGGTGTAAAATAGGTACTAAAATGAGGAAAATAATCTAGAAAAAGTGTGACATGAAAAACAATGGAAAATAATCATTGACTTACATTTTTTAGTTATACATTAAGTCGCTCTTGTTTTAGTTTCACAAAATAGACCAACCTTTCATTAGAATTATTCTTTTCATCTATATTTCACCATTAAACGCTTGATTTTAGCTTATCATAAAATGACCTGTGGACGTAACAATGGTGTAAACATTGACACATTCTAATCTGTGCATGTAGTGTATTTAATTCATCTTAAAATGAATAAAACAATGTTGCAACTGCTAGCTTCTGGCACCATCTCATAAATGAGCACAAGAATGTTGAACAAATAATTCCATTTTTATCATTCTGGTGCCACAATGAGATAATTTTGGACATGGTGTAAATGTTACGTCCACACAACTTTGAAACACTTTCTGTTGCAGCTGCTAGGTACACCCAGTATAAAGTGCTTAAGGACCCCTGTGTCAACTATCTGGATGTCCCAAATACAAGAAACATGGCAAGATTGGCCTCTAAAGCTACTTTTCTAGATTATGACACTATAAAATGTGGTGTAAATCTTACGTCCACACTAGGAAAAACTACAAAATCTGAGTTCAAAGCATGTTTTAAAGTATCTACCAAGTTGAAACTTGCTGAAATAGTAAACAACATCGTGTCTTGATGATACATATAAGATTTGTATGTTTAAGTACATTACAAGTGAAATTCTGAGAGATAACTTAAATTGGACGTATTAACATTGGCACGGTGTCAATGTTATTACATCCGAAAAAGTCAATGGTAATTCACACACTTAAAAATCTGGTAGCGTACAAACAGCAATATAGCTTACCAAATTATAAAATGCTTAACATTTTTATGATTCTTAACAATTTATGTCAGGTTTAGAATGCTGTGATAGTAAATATATCTTTTTTCAAGCACTTCTAACTTGTTAGTGTTATGTCACACTGTGTATCCCAACCTGCTGATGGAATGACCCATTATCCATGTTTAGTGATGCCCGCCCTCACTTGGATATAAGCCCTCTCATAATGAACTGGCAACAGAGGCGCTTTATCACTAGTCCCATTGGATCAGACGATGCCGGTCACGGGCTCGTTCACGAATATTTAAGGTTAAATTATGCGTACGAGGTTACGACTTACGTGATCAAACGAATGGTTAACTGCGGATTAAATTCATAAAATGATCGACACTGGAGTTGGTTATCCAACTCCAGCGGTTTTAGGATGAAATTATTTAGTTTCAATGTGTATTGAATATAAATGAAACCATTTTTACATTAATACCACATACACAGCCAGTCCAGAGTTCCACAAATTTCACTTATAGTACAGCTTCAGAGTGCTATAAATTTGACATCGTAAATAACCTGATTAATTATATTCCAACTTGGTGTGTGTTTGTTTAGTAGATTGTTTATCTTGATCAGTGTTGCTTGAATCAGCTATAAGTCATACTATTAAAGCCAACGGCGGTTCAACATTTACCGTCATTCGTGTCCACCACTAGTCCCATTGGATCAGACGATGCCGGACACGGGCTCGTTGACGAATATTCAAGGTCAAATTATGCGTACGGGGTTACGTGATCAAACGAATGGTTAACGGCGGATTAAATTCATAAAATGATCGACACTGAACCAGCGGTTTTAGGATGAAATTATTAAGTTCCATCGTGTATTGAATATAAATGAAAACCATTTTACATTAAAACCACATACACAGCCAGTCCAGAGTTCCACAAATTTCACTTATAGTACAGCTTCAGAGAGCTATAAATTTGACATCGTAAATAACCTGATTAATTATATTCCAACTTGGTGTGTGTGTGTTTAGTATATAGATGATTGTTTATCTTGATCAGTGTTGCTTGAATCAGCTATAAGTCATATTAAAACCAACGGCGGTTCAACATTTACCGTCATTCGTGTCCACCATCGTCTGCATTGGATTACACCGAAATAGGCACAAATCTGTAAAATTTTGCAATATTGTGAACAAAGTACAGGTGATATCTTTCATTTTATTTATATCATGCTACCCTCACGCCAAACTGATTCCCCAAGGACTCCAAATTATCACAAAATCGGTTATTGTTTTAGCCGGAACTTACTACCATCATGGAAGTAATGCTACACCATGCACAAATTACGGGGAGTGATGTAGTGTTGGACGCCCTCACTATAGTTATGACCTTTGACACTACCAAGCCTGGCCGACTCACATTATGGGCTGATGAGAAACAAATTTAAAAGATATCCAATGACATCTCTGCCTCGTGTGTGTGTGATGTTCTGAAGATTTTATTATATTGTAAATGTCATGGAAAGTCCTGTATATGTCCTAAATTTAGATATGGAAGTAGTACGATATACGCACATGAAACATTTCAGACCCATTAATTTGATGTCTCCACAGGAGTTTTGCAGGGAGATGATATGGCTCCTTTTCTATTTGTTATATTGGTCGACTACCTACCATGCCTACTGAAGAAGACCTAAGACAGAGCTAGATTCGGGAGTCATAACACATCCTCGTCGCTCCAGTCGTCACCTGGCCAAGTTGCTAAATGACTTAGATTTCGCTGATAACATTGCTTTGTTGGAATCTTCAATTCCGCGGGCATAGGCTCAGCTAGCCAAAACAGCGGCGGCAGCAGCCGACCTCGGCCTCATCATTAGTACACCTAAGACAGAGTACATGACTATTAACTGCAACCCCCATCCAGCACTTCAAGTCTATGGTGATCCCATCAACATGATCAACCATGTGTCAGATTTCAGATATCTTGGCTCTATGATGGCATCTGGTTCAAGCGACCTTAAAGAAGAAAGTCACTGGCTTTGTGTGCTTTTTTGGAAGCTGAAAATTGCAATCATTTGAACGACCCCTTAGACATGTTAGATATCATTATAATTATAACAGTAGAGTCTGGTCTACCGCCCCTTCCCGATTTTTTGGATTTAAATTTGATTAAAAGTGTCTAAATGTTACTATTTCTTGCTTGAAATGAATAAGTAAGCCATAATAAATGTTTTTTAGACTATTATCACACTAGAAACATTAGTTAAATTGACATATGGGTCTATACCAATTTTGTCGTGACATAAACCATATATTTTTCAGCCCCCCCCCCCCAAAAAAGAAATTTGAACAAATAATGTTGAAAAAAAATAATTAAAAAAAATCGACCGACCGACCCGATTTTAAATTTTTGGCACTTGAGGGCAACACAACATATTTTGTTTTTGGCCTTATGGCTGCCAGCTAGCAGCAAGTAAAGAGTTAATGTATACATGTAATTTTAAACTGAATAATTTGCCAATGAACGTGAATGCATGGTTTGAAAACAAGGAATGGTTGGAAAATGTAGACTTATCCATGGATCTATCATGGGTCAATGCTAGGGCCCCGGCTGGGGCTAATTTGTATCATTATGCTAATGAGCTAATTTGCATATTGTGCATGTTCAACAAATCTTTAATTTGCCTCTCAATCTTGAAAACAACACAAACTTCCATCAAGTAGTATAATTATAGTGGTGCCATTTAATAGTACAAGAAACCCATACGGTTTTTTGTTGTTTTAACGTTAACCCACCAACGTAGCCTATAGGGAAATTGTATTACCAGAAATTGCCAATTGATTTGCTGTACTTATTGAATGACGGCATGTATCAATGACATTGGGTTAATTACACCAAAATAGCATTCCCGTTGATTTTCAAACTGGCTATGAGCATTCGATTAAGTTACAAGTAAAAAGAAGAGACAAATTCTTATGGTTTACTTTGTTTTCTCAGTGGTAAACTGTGTGTAACTTAACACTTTCCACGCGGCAGGCAGCTGCCGACGACATTCTAAAATTGCACAAAATGTTTCAAAAAAGTCAAAATTGTTGAATTACATTACCATATTTGAAATCACCATGAAAAATGCATTGAAATAAGGGGAGACGTCAAAACTCGACCGCCCGTTGACTGCCGGTTACGGGCGGTTCCGCCCGGTTCTTTCAGGTCAAATGTTTTACTGGTATATGAATATTCGCGCATGCAACACTGAACAACCGCAGGTTGACTTAATGCTGTAATCTGACCAATTTACACTATCAATCTGTTACTTTGCGGTCATAATAGCTCTCTCTATAATCGTTCTATAAAAAAACGACATTCATAGACTTTCGGTATTGATTTTAAAAAGTTAATTGAGCTATAAACAGATTGAAAAAGCCAACCCCAGCGAAAATCAATAGCTGTATTGTACTGGTTGTCAATGAGACTTTTATAAGTCTTAAAAGAGCCCATTACTTCAAGATGTTATTACTCACGTGTGTGACGAGGCACTTTCAACCGGTCGTGTTCACCAGAGTGTTACTATTTGACCTCATTATGTGTGTATATTATAACAGACGACACGTTTTGTGAGAACCGAACGGAACCGGCCGTAACCGGCGGTTGCCGGGCGGTCGAGTTTTGACGTGATCCCTAAGTACCAACATGCAAAGTATCGGTCCAGTAATCCTTGAGATAGACCCTGAAATGTGGGAAATGTTTCTGAATATTCTGTTTTGTAAAACTTGTAGCCGCGTGGAAAGTGTTAACTATAAGTTCGATTTCTGTGGGATTTGGACCATACTGTATACACTGTACAGCATTTTCACCATGCTTTTAAATGATGGACAAATATCAAAATTCAGAACTGCTGACAGTGCCATGAGTGACTCTTTTCTCTTGATGACGTCACAGTGACATGTGACTCTTTTCTCTTGATGACGTCACCATTACCAAGCATTATCCTTTCTATGCATGACTTCCCATATGCGTTGATCTGATCTGTTGATGGAACCGCGCCAGTGACTGACTGGTCCTACCAGCTCCATGGTCCTACCATCTACATCCAGGGGCGTAGCAAGGTACATGTACCAAAAAGTGGGGCGGCCATTCATGTTGAAAACTGTAAAGGTAATTGAGCTGGTACCATCTGAGCGGTGCACAGCACCACCCTCCAAGCTATGCTCGGACAGGGGGGTGTCTGAGGAGGGATGTGCATGTGCCCCCCTCAGAAGTAGAATTTTTTTCAATTTACGAACTCATTTAGTGCGATCTGGTGTATACTTTTGACCAACATTTTATCGAAAAGCTACCTCTTCATTTCCAATAAATGTTTTGTTTTACATATTCTTGATTTAAGTATACATGGTTTAAAAGCTGGAACAGGGGAGAGTCTGTCTGGGGGGGGGGGGGGGGGGTATGCCCCCCTCAGAATTTGATTTTTGTTTTCAATTTTCGAACCCATTTGGTGCGATTTGGTGTGTACTTTTGACCAATATTTTATTGAAAATCAATCCCTCTGCAAAAACTGCAGAACGTGTTCAAATGTAACATATCCAGAACACGTTCAGAACATGTTCTAAATCTGTTACATTTTGAACATTCTGGAACACCTGGAGAACACACCGTGAACATGTTCTGAACGCGTCATGTGTTCTGCACTTTTTGCAGTGATCCCCCGTTACTTTTCCTTTTTTCCCCCTTCTTTTTTTTCTTCTTTCTTTGCAAAAAAGGTATGGCGGCCATGGCCGCCCCTGCCCTGGTTGCGACGCGCCTGTCTACATGTACTTCCATGGTCTTAACAGAAGCGGAGTTATAGTAATTAATCAACATGTTTCAATCCACATATAGGTGTGTTTTAAAAAATAAAAAGTTTACAGGTTATTAGCACTTTCCACGCGGCTATTGGTTTAATCATATACAAAACAGATTTGTCAGAAACCTTTCCCAACTTTCACGGTCTATCTCAAGGATTACTGAACCAGTACTAGGCATGTTTGTACTTATTGTAATGCATTTCTCATGGTGATTTCAAATATGGTAATTAAATTCAATAAAATTGACATTTTTGAAACATTTTGTGAACGTTTGGAATGTTGTCTGCCGCGTGGAAAGCGTTATTAAGGCACTGGCTTTATAACGACGTTATACATTCCACGCTTTATTATAAAAACAGAAAACACATTGAACTTGCAAACGAGTTTAAAAGCTAGAGACGCAATTAACATGATTGAAATTAGTTAAGTTAGCTCACACGGTTGAGTTATGATAACTGGACAATGGATTGTAATGTACTCTAAAAAATAATGGTTCTCTAAGGGTTCTGAAGCTGTTCTCTATGGAACCTAAATGGTTCTCCATCGAACCAGAAAGTGTTCATAAAGAACCACCTTTGGTTCTTCTAAGTACACTTGGGTTACTAAATTTTCCCTCAAGAACCATTTTGGCGGGTTGTATTCCCACACAGAGGACAGAGCGGTCCTGCATGTATAAGCATAGGTCCTTGGTATACGTTGAAGGTATATTATGTGATCTTTCCAGGGAACGCCCTCAACATCGAAAAAAAAATCAGCTTGCAGATTTTCATTTCTGATCATAAATCGTACATACATTCCAAGTTACAGGGCGATACGATTCTTAATTACTTCAAAATCATGGTTTTAGAGTAAAAATAAACTTGTCGGGTTAACACGACAGTTTATATTTTCACTCTAAATTCACTCTAAAACTATGATTTTGACGTAATTAGGAATCGTATCGCTCTGTAACTTGGATTGTATGTACGATTTATGATCAGAAATGTAAATCTGCAAGAAAATCTACTTTCTAAAAAAATCATGAATAGATGGTGCTCTCTGGAAAAGATCACATAGCATGCCTTTAAGAAGGATAGTAAAGGTCATTGCAAGTTCATTGATAATGATCTATCCATGGTAAATGAGGCCCGCCCTCACTTGGTATGAGCCCTCTCACAATGAACTGGCTACGGGGGCGCTTTATCACTAGTCCCATTGGATCAGACTATGCCGGACACGGGCTCGTTGACGAATATTCAAGGTTAAAATATGCGTACAAGGTTACGTGATCAAACGAATGGTTAACGGCGGATTAAATTCATAAAATGATCGACACTGCTGGAGTTGGTTATCCAACTCCAGCGGTTTTAAGATGAAATTATTAAGTTCCATCGTGTATTGAATATAAATGAAAACCATTTTTACATTAATACCACATACACAGCCAGTCCAGAGTTCCACAAATTTCACTATAGTACAGCTTCAGAGAGCTATAAATTTGACATCGTAAATAACCTGATTAATTATATTCCAACTTTGTGTGTGTGTGTTTAGTATATAGATGATTATTTATCTTGATCAGTGTTGCGTGAATCAGCTATAAGTCATACTAAAACCAACGGCGGTTCAACATTTACCGTCATTCGTGTCCACCATCGTCTGCATTGGATTACACCGAAATAGGCACAAATCTGTAAAATTTTGCAATATCCTGAACAAAGTACAAGTGATATCTTTCATTTTATTTATATCATGCTACCCTCACGCCAAACTGATTCCCCAAGGACTCCAAATTATCACAAAATCGGTTAAGTTGTTTTAATAGCCGAATCTTTTTTACACAGCGTTTTGACGGTGTACTACACTGTTAAAAAAATGTTGTAAAATTAACGGTAAAAAGGCTGGCAGCCAATCTGCCAACAAACCCCTGTAAAATTTACATTTTACTGTAACAATTTACAGTAAATAGCTGTCAAATTTAACGGGACACTGTAAAATGTTACAGTTTCTTAAACCAATTACTGTAAAAATGCACAAAAAACAATATACTGTTTATTTTACAGTATTTTACTGCTTTTTTTACAATGCAAAGTAAAATTTACAGGCGTTTGTTCAAAATATTGTTAAATTAACGGTAAAAAGGCTGGCAGCCAATCTGCCAACAAACCCCTGTAAAAATAACATTGATGAAATTTAGGACTTGGTCAAAAAATTGACAATTTTTGTGTGTGTGTAGCTAATGTTGAGAATGTTAAGTATTAAGCCACTAGCTCAACTTTTCATTTTAGTCAACGATGGCTTAAAGAATCAAGTGTGAAAAATACAGTATTTGACCGGTTTTTTTAGAAACGGTAAAATACTGTCATATTCCCATCATTTTACAGTGTTTTACATGTAAATTCTACAATGATTTTTGACGGTGTACTACCATCAGGGAAGTAATGCTACACCATGCACAAATTAACGGGGAGTGATGTAGTGTTGGGCGCCCTCACTATAGAATAGAATATTTTATTGACATTCACCAAACATTATGGTATAATCAAAGTAACGATACATAATAAACAAGAATAAAATACATGTAAGCACCATTCATATAATAAAGTGATATAATGCATAGTAAATATTACAAATTACTCTCACGTGTTGCGAAGCATATATTAACATAGTCAATAACTATTTTGAGCACATCATAATCATTAGCACACATAATTAAAATAAACCTATTATAATCAGATAAGCTATATCCAAACACAGAATTTCTTTTAAGTCTGAAAATAATTTAGTCCGATGATCATTGTAGAGACTGCATTCCATAATAAAATGGAATTCATCTTCAATTATATTAAGATCACATTTTGTACAAAGTCTATTTTCAAGTGGTGTTTTAGGGGAAGTATGACGGTCTTTTTCAACCATAAGGGTGTGAGCGCTAATTCTAAGTTTACTAAATGCTACTCTAAAACTACGATTAAACATAATAACATAATTTTCTTTTGCAAAACTATCTTTGAATTGACAATATGTTCTAAGTTTTGGTTGTGAATTTGTAATACTATCTTTCCACTGAGTGTTATAAATATCTTCGAGGCCAGAAGTAACAATTGTTGAAATGTTGGATTTACAGCATGTGTTTGGTTTCTCCCATATATCAGACCTCTCAATAGTATCAAGGACTTTTTTTAATACCATGAGACCAAGAGAAAATATGTCTACTGTTATTATAAAGTTTCCTATTATCTACAAGGGAATCAACAACCAACATTTTTGTTTGATCTCTTATACACATATTATTGAGATGCCACCAATATTTTACAGAAAGACTGAGCAAAATAATAAGTATTGGAAAACTACCTAAATCACCTCTAACAGCATTGTTTGTAGTTTTACGATGTACACCTAAAATAAGTTTACATACTTTAACATGTAAAGTTTCTCCAGGAAGTTTATCACATAAGTGGATAAAATTCTTATCATTTAAATTCTTTAGGATGTAAGGTGCCCAAATCTCACAACCATAGCCTATAATAGGTTGAATAAGTGAACGGAATAATTTTAAACTACATTTACTAGAAGTATTGTATAGATTTTCTCTTATTTTAAAGAATGCTTTGGAAGCCTTTTCTACCAGTTTCAACATAGATTTTGTGAATGAGCCAGAGGGTGTAAAAACAATACCAAGATAACTGTACTCTCCAGTTATCTTGAGCGTTATATCACCAAATTGAAAGTTGCAGTTATTTAGAATATGACCACTCTTATTAAAAATCATTACTTTAGATTTATCAATGTTTACAATAAGTTTCCATTTTTTACAATAGTCATGGAGTCTATTAAGAGCACATTGTAAACCTTTAGCAGTTTCTGAAATAATAACCAGGTCATCGGCATACATCAAGCAGTTTAAATTAGAATTATTAAGTTGAACAGGGTCACAAGTATTATCAAAAATATCAGGTAGATCACATAAATATATATTAAAAAACATTGGGCTAAGTATACAGCCTTGTTTTACACCAACAGTTGTTTGGAACTCATTTGTTATTTTATCATTGTATTTTATTGCGAAAGAAACATGTTCATACATACTGTGAATAATATTCATGAAATGACCATCAATACCTTTTTGATAAAGTTTATAAAATAAAGCATTACGCCAAATGGTATCAAAGGCTGATGAGAAATCAACAAAACAAATATGTAAATATGACTTTTTAGCTTTGTTAATGTATTTATCAATGAGGGTTTTCAGTATTTTTTTACATTATCTTTGGCACCTTTTTTATGAATAACTGACAAAGTGCTGGTCCTCCAAGATGAAGGAAAAACACCTGTCTTATAGATAGTATTAAATAGACAAGTTAAAGCAGGTGCAAGCATGACAATACTGTTTTTTAGCATTTCATTTCGAATGCCATCTAAACCAGGAGCTTTGTTATTTTTAAAATTAAGTCCAGCTTTAATGACTTCAGATGTTGTTATGTCAAAATCAAGTTCATGATTAATTGGACTATGGTTATTCCAAAATGTATCAATTACAGTGTCTAAATTTCTATCAAACACAGGGAGTGTTCTATTCATAAGTGTCGAGAAGTGCTCCCACCACTGCTTAGCTGATATTGGGTTTTTATTAGAATTATTATCAATATCACAAAGATCATTATAAATGTCCCAAAAAGTTTTTGGATTATTTTGTTCAACCTTGTTAAGCCTATCAAATATCTTTTCTCTGAAATTCGTTCTCTTAACATTAAGCAGCTTTTTATATTTCTTTTTTAAAGTTTGATATTGATGTACTAAGTTCATGTTAAGAGGTGATTTTTTAATGCACCTGGCTAGAGATTTCAATTTTTTGCATAAATTTGTACAATCATCATCATACCACTTTTTATGTTTGGTTATGACCTTATAATAGTTATGACCTTTGACACTACCACGCCTGGCCAACTCACACATGGGCTGATGAGAAACTGATTAAAAAGATATCCAATGACATCTCTGTCTATGTGTGTGTGATGTTATGAAGATTTTATTATATTGTAAATGTCATGGAAAGTCCTGGCCTAAATATAGATATGGAAGTAGTACGATATACGCACATGAAACATTTCAGACCCATTTGATGTCTCCACAGGAGTTTTACAGGGAGATAATTTGGCTCCTTTTCTATTTGTTATATTGGTCGACTACCTAGCTACCATGCCTACTGAAGAAGGCCACATCAGAGCTAGATTCGGGAGTCTTAACACGTCCTCGTCGCTCCTCGTCGACATTGCTTTGTTGGAATCTTCAATTCCGCGGGCACAGGCCCAGCTATAGCCAGAACAGCGGCGGCAGCAGCCGACCTCGGCCTCATCATTAGCACACCTAAGACAGAGTACATGACTATATATTAACTGCAACCCCCATCCAACACTTCAAGTCTATGGTGATCCCATCAACCATGTGTCAGATTTCAGATATCTTGGCGCTATGATGGCATCTGGTTCAAGCGACCTTAAAAGAAGAAAATCACTGGCTTGGTGTGCTTTTTTGGAAGCTGAAAATGGCAATCATTTGAACGACCCCTTAGACATGTTAGATATCATTATAATATAACAGTAGACATGGTAGAGTCTGGTCTACCGCCCCTTCCCTATTTTTTGGATTTAAATTTGATTAAAAGTGTCTAAATGTTACTATTTCTTGCTTGAAATGAATAAGTAAGCCATAATAAATGTTTTTAAGACTATTGTCACAAACATTATAGTTAAATTGACATATGGGTCTATACCAATTTTGTCTTGACATAAACCATATATTTTTCAGCCCCCAAAAAATATTTGAACAAATAATTTTGAAGAAAAAAAAGAGGAACAAATCCGACCGACCGACCCGATTTTAAATTTTTGGCACTTGAGGGCAACACAACATACTTTGTTTTTGGCCTTATGGCTGTCAGCAGCAAGCAAAGAGTTAATGTATACATGTAATTTTAAACTGAATAATTTGCCAATGAATGTGACTGCATGGTTTGAAAACAAGGAATGGTTGGAAAATGTAGACTTATCCATGGATCTATCAAGGGTCAATGCTAGGGCCCCGGCTGGGGCTAATTTGTATCATTATGCTAATGAGCTAATTTGCATATTGTGCATGTTCAACAAATCTTTAATTTGCCTCTCAATCTTGAAAACAACACAAACTGCCATCAAGTAGTATAATTATAGTGGTGCCATTACAAGAAACCCATACGTTTTTTTTGTTTTGTGTTATCGTTCACCCATGTACCAACGTATAGCCTATAGGGAAATTGTATTACCAGAAATTGCCAATTGATTTGCTGTACTTATTGAATGACGGTATCAATGACACGGGGTTAATTACACCAAAACAGTATTCCCGTTGATTTTCAAACTGGCTATGAGCATTCGATTAAGTAACAAGTAAAAAGAAGAGACAAATTCTTATGTTTTACTTTGTTTTCTCAATTGTAAACTGTGTGTAACTTAACTATAGAAGTTCGATTTCTGTGGGATTTGGACCATACTGTTGGGCATACTGTATACTGTATAGCATTTTCACCTGCTTTTAAATGATGGACAAATATCAAAATTCAAAATTGCTGACAGTGACATGTGACTCTTTTCTCTTGATGACGTCACCATTACAAAGTATTATGCTTTCTCATGACTTCCTTCCCATAATGCTCTGTCATGATCTGATGATGGAATCGCACCAGTGACAGGTCCTACCAGCTTCATGGTCCTACCATCTACATGTACTTCCATGGTCCTAACAGAAGCGGAGTTATAGTAAATCAACATGTTTCAATCCACAGGTATTTAAAAAAAGAAGAAGGTTTACAGGTTATTAGCACTTTCCACGCGGCTATTGGTTTAATCAATATATAAAACAGATTTGTCAGAAACCTTTCCCAACTTTCAAGGTCTATCTCAAGGATTACTGAACCAGTACTAGGCATGTTTGTACTTATTGTAATGCATTTCTCATGGTGATTCCAAATATGGTAATTATATTCAATAAAATTGACATTTTTGAAACATTTTGTGAACGTTTGGAATGTTGTCTGCTGACTGTCTGCCGCGTGGAAAGCGTTAAAGACACTGGCTTTATAACGACGTTATACATTCCACGCTTTATAATTTTATTATAAAAACAGAAAACACATTGAATTTCAAACGAGTTTAAAAGCTAGACGCAATTAACATGATTGAAATTAGAAAGTTAACTGTCACACGGTTGAGTTATGATAACTGGACAATGGATTGTAATGTACTCTCAAAAATAATGGTTCTCTAGGGGTTCTGAAGCTGTTCTCTATATGGAACCTAAATGGTTCTCCATCGAACCAGAAAGTGTTCATAAAGAAGCACCTTTGGTTCTTCTTAGTACCCTTGGGTTTCCTAAATTTTCAAAGCGGTCCTGCATGTATAAGCATAGATCCTTGGTATAAGTTACAGGTATATTATGTGATCTTTCCAGGGAACGCCCTCAACATCGAGAAGAAAAAATCAGATTTTCTTGCAGATTTACATTTCTGATCATAAATCGTACATACATTCCAAGTTACAGGGCGATACGATTCTTAATTACTTCAAAATCATGGTTTTAGAGTAAAAATAAACTGTCGTGTTAAAACACGACAGTTTATATTTTCACTCTAAATTCACTCTAAAACCATGATTTTGAGGTAATTAGGAATCGTATCGCTCTGTAACTTGGAATGTATGTACGATTTATGATCAGAAATGTAAATCTGCAAGAAAATCTACTTTCTAAAAAAAATCATGAATAGAGGGCGCTCTCTGGAGAAGATCACATAACATGCCTTTAAGAAGGATAGTAAAGGTCGTTGAAAGTTTATTGATAATGATCTATCCATGTTAAATGAGGCCCGCCCTCACTTGGTATAAGCTCTCTCATAATGAACTGGCAACGGGGGCGCTTTATCACTAGTCCCATTGGATCAGACGATGCCGGACACGGGCTCGTTGACGAATATTCCAGGTTAAATTATGCGTACAAGGTTACGTGATCAAACGAATGGTTAACGGCGGATTAAATTCATAAAATGATCGACACTGGAGTTGGTTATCCCAACTCGGGCGGTTTTAGCATGAAATTATTAGTTCCAACGTTTATTGAATGTTCTTGGGGTCATATAATCGAAAACCATTTTTACAACCCACCAAATATTCTAAATATGTGGGGGACGTTAAAAATACCATACTGGACCAAAGTTTTAATGCAAAAACCACACCAAAAATTATAAATATTATGTGGGGACGTTATTATCATACTGGACCATTAATGTTATCAATGCGAATTTTTGCGCGTATTATTTTCATTATTTTATGAATTAAGCTTAACAAGGTGGCTTCAGGACAGTTTTCCATGACCAATTTTGGTTCAAAAACTCAAAATTTTGAGCTCTCCACGCGCATGTTTTCTAGAGGTTTTGATATTATAATGGCCCTCAAACCACATCAAATACTCTATACTAAATATTATGTGGGAGACGTTAAAAACGTCATCATACTGTACCTTTTTAATTTTTTGCCAACCCCCCCCCCCCCCCCACCCCCCATTAACCCATTAAAACAGTCCTGGATACGCCATTGTCTGCAAGTTACTCGTATTTTTTTTTACGTACAATTACATCATATTATCAAACGTCATTCGGTATTCGTTTAAAAATAAATAGTTTGATTTAAGGACATTTTACAATTTGCGATTGAATTCTTTCTCTATTCAAGACTCAAACTGGTCTTAAAATGAATGATAATTACATAAAATGCAATAATAATATTTTACTCACTTTTTCGTGACTGTGGGATTATAAGTTTATTTTCTTCGATATTTGTTCATATGGATTTGGGGCGAAGGGATTATACATGATTTATTGTTGTTAATATAATTTCAATTTCGTATAAATAAAATATGCGTTGTAAAATATTTCAATTTGTCTTTTCGCTTCATTATTTAGAAGAGAATATATGCCAGGAGAGCCCTCCAAATGACTCTAAGAGGTTAAAAAGCCGACAGGCTATAAGGGGGCGGAATAAGGGGGCTCCGTCCCCTTTACCCCCGCCAGGGCTTTGCCCCTGGACCCCACGCCGAATTTGGATAGTGCCCCCCGGATAAATTAATCATGACTACGCCTATGTCCCCATTTAAGGGGTCACACCACTAAATAGAGCTCCATAGGGATACGTACAAAAACACTGATATAAAACTCTGTTTTAGACCACTAAATTGCGAAATTGGACCCCGTAGTGTCATTTTTTCTTAAAGATGATCACATTTCCCCACCAAAAAGTGAAAAAATAGGTAGGTTGACCTGCTCGATTTTCCAAAATATGCCCATGGAGTGACTACCTCTCTGACGAGCTTGGAAATGTCGCCGTAATCGCCAATGTTTCCAGTAAAAAGCACAAATTTGAAAGATCTCTCAAAAATTTATCTAGATGATATTCACAGTTTATAGTAAGGGTGCATGTAGGTGATGTCCCATTAATCATAATTAATAAACAATCATAGGCATGTACGCAATGGTATTACTGTCAAGTCTTTTTAATTGAGGATTTTGTGATGCATACTTTCCGTAAACACCGTCCTTAAGGGTAGGGAAACCCCATTTAGTGTAGTGCACCCTTAAGCAGAACCAGAACTTGCCAATGGTGTATTTTGTTTTGCTATATATAGATGGGGTGACAGCAATGTTTATCAACAAACGCAACGGTCGAAGGGACTGGACTGTCGATACATGCTTGAGTGACGATTTCACGATTGACCAATTAGGATGCGCGATTATTTTTTAAAGGGACCGGTACGCATTTCCAGGTTGACGCAGAGTCGCACCTTCGCATTCTATGCGCACCTACGCACAAACGTACGCAACTTGCACATACGCATGATTAGATGGCATTATGACAGGGAGTATTACATTATGGATATGTAACAATGCAATGGTGGCAGCGGTGGGGTAGGACTACGGAAGACAGCCTGACATGACTCTTTGGCTACGTTGATATCAGTTGAATTGCTATAAACACGATCCAATAAGAGGATTTGGTTAGGGTTAGTGTTTAGGGTTAGAGGTCCGAGCTAGGGTTAATGTTAAGGTTAAGGTTGTGTTAGAGCAATGGCTTAGGGTTATGGTTATGGGTCATGAGTTCCGGTTAAGGTTAGGGTAGCTAGGGTTAGGCAGGGTTTGGGTTATTTTGATTCAATTCATGTCTGGCTGACGAGACACACTGAGATAGATCATTAATTCTGTAAATGTCACTTTCTTGTATGTACGAGGGTCATTCAATAATTAATGAAAGTGATCATGGTATGAGATGCATGAGTGATTCTATTGAGGGATAGTGTGATCAATACAAAGTATGAACCTTTGTCTTTCAAACAATACAGTTTTGGATTTCTAAGTGTGAACTATGACGTCATAGCATTGTCTCAAAGTAAGTACACTTGGGACACTGCTAAATCAGTTATTTGGCGAGAAATTTAGATTATTTGTATGAAACATGTGATAAGAAGATTACATAACATGACACTAGAAACAGGTAAATCCCATTTTTTTCGCGTTAGTATGATAAAAAAGACGATAACTTTAATCCCAATTGAATAAAAAGTATACAAATATCAGTATTTCAAATAGCCAATTTCATTGAAAAATGCCCAGTCAGTGAATCACTAATATTGCGGAAAATCAAACAATTTAGGAAAAATCCAAGCAATTAACCAGTTTGGGAGATCCCATATGATAGCTAACTAATTATCTGAACTTATTCGCATAAAACCTGCAGAAAATATGCGCATGCGCAGAGGGCAGATCATTTTGAACAGGGCCAAAAATTGCTAAAATCATGACATTTACCAGATAAAAGCTTACTGTGCCTTCAAATTCTAATCAGAAATAATGAAAAATGCTTAAATCAATGTGTATAAATATTGTGATAGGTTAAATGAAGATATACATGAATGTATCAATCAAAGATGGCTGCCACAACCTCTCTTATAACTGTTATCTTTAGAGCTACTAGATCTGTATTGTTTAAGTAATCGTCACATAATGTCAATGGTTTGAGGAAATTTTATGAACAGCTCCTCTTGAAATTCCCACTATTATTGCTTTACATCCCACAACAATTTACTAAATTATAATCCCTCCATTGTTCTTTATCCTTTGTTGTATTCTAAGGTATATTATTGCGGATTTTGCTAAATAAAAGCGTATTTGAGATGGTCCCTTCTTGTTTGTATTAAGGAATTCAGATCTGAAAAAGAATGTCATACAAAGATAAGTGTGTGTTCTAACTATGTGCCAAGTGTTATCTGTTTTTATGCTTGCATTGCCGAGATATACGCAAATGTATCAATCAACCCATATTCAACATATTACATATCCAGTCAAATAATTGACAGATTTCAGTCAGTGTCTGAAACCTATTGTGTTTATGTTAATGACGTTACATAACCAAAGGTATCTAACAATCCAAAAGTGTATTGTTTGAAAGACAAAGGTTCATACTTTGTATTGATCACATTATCCCTCAATGGAATCACTCATGCAACCCATACCATGATCACTTTCATTATTTATTGAATGACCCTCGTATGTGACTATCCATAAAATGCTCTCTCAGTTTTCAACTTAGCGCCGTGAATGTTGTACTGGTATTATAGGTGAAGATAATGTGTGAGTGTTTTAAGCCACCCTCTAAATGTAAAAGAGCTAAAACTCACTCTTTTGAGAGCTCTAGGAGGAACGGCTCATTTTAGGGGGGAAGTTCGCTCTTTTCGGAGTGATTTTCCACTCTTTTTACTCTGAAAAGAGTGGCACTCACTCTGAAAAGAGTGAACATCAATCCAGAAACGAGCGAACTTCACTCCAAAAAAGAGCTGTCCCTCCTAGAGCTTTCAAAATAGTGAGTTTTAGCACTTTTACATTTAGAGAGTACAAATGGCTGAAAACCGTACAGAATTGACCAAAATATACGGTATATTATGAGCAAAAGCGTAAAATCCAGGGGTTTTTCAGACTATTTTTACGGCCCGTGTTTGTTTATCTCTACGCGTACTGTAACCATGCAGCGTACTGTAACCATGCAGTTGTCGCGCGTAATTCGCGTCAGGCGTAGTGCGCCATGCAAAATAAACGCTCACACGCACTACACCCACGCACCCCTACACACGCGGGCGGACAAATATCGGAGAAATACGCTGCGCTACGGGAGACGGTTAATTTAGGCCTTGGGGGTTGAGATAAGCATGGGGCGGGCGGGGCGGGAACGGTGGGGGGGGGGGGGGGGGGTGTAATGAAGTAATGTGGTTTGAGAGGCAGAGGTTAATGAAGGAATGTAATACTAAACTGCGTAACACTAACAGGGAGGGTCACGAGGTTAAACATTAAAAGGGAAAAGTGTGGTTCCTTAATATCAATGCAACGATCACGTCTTTTAGATACAAATTGAGAGCCTTTTCAGGATATACCCACACCGCTACATACACCCCTACACACCTACATTACAACATTGCGCAAATTATAGTAGGGCTAGCGGGACGCCCGTTTTCGAACGGGCTCCCGCTAGTAAGAAGTGCCTATCAGATAGACACCTACAAAATGAAATAACCCATATGTAGCTATAAAGTATACATTTATCACGAAATTGGTAAGAATACATGAGTTATATAATGCATAGCTAAGCCTATTTCCTTACCTGAAATTGAATGTTTCCCGTTATTATCACATTATCACATACGTATGAGTAAATATTATGCAGGCCTATAATAGTATTCTGACCTGAAATTGAATGCTTTCCATCATTACCCCAAGCTATATATCCCATGGTTATGTGACCCCCCTATCCTATGTCACGCAATTTAGTATCATATTTCTTCATTAACCCCTGCCTCCCAAACCAAATTACTTCATTACACCCCCTCGCCCCCGCCCACCGTCCACGTCGTCCCCCACCCGCCCAACGCTCGCCGCCCCGTCCGACGCCCATCCCAGCCGGCCGTCCCACCACCCGCCGTCCCCCGCCCGCCGTCCAGTCTCCCCGCCCCGTGCTTATCTCAACCCCAAGGCCTCAAACCTTGACCATCTCCCGTAGCGCAGCGCATTTCTTCGATATTTGCCCGCCAGCATGTTTAGTGCGTATAATGCGTAGGCCTATGTGTTTATTTTGCATGGCGCACTACGACGCGTTATGTGTTGCGCGCGACGACTGTATGGTTACAGTACGCATAGAGATAAACAAACACGGCCCGTAAAAATAGTCTGAAAAAACCCTGGATTTTTGTTGTTGCTCATATTTCGATCAATTATGTACGGTTTTAGCCATCCACAGTGGTTTTAGGATAAAATAATTTAGTTCCGACGTGTGATGAATTTTATGGGGTCATATAATCAAAATCCATTGTTATACATTGAAACCAACGGAAATTCAAAATTAACGGCCGTTCGTGTCCACCGTCGTCTGTGTTGTGCGCCCTTTAGTGATAGCGCCCCCGTAAGGTGGCCAGCTCATTATGAGAGAGCTTATACCAAGTGAGGGCGGGCATCACTAAACAATCCATAACACACGACGCTGGACATGGGCGTATTTACGAATATTCAGGCAAAAATATGCGAACGAGGTTACGTGATCAAGTGAATGGGACGAACGCTTAACAACGGTTTAAATTCAAAAAATGATACTGACAATAGGGATGGTTAGCCATCCCAAGTGGTTTTAGGATGAAATAATTTAGTTCCAACGTGTGATGAATTTTATTGGGTCATATAATCAAAATTCACTGTTACATTGAAACCAACGGAAATTCAAAATTAACGGCCGTTCGTATCCACCGTCGTCTGATCCGTAACACCAGACTGACACAGACGACGGAGGGGACACGCGAATCCTAAATTTTGAATTCGTATTGGAATAACACGTAATCGCGAATGTTTATAATCTTATCATTTTTAAAAATTCATCATGATTAGAAGAAAAAAATTCCCAATCCAAAACCGTTGGAGTTGGCTAACCAACTCCATTGTAAATGCTATTTTATAAATTATTCTCATCGTTAACCGGGCGATGACTGTTAAAAATATTTCAAAATGGCGCACTCCCGTTGCCATATTGGAACGATGAAATCGCGTGGCCATCGTCGTCAGCCATAACATTAACCAGTTATAATACTGTACGCTCATGGAAACGATGCTAACTTTGAACAAGCCCACAATGGAATAAAAGCGTGAACACTTTCCACGCGGCTATATATTAGTAGTTTTACCCATATTTAAAACAGATTGTTCAGAAACCTTTCCCACTTTTCAAAGTCTATCTCAAGGATTACTGCACCAATACTAGACATGTTTGTACTTATTGCAATGCATTTCTCATGGTGATTCCAAATATGGTAAACATGGTAAAGAAAGTCAATAATGTTGACATATTTTAAACATTAGTGAAATTTTGGGATGTCGTCTGCACTCGATGCCTGCCGCGTGGAAAGCGTTAACCAATTTAGCAGGTGAGTCTTGAAAATCATTTTTGAAAAGGCCAATGAATGATGCAAATCGTGTTAAGAATTTGTTTTGTATTTTATCAGTCGCATGAGACATCCGGGGAGACATCGTGAGACGATCACGCGCCATATGCATGACCATCACATGTATAAGGCCTTTGATCATGTTGATTGCGTTCCATAACAACTATAATAACAACAATGAAACAAACAAACAATATTGCTTTCTAACTTGTTCGTTATCTCCATAGAAATAAATGAGTACACAGATTTTCAAACTTTAAAGAATAGTGGCACGGAACATTTGGCGTAACAATCCTTGCTTTAATATGTTTAAGTATATGCTATGAAAACATGTCAGATTATTAACATATTTGCAAACAATATGTTGTGCGTTGTTATATCCATATATCAGAAGAGGAACATTTTGGTGAGAAGGGGTGGGTCGGCGTAAGGCCCGTGTGAGGGAAAACATCTGTTCCCGCAGGAGTCTTGCCTCTGCAATCAAATATTGGACGCGTCGATTGTATATATAGTGAGTCACGGGCGTAGAATTTAATGTGTAAATAGTTCATTTCCGAAGTTCTACTGAGAATTTGTTTATAATAGGCCTACCGTTAAACCAAAAATCTCGGTATTAAGAGTCTTATTACTCTGTCTTAACTGTCCTATATTTAGAAAGTGTTTTTGTTAAGGGAAGACATCAAAACTCGACCGCCCGTTGACCGCCCGGTTCTTTCAGGTCAAATGTTTTATTGGTATATGAATATTCACGCATGCAACACTGAACAACCGCCGGTTGACTTAATGCTGTAACCAGACCAATTTACACTATCAATCTGTTACTTTGCGGTCATAATAGCTCACTCTATAATCGTTCTATAAAAAAAACCATTCATATACTTTCGGTATTGATTTTAAAAAGTTAATTGAGCTATAAACAGATTGAAAAAGCCAACCCCAGCGAAAATCAATAGCTATATTGTACTGGTTGTCTACTGAGACTTGAGAACCCATTACTTCAAGACTTTATTGCTCACGCGTGTGACGAGGCAGTATCAACCGGAGTCTAACTATTTGACCTCATTATGTGTGTATATTATAACAGACGACACGTTTTGTGAGAACCGGGCGGAACCGGCCGTAACCGGCGGTCAACGGGCGGTCGAGTTTTGACGTGATCCCTAACTCTGTTTATGTACGTTCGGGCTTATTCCGTCCATGTGAGTCTATAGCTCTAGGGGGACTATGGCTCATTTCACATCGGCATCGTCATAGATGCCTACACGTTGAATCTATGCTATAGGTGAAAGTTAACGTGGCTATAGGGCCTATAAGATTGAGATCTTTAGTAGATAGCATTACAATGATATACCATAGCTTATTTGAAAGTTTACATTAGTTTTAAGATTGCTATCTTCATTAGATAGCAAACAAATTGAATAAATAGCAATATGCGTTCATGCAGTGGCGTAGCTAGGATTTTTTTCAGGGGGGCAAGATTTCTAAAATTTTCGTAAAAGGTTGCCCCAATTTTGTGGAGTCACTTACCTCGTGAATTTCACGTAAGTGGGGGTTGGGGGGTTGGGGGGGGGGGGGGGGGGGGGGGGGGTTAGACAAGTTCCACCAGTCCCCGAAGTGTCGTCCCGCACCCGCTGAACTAATATACCCAGAATGCATAGCGCGGTCCTCCACTTAACAGCAAACGCAGTGGAGCGTATTGTACGACTGGAGGATAAAGTCTAGGGGGGGGGGGGGTGGGGGTTAAGGTCAAAAAAATTCGCACATTCCAAAAAAAAATCGCACATTCCAAAAAAATCGCACAGTAAATGTACTATATGTATATACAATTTTGCCTTCTTTTTGGCTAATAACCTCTGACTTTTTTCTCATTTTTTTCCTATTTACTTTTTTTCTCCCTTTTTTTTTTTAGGGGGGTGGAGGCCGGGGGCCCAAATTGAGTTTTTCGCATTTGCCCCCCCCCCCCCCCCCCTGAGCTACGCCACTGCGTTCATGAGTAGTAAAATAAAAATCGCAATATTATCCATAAATTAATAAAATAGCCTGTGTAATAAAATTGCTGTTTTACATGTTTTAATAGGCTTAGCAGCGTAATAATTAAACGCTAATGGCCATATAATCGAGATAAACTTTGAACGGGTCGGTCCGGTACTATTGGACTCAACTATTAATGTAGAATGCTCGGGCCTTGTTAAAAATGAATTTGTCTTTCGGCAGCTCGAAAGTTACCCCCTGCATCGCGCTGGTTCTTAATTTTCAATACGATTTATTCCGTCTAAATAAACAATCGGGTTCCAAAGCGTCGGCGACAACTATTTTCCTTTCATCTTCATGCTCCCAAAAGAGAGATTCGTTAAAAATTAGTTTTAGCTTAACACTTCGTCTGCAGACGACATTCCAAAATGTCACGAAATGTTTCAAAAATGTCAAAATTATTGCATGTCTTTACCATGTTTGGAATCACCATGAGAAATGCATTGAAATAAGTACAAAATATACCTTGTATTGGTTCAGTAATCCTTGAGATAGACCTTGAAAGTTGGGAATGTTTTCTGAAAAATCTGTTTTGTATAATGGTCAAACCGCTAGACGCGAGGAAAGTGTTAATAGATCCCATGTTACCTTATATAGGCCGTGTTCCCATAAGTAGAAGTTGTCCCGGTCTGGACTAGTCCGGACCGGGACCCACTTGAAAGCAGTGCGTTCCCACATAGGCCTAAGTGGTCGTCACAACGATGATGCAGCAAAGTGGTCTGATCTAATGTGGTCTAAAAACAAATCCACTTAGACCCGGATGTAAATCTAAAACCATTCAAAATTCGCCGAAAACGCATGTAAAATTCCCTTTATGACATGGAAATAGGATAAAAAAAAAAAAGATTTAGCTACAATCGGCTTCGCGTAACAACATAAGTCTCGTTAGTTGATATAAAACCACAAACTAGTGCTGAAATACTGTTTAATTAAGTTGTTTACCTAAAATCGTGACGATCACTGCGTCCTATTTCACCACGCGCGCGACTTTATGTATATCGTGAGCGTCTTCCTTTACAACGCGCGCGAATTTATGTATAACGCACGCGCTGTAATTAAAAGGCGCAGTAATATTCGCGCTATTGCAAAGGTCACCGGGTCAAGTGGTCCGGGTCGCGATTTTTTTTTTACTAGTAAACATTTGTAAAATTTATTTATTTCGTTTTAATACGGAATAAAGCAAAACTCACTGAATAAAATGATTTTTCAATTTAAAAAAAAAAAGTCAACTGATTTTACTTGTGAGACCATACAAATGAAAATCGCGTCCGGGTCGCGACTAGTCTCGAGTGAATCGCGTTCCCACATGAAAAAGTATTGATTTAGTCCGGACCGGGACTACCTTTAGAGGTGGTCTTAAAAAATAACAAAAACCACTTTGAGTCTGGACTGGGACCTACTTGAATCGCGTTCCCACTAGCGATTTAGTCTAGACTACTCGTGATTTTGTTCTATGTGGGAACACGGCATTAGACTATTGAAATAAAACTCTTTATCATCATCTCGCAAATCCCTATTTTGGAAATGCTACCGTTTATAATTATAGGTCAGCTAACATACGGTAGTCCAGGTTTGAGCGCAAAGGGCCTACTCGTGCATAATCTCGTTATAATTTGATACAACGTTGGCAATAATGAAATAGAACTTAAAATCTTGAGTCATGAGTCAAATAACTACACATTTATGTGTGCATTCAGCCTTTAAACCACGTTTTAATGAACCTTGACAATCAACATGATCGAAAAGTGCTCCTTGTCTACTTCTTACAGGGAGAGTCAAACAAACTGCAATAGTGGAAAGAAGCCATTTTGTTTTTCAAAACCAAGTGGAATTTTAAAACTTTTTAAACGTGGCACGAATAACATATTTTATCCTAACTTTGTGTGAAAAAATAAAGTCGATCGCATTTCCCGTTTGTCTTTGGTGACCCTCTTTGCTATACACAACGAAATGTACACGTTTGTCCACGAGCACAGTGATTTTCAATTGCAATTGCATTTTCATATCCCGCCAACAAAAAAATGGAACATTTCAGTTTTGTATTCAAATTTAGAACATTGCATAGCATGGGTGAGGTAAATTGATGTTAACTATTTAACAAGAAATGATGCATTAAATTCCAATAACATCACAATTAAATGTAGGCCTCTCAAGTTTCCAATTTGAATTAGAGACACATTTTTTGCGATCTTATCGTGGACAAATGGGGTGAACTGGGTGCACAGGTAAAAAGTTTCACCAAAGGCAAACGGAAAATGATATTGACTTTGAAAAATCAAACTTCAACTTGGTTTTAAAAGCAAGATGGCTTCTTTTCACAATTGCAGTTTTTGTAATCACCTGTATATCTTAAAGGGGGTGTGGACTCTCAGGTACATGCTCCGTAAAACTGCCGTTACTTCTTCAATATTCATTTAATCTCTATAAAAGTATACCGTTTTTTTTGCAGAAAAGGGTTCAATGAATCCAACCATGATAATGAAATTGACATTTTGGAGAAAATTATAAAAAACACTTTTTTTACCCATATTAGGTTTGGAAGAGATAACTCAAAATATATTTTGTCAAGTTTTGTCATACTAGATTTATAATCCTGATAATATTCCCCAGGGGCGTTTTTCTTTTTGAATCTTATTTATTTTTTTTGAGTTATAGACCCAAAAAGTGCCCAAAAATGTGATTTTCCCCCCCCCCCCCAAAAATGTGATTTTCATGATTTAGGAGGTAATATACTTATATAAAGATTAAATGAATATTGAAGAAGTTACGGCAGTTTTACGGAGGCTGTACCTGAGAGTCCACACCCCCTTAAAGGGCCTAGTCAACAGGATGTGCATCTTGTTCACCTTGCCTACTTCTCATATCATAATGGGCCTAAAAATGGGCCTGGTCAACAGGCCCATGTGCATTTACCTTATGACATGATGTGTCACCTTTTGTACTATAATTTCGAACTCTCTTGATGTTTAGAAGAGAGTGAAAATCCATTCTTTAAAGCAGTGGTTCCCAACCTCTGGGTCCTGGGGTCGCGACCCACTTTTTGTGGGGTCGCGGACTAGCCTAATTTAACCAAATTCTATGTTGTATCATATTAAACACACATGACTTTGTTCTGTAAGGGGTCGCGCTCTCTGACGCTGGTTTCTGGAATGGGGTCACCACCAGAAAAAGGTTGGTAACCACTGCTTTAAAGAGTATCTTGAGAGGGCCACTCCAAAAGAGTGAAAAGTTACTCCAAAATGTTACACCAAACGAGTGAAATTAGAATGGACTGGAGTCCCGGGGGGGCCAGTCAAACATAATGGTGTACACATGCGTGACCAAATTTTTTCCAGACACCCCCTAAACAAGTTTTACCCTGCAAGCAAAATTACCCCCTAAACAAGTTTTTAGCGCGCTTTCCTTGCAAATTTTGACCCCTAAACAAGTTCTTGCCAGAATATGACCCCTAAACAAGTGGGGGTTGCAGTTCGTCGGGATTCTCCAGTCTCTAGCGCATATTATGAACGCTACAAAACGACGGTCTGGGAGACGGTCTTTGCTATCTCGGTTTGCTATGGCGATTATGACGCTGTAGAAACGAGTGACACACAGGCGTTCTCAAATTGGAAATGAGACCCTCAAAAGAAATCGCAAAAACGGGGATAACATTCTTCTGGGAACAGGGGAACAAAACAAGTTACCCTAAACACGTTCGACCGGTATTTTAAGCCACCTTTTTTCTTGAAAATCAGCGTTTTTGATACCCTTAACGCGTCACTCGCGTGACGCGTCCAACACTGAAAAAACACCCCTTTTTACGCGTTTTTTTGGTCACGCATGTGTACACTATTATGTTTGACTGCCCCCCCCCCCCCCCCCCCCCCCCGGGACTGGAGTCCCTTACTCTCACTCTTTGTAATTACTCAAATAAAGTGAACTTTCCTCTTTCTACATGTTCTATAGCTCACTCTTTGTAATTATTCAAATAAAGTGGACTTTCATCCTCTTTTTAATATAAGGGCAGTGGCGTAGGCAGAGGGGGCGAAGGGGGCGATCCCTCTCGGTCCCCGCTCCCCAAAAATAAATAAATAAATAAGTGTGACTGTCGTGCAGGGTTGCACAAAGCGCGGGAGCAGCCGCTCCCGGGAAATAATGAGCAGAATTGGGGAAATAATGCCAAGTGGAAAAAGAAAATGTATTGGGGAAAAGGGTGAAAAAAGATGAAGAGGAAAATAAATTCAATTTTGGGTTATGAGGTGGGAAGTTGCATGTATACTAACGTGTTTATTGTCTTATTGCTTTCCCCATTGGCGACGCTACAGGGGGAAAGCAAGTCCCCAAAATATACCAGGGCTGTCAACTCTCCCGCATTAGGCGGGAGTCTCCCGCATAGACACTCTTTCTCCCGCACTCCCGCATAGCATATATAAACTCCCGCCTCAAAAATAAGTCAAATAAAAAAGGGAAAGAAAAGAAAAGGGAAAGAAAAGAAAAGGGAAAGAAAAGAAAAAGGAAAGAAAAGAAAAGGGAAAGAAGAGAGGAAAGGAAAACAGATGTCTATCGGTAGGCCTATATTGAAAAGGCCTAGTTGCACCCACTTAAGATTATCAGTGGCGTGTCCAAATGGGGGGGGGGGGGGGGGGGGTGGCTGATATAATCCAGCTTGGAGGGGCATGCACCCCTTAGAAATTGACAGATAGACATTGCATGGGTTTATATATTTAATTCTATCAAATTTCAAGGCTTCAGTCGAAGGAATCGAAACCATATTCTTTACAAATATTATGAATGAGTACGTATGCAAGAACATTTATATTAGTGTGCTATGCGTGCATATGTCCAGAAATATCATTCTAAAAGCCCATTTCAAACCAAAATACACATTAATTATAGCCAGAACTGAGTATATAGGAAAAAAATTCGCGCGCTTCGCGCTCACGTTTTCCGGAAACAGGTAACCCGGAACTAAATTCATTCGGGTGGGGTTGGGATTATACTTATTCGGAGGAAATTAAGAGGTTTATAGTAAAATTCTTTCGTCAAGCGGGGAAATCAAAAACCCAATTCGTCGAAAATAGTATGGAAAATCATGGTCGGAAAATAAATAAATAACGAACCTAAAGAGAGGGGTCATATATAGCTTTTTGGGGAACCATTTTCATATTTCGTTCTAAATTAAAAACGCTTAGAAAAACCCAAAAGAACCGTTCAAATACGCAAAAATTTCTGCTCGTTACGCTCGCATCATATGAATTAACAGTTTCACTTTTAATAAATCGGGATAATTTGTTCGCAATTCATTTTTGGGGTCAGGGTTCTGAACAAATATGTCTGATTGAGTCGTGGGCCAAAGAGGTTAGGAACCAATGATCTATACTACTTAAATCAAGAAACAAATCATCTTTTTGCACAACTTCATTTCTCTCGCATAGCCTATAATGAAATAGCTGTCTAAGTTAGATAAAAAGCCAATTTTGATTGGAAATGATGGCATTTCAATAGAAAATCGCTCAAAAGTACACACCAAATTGCCCAAATGGGTTCGAGAATTGTTTTTTATCTTCAAAATTATGAGGCGGCACATCCCCCCTCAGACTGCCCCCTGTCCGCGTTAGTTACCGCGGAGGGCGGTACTTTGCACCTCTTTGGTTACTCACAATAGTTACTCACTATTTCATTTTTTTAACCTTGATTTTTCCTTTTGGACTGTGCGATTTTGTTTGGACTGTGCGATTTTTTTTGACCGTGCGATTTTGTTGACTCTCCCTCCCAGCGAATCCCAAAAGTTGACAGCCCTGATATACTTCAATCATGGCATCAAAATTGTTAAATAAAAAATATACGCGCACTACACGCGCATTTTTTGGTCGGAAAAATCCGTTCGGTTCAGTTTTATATCCCCCCCCCCCCCATATGCAAAACCTAGCTACGCCACCGTATAAAGGGAGTAGACATATCAATTCAAATAGGCATAGGCCTATTCATTTTATAGAATCCTTTGATAAAATCTATTCAAATATCAGGCGAAAATCGGAATGTTTCTACACGAAGCTAGGCATCAAAAATACTTCTAATACACATGATAGCCTACATATAATAATTAATTTTTAGTTGGGGTGTTTATTTGTTTGTTTGTTGTTTTGATGGTTATTCTGTTCAGAAGACAGCTCTATCTTTTATGGAACTAAATACTATTTTTAGCAAACAAGGGAAGTCAGTAACAGTGTTTAGTAAGGTAATTCCATGGTAAGGTTAATCGCGTGTTTTTTTCTTCTTAAATGATTGGCACATTACACTTGCTATACAATTTAATTATAGCTAGCTAATAACGCTATAGAAAAAAGAAGCCAAAAATGTTAGACCATTGTACACTCGTCAAAAGAAGTTCCTTGACACTCATTGAAGTTCAAATATTTCACATAAATATTTAATATAAATTAAACAATTGCATGTCAAAATAAGCAGACAATAATTCTCTATCATGTCTCTATGAAATTAAGATGTACGCATTCATGCATGGCTGAGCACATTCATTAAGCAATGGTAAGGTGCGTAAAAGGAAATTGCAAG
The DNA here is from genome assembly GCA_035610835.1 of Ophiura sarsii. Lineage (NCBI taxonomy): Eukaryota > Metazoa > Echinodermata > Ophiuroidea > Amphilepidida > Ophiuridae > Ophiura > Ophiura sarsii. The sequence continues at coordinate 53,521,378 of CM069455.1, forward strand.
AAATGAGCATTTACAGTCATTTGAATGGAGGGATTATCCAATTTTTTGCAATCTTCTTGCCATTGTCAAGTGAATGGGATCTGCCATGCATGAGTGATCATGTCTAAATTCCATGTTAAGCTGTTATATTCTATTAAATATTAATTTAATTTAAGTGTCCAAGAACTTCTTTTGCCGAGTGTATGTATACATTGTGATGTTGGGATCGTCGGATCACTGATCCGTGAGACCATGACTGTGCGAATACGTGTATTAAGGGCAGTGTCAACCCGGCACTTGTTTCAAAAATTGAATTTCATATTTCTCTATTATTTTATACTTTTATATGTATTCTATCATTACCATCATAAGTTACTAATCGGAAGCGATTATTTCCCGTTCTTTTGGGTGATTTAAAATTGTTGTTTTGGTAAGTTTGAGCCAGGAAAAGGCGCATGGTTATTTGGCGGGAATTTAAGCGGAGTTCCGCGCTTTTCAAATGCTGCGACAGCTGTTCGATCATTGCGTCGCGCGCTGAAACTTCCCGCGCGTAATACTAGACGCGCCGCTTAATATCCGCGACGTAGACGCGAAAAACAAAAGAGCGCAAAACAATGTCTAAAAATGTAAACAAAGGCCAATCTTACGATCATTTAAATTTCAGTTTTCTTCCAATTTCTTCACATTGTGATAATATAAATTGAATCTGATAGTTTATTATGATTGTTCATAATAGTATACTCAATTTTTAGGTCACACGCCCCTGTATTCCGTGAACATTTAGCTTTAAATGGGGAAAATGTCGATATTTTTACTAAATCGCTGTTTTCTAGAAGTTCAAATTTGAAGGAATTTTACGATTTTTCAGACAGCATAACTAAAAAGATATCAAACTATCAGGTAAGATTTTACTACCATTGTGTAGAGGACTTTCAGCGCTAGGAGGCAATTTTTTATTTTTTCGATTATGGATTTTAAACTCGAGATATGCATCCATTTCTAGCGAAATGTATGCAAAAAAACACGACTTTTACACTTTGCCGATGTTTTTAGCAATATTTTCAAAACCAAGCTTTATTTTGGAAAAAGAAAAAATTGCCTCCTAGACAAAATTGTTTTGTTTACAAAAACGTATATTAGAACAAATTACCATTTTTTATTTTATAGTTATGCTGTCTGAAAAATGTGGGGTAAAAAAATTGCTTTTTGGTTCATTTCTCAAAATTTAGTTTATTTGGTATCACATTGATATCACCATCGGATTCCTTATCAAATTTCCTTTCTAAAAATGTATACTTTTATGTACTTTTATTCAATATTCTCAAACTTAGAAGCAAAAGTTGATCATCAAAATAATAGGGTTGACACTTCCCTTAACACTTTCCACGCGGCAGTCGTCTGCAGACGACATTCCAAATTTCATTGGGTTCCTTTTAGAACCAAAAAAGGTTCTAAAAGGGTTCTTTAGCCAAGAAAATGGTTCCTCAAGCTTCAAGAACCTTTTGGGGAAAAATTATGGAGAACCCTCAATGGTTCTTGGTAAAACGGTAAAAAATGTTTTTAGCCAAGAAGAAATGATTTTTAACAGTTGAAAAGGACTAAATTTGTTTACATTTCTCTTGAATTTGCATATTACATAAAAACAAAAAAGTAAATATACCTTTATGTCTTATTTAAAATTTGAAAGTTCTTCAAAGAACCATTCTAAGGTTCTTTTTAGAACCTTTTAGGCCAAAAGGTGCTCCCCGCGGGACAAAAAAGGGTTCTTAAACGAACCATTTTTTCTAAGAGTGTAAAAAGACAATTTAGGCCTATTATTATTTTTAAATTGAAACGTTTTTCACCCATGCCGGCGCCCCTAAAATTCGGCAATTTTGGACCAACAATTTCAACATTTGTATCTAAGGTTTAATATAAGGTGAGCACGCCAATGCGTAATGAGTTTTATGGTTCATTGGGTTTTTAAAACATCGCATATATATACTTTTAACATAATTCGAAAAATAAATAGTCTCATTTCTTAGGATCAATAAAAGAGATTTTAAAAACTCCGAATGGATGCGTTCAAGTAACATAACTTTAGTTAGAGGTGGTATAATCAACCAAATTGACAGTTTTACTTGATATTACTTGGGGTTTATAAAAAGGACAAAAATATTGTTTTAATTTTTGTTTAATTGTGTTTTATAAGGGCGCACAGCACTAAATCACTCTTCGTTTTGTGTAATAGTAGTACTAAGTTCCGACAAAAACAAAAAAATGATTTTGTGATTAATTATATATAGGGTCCTTTGGGAATCCGTTTGGCGTAAAGGTAGCATTGTATAATTAAAATGAAAGATAATCTCTTGTACTTTGATCAGGATATTGCAAAATGTTGATTTTCTATTTTACCGACAATTTATCACGTGGATGATCGATGAACACACGTCGGGGTCGGAGGCGGTCAGAAGGCGAGCGTCCGGGCTGGAAATAAGGGTGGGGCTGTATAAATGATCATATCGTAATATCTTATTGGAGGCCGTAACACTTCTTGACGATTTTATGACATTTTAATATTTATTTATTAGAATGAAGCATTCAAGACTTTCCAAAAATGGATACTAAGGGCCCAAAATTAGTGTGCAGTGGTGACACTCGATTTATATCGATTTGCATTGATTTTATAAGTCAATAGTGCTGTGTTCCCTTGTAACACGCAGCTCAATTTATATCGATTTGCATTGATTTTAATCCTATAAAAGAGGTAATTTCATCTTAACTTCAAAGAAAAAAATATATTTCTGTCCATGTCATACATCATGAACACTACCCAATTTTCTTACAAATTTGGAGCAAAAACGGTTGAAGAGCATCATTTTACTATAATTTCCTTGTTTTTGATTTTACTCACAATGATGGATCCCCTCGCCATGGTTATCCGATTATAGACCTACATATAAGCTTGTTTTTATCAATCAGGGGTTAACAAATAAAGTTCCATTGGTCAATTATATCAAATCATGACGGGGGGGGGGGGGGGGGGGGGGGGGGGGGGGGGGGGGGGGGGGGAACAGGTTTAATTTGGGCCTAAATTAAGACAAAAATAGGTATGTCAAAGTATCAAAATGTCAATAACAGTACTCTGGGTAATTTCGTAGAGGATATAAACATTATGCATGACTGATAAAAAGACAATTTAGGCCTATTATTATTTCAAAATTTCGAAACGTTTTTCACCCATACCCCTAAAATTTTGGCAATTTTGGACCTACAATTTCCCCATTTGTATCTAAGGTGAGGTAATATAGGGTGAGCACGCCAATGTGTAATCAGTTTCATGGTTCATTGGATTTTTTAAGCATCGCATACTTTTAACATAATTTGAAACATAACTAGTTTCATTAACATCTCATGATCAATGAAAGAGATTTTAAAAACTCCGAAAGTCTGCAAAATGGCCTTGAAGTGCCCAAAATTTGAACATTAGAAATTGAGTATCGATGCGTTAAGTAATATAATGGCCGCCATAATTGGTCAAATCTCATAAAATGACATATAGCAATCAAATTATATAGTGAAAGTATAGTTTTAATAGTGGGATGTATGTATTAGACCACTAGACACTCATATCCAGAACTTTTGCTTTGTTAACACACCTAAATCCAAGATGGCCGCCAAATGGCCGCCAAAATTGGTAAAATTCTATATATTGGCATATATAAACCAACATGTATGATCAGAGTATAGTTTTAACAATGGGATGTATGTGTTAGACCACTAGAAACTCATATCTAGTATTTTTGCTTTGTTAACATACTTTAAAACCAAAATGGCCGCCAAATTAATGGCCAAAAATGGTCAAAAGTGGTCAAAATTCCATAAAATAGCATAATATCAACCGAAATGTATGATAAAAATATAGTTTTAACGATGAAATGTATGTGTTAGACCATTAGTAACTCATATCAGTATTTTTGCTCTGCTCTGTTCACATAGTTCAAAATCCAAAATTGTTGCCAAAATGGCCCCCAAAATGGTTCCCGAAGTGGCTGCAAAAATTGTCAAATTCCATAAAATGGGATAATATCAACCTAAATGTATGATAAAAATATAGTTTAAATGATGGGATGTATGTATTAGACCACTAGTAACTCTCATCTAGTATTTGTGCTTTGTTAACATACTTAGAAATCCAAAATGGCCCCCAAAATGGGTCCCAAAATGACTGAACAAATTGTTGGAATTCCATAAAATGGGATAATATCAAACAAAATGTATGTTGAAAGTATAGATTTAACATTTGGGTGTATGTATTAGACCACTAGTAACTCATATCCAGTATATTTGCATTGTAATAACATACTTCAAAACCAAGATGGCCACCAAAATGGCCGCTGTAAATGTAAAAATAGTCTACATGAGTGTATGATAACCTCCAAATGGTCTAAATAATTACCACAGGAAGCCACCAATTGATCAAAATATGGAGTCTATACCATTCAATCATACCTTGTCACATACATATACGTTTACTGGTGGATTAAAATCTACAGATATAATCTTTTGTTTGTTACAATAGTATAAAGTGTGTCTTTATAGACATTAATGAGCAGTCAAGACACATAGATCTTCTTGTGTACCCGCCATTTTGACCCCTCGTCTTGGGCGATACTTTATTACTATATAATATTAGTGCTGGGCAATACCCCAACATTGTTCATATCTAATGTAACACTAACAATAAATCTAATACTGTTTTTCAGTTATTTAAACCTTTTGCAGCCATCTTGGATATTTCAAAATACTCAAACTAGATCTAAAGCCCCTAGGCTTTATCATAGACAGTCATATATTGAATGCTGTCTTATTATATTTGGGGGTATTGGTATTACATAGTATGGTCATTTACAATACAAAACAATTGTTTTAGGTCATTTAACATCAACTTAACTACTCTGGAAGCCATTTTGGAAAGTGATACAGAGTCAAAATTGTCACAGAGGTGGGCCTTATATCTAAAAGCAATAGCTTAGCAGTTTCAAACATACTACTATTTGGTGAATGTGATGTAATATACACTCTTACAATATCTATTGTGGATTATCATACACTCATGTAGACTATTTGTATATTTACAGCGGCCATTTTGGTGGCCATCTTGGATTTAAAGTATGTTATTACAATGCAAATATACTGGATATGGGTCTAATACATACATCCTAATGTTAAAACTATACTTTCATCATACATTTTGGTTGATATTATACCATTTTATGGAATTTCGACAATTTGTTCAGTCATTTCGGGACCCATTTTGGGGGCCATTTTGGATTTTTAAGTATCTTACTATAAATCTGGAAACGGTGTGTGTTTGTGTGTTTATGTGTGTGTTTATGTGTGTGTTTGTTATCCTTATTTCTCCGTTAGTTGTGATAAAAGTGGCGCCTAATTTGCATGACAGATAGAGGAAATAACGGGAAGGGTGTTAAAGTTTATTTCAGTGAAATTGGTTAACAATTGGCTCCAAAAACAGCAAAAAACCTCTCAGATTTGGCTTATAAATGCCACTAGAATTGAACAACATTGTGCGTTGCGCGTACTACACAGCGTAATCTTACCGTGGTAACGCGTCGCGTGCATGTTTGCGCAAGGGCTCACTGCCGCGGAACACGCACTCCCACACATGGCGCAGAAGCCACACGGGAAATGGTTATAGGCCTGTTGGTAGGGTATTTGGTGTCATGTTGGGTGTGCGTGGGGCCGGGGAGGAGGGGGGGGGGCGGTGTAAAACCACGGGCTTTGCAGGGGTTGGCATGCCAAACAATCTAAGGGACCGAGGGCTAATGAAGAAGCCATAGGAAATGGTTTAGGGAGGGTTGTGTTTATAATCAACCTGGTTTGGGTGTTTGTATGGGGGGGGGGTAAAAACACGGGAAATGTTTTAGGATAGGGTTAAGAGTTAATGAAGTCGCCACGGGAAATGGTTATGAGGGTTATGATTATTATAAATCCACCTGGTTGGTGTAGTTGCAGCATTGGGGTGGTTGTAGGGGGTTTATGTGGTTTTAAAAGTATGGAGGGTCAACTTGATGCGGTTTGAGAGGTAGGGGTTAATAAAGTAGCCACGGTAAATCTGGAAACGGTGTGTGTTTGTGTGTTTATGTGTGTGTTTGTTATCCTTATTTCTCCGTTAGTTGTGATAAAAGTGGCGCCTAATTTGCATGACAGATAGAGGAAATAACGGGAAGGGTGTTAAAGTTTATTTCAGTGAAATTAGTTAACAATTGGCTCCAAAAACAGCAAAAAACCTCTCAGATTTGGCTTATAAATGCCACTAGAATTGAACAACATTGTGCGTTGCGCGTACTACACAGCGTAATCTTACCATGGTAACGCGTCGCGTGCATGTTTGCGCAAGGGCTCACTGCCGCGGCACACGCACTCCCACACATGGCGCAGAAGCCACACGGGAAATGGTTATAGGCCTGTTGGTAGGGTATTTGGTGTCATGTTGGGTGTGCGTGGGGCCGGGGAGGAGGGGGGGGCGGTGTAAAACTACGGGCTTTGCAGGGGTTGGCATGCCAATTGGCATGCCAAACAATCTAAGGGACCGAGGGCTAATGAAGAAGCCATAGGAAATGGTTTAGGGAGGGTTGTGTTTATAATCAACCTGGTTTGGGTGTTTGTATGGGGGGGGGGGGGGGGGGGGGGGGTAAACACGGGAAATGTTTTAGGATAGGGTTAAGAGTTAATGAAGTCGCCACGGGAAATGGTTATGAGGGTTATGATTATTATAAATCCACCTGGTTGGTGTAGTTGCAGCCTGGGGGTGGTTGTAGGGGGTTTATGTGGTTTTAAAAGTATGGAGGGTCAACTTGATGCGGTTTGAGAGGTAGGGGTTAATAAAGTAGCCACGGTAAATAGTTAGGAGGGATATGATTGATTATAAATCAACCGAATTGGGGGGGGGGGGGGGGTTGTAGGGGGTTTATAATGCCTTTAGGAGGGATATGGTTATAAATCAACCTGGTTGAGGGGTGGGGGTTGTAGGGGGTTTATGTGGTTTCAGAGGTAGGTAATGTGGCATACCCATCTAGCGGGGACCCGAGCGTAGCGAGGGTACGCCGCTAGTGTTAACAAAGCAAAAATACTAGATATGAGTTACTAGTGGTCTAATACATACATCCCATCATTAAAACTATATTTTCATCATACATTTAGGTTGATATTATCCCATTTCATGGAATTTGACAATTTTGCAACCACTTTAGGAACCATTTTAGGGGCCATTTTGGCAGCCATTTTGGATTTTGAACTATGATAACAGAGCACAGATACTTGATATGAGTTACTTGTGGTCTAACACATACATCCCATCATTACAATTATATTTTTATCATACATTTCGGTTGATATTATGCTATTTTATGGAATTTTGACCACTTTTGACCATTAATTTGGCGGCCATTTTGGTTTTAAGGTATGTTTACAAAGCAAAAATACTAGATTTGAGTTTCTAGTGGTCTAACACATACATCCCATTGTTAAAACTATACTCTGATCATACATGTTGGTTTATATATGCCAATATATGGAATTTTACCAATTTGGCGGCCATTTTGGCGGCCATCTTGGATTTAGGTGTGTTAACAGAGCAAAAGTTCTGGATATGAGTGTCTAGTGGTCTAATACATACATCCCACTATTAAAACTATACTTTCACCATACAATTTGATTGCTATATGTCATTTTATGAGATTTGACCAGTTATGGCGGCCATTTTGGACGCCATCTTGCATAACCCCTTAGCAATATGAAAATATTTTTGGTAACATCCTGATTATGTCTTAGGATCATAATAGGAAGTAAAAAAGGTTGGTTTGGGGGAGTCCTGGGGGGGGGTGCACACTAACCCTCCATAGATCCCCGACTAAATCTCTTGTACTTTGATCAGGATATTGTAAAATGTTGATTTTCTATTTTACCGACGATTTATCACGTGGATGAACACACGGGATCGGAGGCGGTCAGAAGGCGAGCGTCCGGGATGAAAATAAGGTTGGCGCTGTTTAAATGATCATATCGTAAAATCATATTGGAAGCCGTAACTCTTCTTGACGATTTTATTACATTTTAATATTTATTTATTAGAATGAAGAAATTGAGACTTTCCAAAAATTGTTACTAAGGCCCCAAAATCGAGACTCTTTTAGCCCTATTTTACGTGTAATCCAATGGGATACTTATTTAGTGCTGTGCCCCCTGAAAATGGTGATTGGTGTATGGTGGTGCAGTGGTACGCTCTACCATAGACCATGTAGACGGTAAACATTCTTTGCAATACGACGAGTAGCTCTCGATGCTATACAGGGTGTATCAAAAAAACGCGCAACACTTTTTGCCAAGAGCAGTGCGATTAAAGCAAATCACATATCGCCCTGAAACTTAGATATTCTGTTAAGACTACTACTTGGCTATCAAATAGATAAATTACAGCAATATCGATTATTAATTAGCTGAGATACTCAGGATATAAGTAGAAAAGTGCAAAACATGTTTATTCATCGTTTTGAGTCCTGAATTCCTGTGATTTTCTTGTCAGGTCATAATTAGAGAATAAAGGTATTGTTTTTAGACCGTACCCGTGTTATATTGTCTGACATAAATGCGGACGATAGTATTATTTTAAGTAGAACAACGACGCCGCAGGCGGAGTTGAATAATACTATCGAACGCATTTATGTCAGACAATATAACACGGGTACGGTCTAAAAACAATACCTTTATTCTCATTCTTAAACAATCATACTTTAGACATTTATCAAAGAAATAAGTACATTTTATTGTCCACATTTGACAACTTTTACCCCTGCTAGGATCGAATAACCCACAAACATTCCATCCAATCACATGCGATTAGTAAACCATGCGTAAGCGTCGCGGCGTCGGCATAAACGCAGGAAAATCGCTAAAGTCGCACTGCAGAAGTGCGCGTTATGGAGCAAACCACGCGTTGTGAAGGTCGGACGCACTGTTAAAACGTAAGCCCCACCTCCCCGTGTTCTATTGTCTCATCTAGATGTCGCTGATTTCTCTGAGAACCAATGAGATTGCTTAAACTTTCTTAGCTGTTTAAGAATTAGCAAGACACTTTAATAACCCATTGTACTTAAATAATGGGAAACAAACTCATAATATTGAGAAGAATATGTCATGTTAAAGATAAAATCTGGCTACAACTGCTATTCAGTATCATATCATATAAAAACTGAGCACATTTGCAATAAATTAGTTGATAGTTAATGACACAGCTTGAAAATCCAAATTACAAAGTCTGTTGATGCAAATCCGATCCCTTCTTTCTCTCTTATTAAATGTAAGTAATAAAATATAAGTATGGTAAAATATTCAAAAGATGAACAAATGGAGTAGTCCAGTAAAGGTAGGAATTGTTTTGTATGAATCATTCATTGTCAGTTTGTGATGGTGACATTATGACCCTCAAAATGATGTCCTTGTTTCAAGACGCATCGGCGAGCACATTCCCGCATGAGAAGCACTACTCGACGTGTCATCCGTGTGCGCCTTATTCCCTAAACATCGTTGGTGATGCAGTTCTTAAGATCTTGTAGATTAGTTGGTGGTGTCTGGAAGACTTGAGACTTAACATAACCCCCAAAGAAAAAGGCTAATGTTGTAATGTCTAGAGAGCGAGCAGCCCACTCTGTAGCATGTCCAAAAGACCAACAGCTCTGTTTTATAGGACGAACGATGTAAATCGTGTTTTGCACTTGTATTGTCTATACCTTTAATATCTCAGCGAATTCGTAATTATTATTGCTGTAATTTGACTATTTGATAGCCCAGAAGTAGTCCTAACAGAATATTTAAGTTTTAGGGCGATATGTGATTTGCTGTAATCGTACAGCTCTCGGGTAAAAGTGTTGCGGTCTTTTTTGATACACCCTATGAACTGAAAGTTAACTTTGATTTGAAGCGTTCAGCTTATTAGTTTTAAGTTAATTAATTCTCTGAAATGTTTTGCAGATATTTCACCCCAAACCCGCACTTCCCCCAACCTGACTTTTTGGGCAATTTGACAGAAACTCCTTACGACGGGACGTGTATAAATGATACATGTATAGTAGGCCTATAATGCCCGCTACGCGGTTTGGAAGCGCAGTCTTGTATACTTTTAAACATTGTAATTATTATGTTGCTGGTTTCAAAATCATTTGATCTAATCAATGAATGCTTGTACTACTAGTGCTATGGAAATAATAAATGAAAACCAATTTGAAATCACAGACTGGTTGTAATTACATATTGTTTGTTTCCATTGTGAGTGAGTTGATGTGCGCTGGTTGTTGCAGCACATCTCTCCTCAAATACCTTGGCAAATTGTGGATTTTAGATCTTTAGCTGTGCTATACTTGTTACCAGGAGTTAATGTAACATCCATGGAAGCTACTGGACAATTACTGTGGAAGCTGACTGTGTTTTGGCTGAGTTTGTGTGGATTTTTGTTTTCTTGGAATCTACAATAAATATGGAAACAGCAAAGCAATGCATTACTACAGTGGTTACCCATAGAGTTACTTCAATCAATAAGTTGATTACACTGATCACCACATTTCTAGTGTTTGTAATACCTCTACTTATTGCCTACTCAGCTCATTCAACTGCAGTAAGTACAATTGATTGCTATTGTAACTTGATTCATCATAGCACTATGTGTTATACAAGAAATCAACTTCTGGAACATAGAGTGCCTATCCAAACAAAACTACCTCAAAATGTGTGGGCAAATATAAACTCACTTGGGTTACGTGCTAAGCCCCCCACCCATAGGGGCAGGAGAGGTGGAAGGCGTCATCCCAGAATAATTGAGACACTTCATGATCAGCCGACTGCAACTAACTCTAATAACATTCCCTGTATTGTGACAGCCAATAGACCTACACACGATAGGAAGACTCATCATGCCTACGTCAAACCTAAAAGACTTGTGTATCCCTACATATACAGAGAACCTTTGTTTGATATCCGATTGTGGAACGCAAGATCAATTAGAAAGAGATCAACAACACTGAATTCATATGTAACCCAGTATAACATTGATGCCTTTTTCATAACTGAAACTTGGCTAGCCACTGACGACCCTGTTGTCATAGGAGAATTGAAACCTGCTGGATACACCTTCCTAAGTTTCCCCCGTGGAACAGATAAACATGGTGGCATAGGTGTACTCTTTAAATCGCAATTGGGCTTCAAACTTCATCCTCTAAACATTCAGACAACTTATTTTGAGTATGCAAGCATTCTGGATCCCAATAACGGTGTACACTACATCATAATATATATCGACCCCCTCCTTCTACAGAGAATGGCTTTACAACCGCTGGCTTTCTTGAAGAGTTTGAAAATTTCTTGCCAGAAATAACCTTGATCCCTGGCAAACTTGTCATTCTAGGAGACTTTAATGTTCACTTTGATGAGCCCCATATATGGCCTGCAACTCGGTTTATCACCATGATATCCTCGTATGGCTTACAGCAACATGTGACCGCTGCTACTCACAAAAGTGGACATATTCTCGATCTGGTCATGACGCGCACGGATGATGATGATTTAGTTAGACTTTGTGATGTTGGACTGGATCATGGGTCAGACCATTTTATAGTCAGGTGTGTCCTTCAACAACGTAAGCCCCCACCTCAAAAGGCTACATGTACCGTACGTGATTATCAGAACATGGCACCATCTGCCTTTAAAAGTGATCTGGAGAGCAAACTTGCTGTGTCTGATACTATGGAAGATGTAAATGATCTTGTGGAACATTTCTCCTGTGTTTCTGAGACAGTTCTTGATCTACATGCCCCTCAGTCGACCAGAACTCGCACAATCCACCCACGACCCCGGTGGTACAATAAGGACATTAGACGCGAAAAACGTGAACAGCGCCGACTTGAACGAAAGTGGAGAAAACGCAAGTTGCAAGTCCATAGAGATGCTTACATGATTCAGCACCACAAGGTTGTTAAACTTATCAAACAGTCCAAAGAGGAGTACTTTAAGGCCATTCTTAGTGACTGTAATCCTAAGGACACTTTTAAGACACTTGGTGTTCTGTTGAATAACAACTGTAGAATTTTGCCTACCTTTGATACACCTGACAGGTTGTGTAATAAGTTTGGTGTGTTTTTCACGGGCAAAGTAAGGAAAATCAGAGATGATATTGACAATACTGTTGTCAATCCTGTGTCAAATGCTCAAACGAGGGAGGATTTTACGATTGAATCTGAACTTGTCACCTTTAAACACCTCGGTGACAAGGATATCTCTGACATAATCATGGGATGTGCAAATAAAACATGCCCTCTTGACTGTATGCCTACATGGCTAGTGAAAGAAAACATTGATGTTGTTGTACCGTACATTAAGGACATTGTAAATAATTCTCTTTCTGATGGTGTCTTTCCTCATAGTCTTAAACAAGCCATTGTCACCCCAATCATTAAGAAGACCTCTCTTGATTGGAATGAGTTACAGAATTATAGACCAGTATCTAATATCAGTTTTATTGGCAAAGTGATCGAGAAGGCTGTGATTTCCCAGTTCAATGAGCATATGAAAAGGAATGATCTAAACGAAGTCTTTCAGTCTGCCTATAAGAACGAACACAGTACTGAAACCGCTCTGCTCAAAGTTAAAGATGATATCACCCGTGCACTGGATAAAAATCACGCTGCCTTCTTGATCATGTTGGATTTGTCTGCTGCCTTTGATACCATTGATCATGGAATACTATTTCATCAGTTTGAACACGACTTTGGTATCAAGGGCACAGCACTCCAATGGTTTAAGTCCTATATGACTGGTCGCTCATTTAAAGTGTGTATCAGTGGTGAGATGTCAGATGAATTCACTCTTGATTTTGGTGTTCCCCAAGGGTCTATTATTGGTCCACGGGCTTTTACAAAGTATGCCCAATATGTTGCTACCATCATCCGTAGACATGGTTTCATGTATCATATATATGCAGACGACATACAAATATATCACACATTTGATCCTAAGATACCAGGTGAAGCTGTGAGTACCATCTTTAAGTTGTCAAGCTGTGTTGCCGAGGTCCGGAACTGGATGACACACAACAAGCTCAAGCTCAATGATTCAAAAACTGAGTTTTTTATTGCTTCACCACCTCAATTAATGTCTCGCCTATCTGGTACCACAATATGGATTGGGTCTACTGAAGTAACACCATCTGAAAAAAATCAAGAACTTAGGTGTTGTGTTTGACTCTGCTATGACCATGTCGTCTCATGTAACGTCCCTTTGCAAATCTGTAAACTTCCATCTTTGGAACATCTCTAGAATCCGGCGGTTCATTGATAAAGATACTTGCAGTACCACCATGCGTGCCCTTGTTCTGTCAAAATTAGATTATGCAAATTCCACTCTCCTTGGATGCAAGAAAGCCGACATCTTGCGATTGCAACGGCTCCAGAACAAAGCCGCCCGGATAATTTTCAGAGTCCCCAGGAGACATTCCTCATCTCAACTTTTATCCACTCTCCACTGGCTTCCAATTGACAAGCGTATTATATTCAAGACACTTCTGTACATCTACAAATCTCTGAATGATCTTGCACCAATCTACCTCTCTGACTCCATCTCCTTATTCATTCCATCCAGGAAGGGGCTCCGATCATCGATGGATACTCTCCGCCTTGATATCCCCAGGAGCAGCAGAAAGTATGGTGCCAGATCATTCAGTGTGCATGGTCCAACACTCTGGAATAATATCCCTCTTGCTATCCGCCCATCTCCCACTGCTACAATCTTTAAAAGTCGCCTCAAGACTGGCATTTTCTAGGCTGTCATATTATGTTGTTGATATATTTCTTGTTGCATTGTGTATTATGTATTTGCCTTGTATTTGTATTTTATTTATGTAATTGTAAAGCGCTATGATCATTTTCTTTTGGAGTAGCGCTATATTAAGCACTGCATATTATTATTAGTGGTATGTTTCCATTTCAAACTTGACTGCCCTCGGCCCCTGTGACCATGGTGACGAGCATTGAAACGGGAGTGAAGGGAACGAACAACGAGTGATCATGTGATGATGTCAGACATTGGGAGCGGGACACTTTGCATAATTCCACAGGTCATATAACACAAGGGGTGTTCTTTGCTCGCGTATACCAATTAAGAAGTCTATAAATACGGGTAATACTTGTGGCAGGAGACTGGGAAACGAGATCGCTTATGGTTTGAATTTCAGACGCTTTACCATGCGAGGTCTTGTGGCCCAATGGATAAGGCAGTTGCCAAGCAAGCAACAGATCCTGGGTTCGACTTCCGGGCGAGATCGTTTTCTTATTATTGTCTCTTTTCTACCCACGACGGCGAACCTGTTTAAATATTTATAATAAGTCTACAAATGTTCGTGACAAATTATAATTATTTTCCCTTTTCTTATGTTTGTAGGGCGCCTGCTGAGTTAGCTTAATCAATCCCATTTTACTTTACATTGTCAATAACCGTAAACTTAAAGTAATCCTTATAATACCAGTAACACTAACTAATTTTAAAAGGGGAATGTTGTGACGTTCTGATCTGAGGGTACAATTTTAGAGAAATGCACTCGTTTTTCGCGGTTTATCGCGAATGGAAAGGGAATTGCAATACAATTAGTAGCCACAATTGTTGACAAATGCACAATTTGGTGCTTTGGACAAACACTGCCAATTCATACCAATTTGTTTCATGTAAAGAGACATTCATTGGCCTCCATAATATATAGCCCAATAGATGGTGACAACATGAATTACCTAGAAACCGGTTGTTTAAAAAAAAGTACACAACTTGTGTAAAATGTTGCACAACCTTGTGAAAGTTTACATGAAGTTGCGTGAAAATGTACACAATTGTCTAATTTTTTAAACATTAGTTGCTGGTTCATTATTATATATTAAACAGTGTTGTGTAATTTGCTTACACAACCGATTTAGCTAGATTTACAGTGTACAGAGCTCTACGGGTTACACTGCAAAAAGTGCAGAACACATGACGCGTTCAGAACATGTTCACGGTGTGTTCTCCAGGTGTTCCAGAACATGTTCAAAATGTAACAGATTTAGAACATGTTCTGAACGTGTTCTGGATATGTTCTGAACGTGTTCAGAACACATCAGAACATGTTCAGAACATGTTCAGAACATGTTCAGAACATGTTCTATATCTGTTACATTTGAACACGTTCTGCAGTTTTTGCAGTGTAGGTGACTCCAATTGCAATCTACACTCCCTGAGTCATAGGGAACCGTATGAATTTCAACTGTAGGCCTAATCGTCCATTTTAGCTTCAGGATAGGGCATGGGCGTATCTATATCTGATGACGTACCTTTGATCTCACAATAGTACAGTGACTGCCAACCCGCCCCTGACATGCCTAAAACACGTTCCACAACATTAATCATGGGCAAAACACTATACGTTAATTTGCTAGATCATCGTTATATACCAATATAAAAGGCCTGGATATATTTCAATCCGACATTAGTCTTATAACGGCAGCAGCAGACGTGTCCAATAGGAAAGCTCTTAGCATTTGACGAATTTTCTCTGAGATTTTCAGTTTCTACAAAAGTAAGTTCTTTGATAAATTATTATGCATGTCATGCCATTATTTATTGATGTTGGTTGTTATTATTTTTTGTTTTTCTAATGTTATTTAAAGATGATGACCCGATCATTTCAGCTTTCCCCATCAATTATAATTGAGATTTAGTATCAGAAAAAAATCCAAATTATCCTGCAAAATATAAGGCTTGCCGTCTCTGACATAATATATGTTGTTATTTGAATTATTCCCAAAGTGGTTCACAAATGTTTGTGCCTGTTTATGATGGGCAAAGAGCAAGTGATGTTTCGCTTCTTTCATTCATTAGAAAAACAGGAGTAATCTAATAATTTTACAATAAGATTGTTAATGATGTGCCTTCATTCATGTACAGCGTGTCCCACAAAACTGGGTCCAAAATTATAGAGCTTATATTACTAAAAATGTATGAAGTGAAGCTGCTTCATATTTAAAGATATATACTACGTTAATACATCTGACCTTTAAATCGGTGAAATTATGAGATCAATCGGATGTTAACTCTTTGAAATACAAAGCTTTGAATAGAGGGTGTTCAGAACCGGTTTTCTTTTCGATTTTGCCCGATGAATCGTCCATACGGCCAGTGCATTTTTTTTAATTTTTTAATTTATTTTATTTATTTATTCGGAAAACGCTTTCAAAACAGCGGCACCCACCAACATATGGTGGTGCATCCAACAAATATAAAGTAAAATACAACAAAAGATAGGAAAAAACAATAATACAAACAAGAGAGATAAGAAACCATGCACTCATGAAATCATGAAAATTATATACATCGAGATGGGCTCATTGAGTCCTGACACGTGGAGCGTGATATATTGATTAATGATCATTATTACTTTAATAACACTGTCCTACATGACCATGCACGTTTTAAGTATGATTTGCGCATTGTTCTGAATTTATTAACGTTTTGCCTTTATATATTCTTTACAATGACTTATAGTCAGGACATACTTATCATGGTCATATTAGGAGGGATTCAAAAGTGTGAATAGGCCTACCTACTCGTATGTCATTATGCAGAAAGAAAAGAAAAAACCCCTCTTAAGACGCTGTTCGAAAACCATTTCTTCGGCATTGGAAACCAACCATTAAGTTATTCATCTCATCAAAGAAATTAGGGGCAGGGTGTCAGAATGCTCTATCTAACAGGTGCTCCGTTCTTGTACATTTTTAACATCAAGGTTACTGCAATGGTATTTCTAATGCTATTGATCAAAAATACTTGTAATTGAACTTATTTAACTTTAATTTTTTTTTAAAACCCGGTTATTTAAAGGTAACACCGTAACAAAAAAGTACAATGTGAACGATATGATAATGATCACTAGAAGGAAAAAACAGTATAGGACTATATATTCAAGTTATTACTTCCGAAGAAACTTCAGAAGAAAGTGTTCAATTTATTGTTTACGCTCAAGATTTGTAAATAACATTATCATATACATGTAGTCAAATTTCTTTTTGGAGAGAGAAAAAGTATAATTTATATGACAACAATTTTAGAAGCGGTGACAACCTTTTCGATTATTAGTCGAGCAGTATCAAAAATAGTTATTACAATAAAATGAGTTTAGTATTTACATAAAGTTTAAAACAGAACGTTGCTAAGATATAATTTATTTGTGAATAATCAAATAAGAAATAGAAACCCAAATGTAAACAGATGGACTTTAAATAAACTTAGCTTTATACCAAACATGCTATTTCGGAGAATAAACACCATGCGGGTAAACATTTCGTCACACAAGGTACACTAGCTCTATCTATAGAGCCTTAGACGATCCCTTTACTAACTGTAGAGGCATCATCTGTCTTGTAATGCTTGTACCTTGCTTGTACCTGGTCGTATTACTGGGTCGTCAGTCTGAGGGTCGTTTTGGCTCGCCAAAACTCCCTGGTCAGTAAATGTGAGCGGTTACTGGATGTGAGCAGGATCTATGATTTGAACGATAGAGGGGGTACGGTCAGTGGATACTATTTGATGAGTGGAATTATGAAATTATGGTGGAGTTCATCCGCGCCGTGGTGATATGGTCAGTGTATTAAAATAAAATCGACAGTCCTGAAATCAGGACTAAAGGTACACATGCTACGCGTGGACGGTTTATATTTTAAATTTGGATGAACGGGTTATGACCACGCTGTATATGGAAACCAATTCACAGTTCCACGCGCCGCGCGGCAGTGCAGAGAGACGAATCTGGGTTGTAAACTCGCCAAGATTCGTCTTCTTGCCGCGGCAGTCGTCTGCAGACGACACTGTCGAGATTTCACAAGATGTTCAAAAATGTCAACATTATTGAATTTCAAAGATGGAAAAGGTTTCTGAAAAATCTGTTTGTATATGGTAAAACTATAATAGCCACGTGGAAGTGTTATGGTCAAATATAACTACTTTCATCCTTAAATATGAAGCAGCTATGTTACCTACTTTTAAAGTAAAGTTATAAGCCCTCTATAGTTTTTGGACCCAGTGTTTTGGGACACGCGTATAGTAGGCGTATAGCGGACATAGTTTGAAAACAAATTTAATACGCATACTTTTCGTAAACACCCCCCCCCCCAAAAAAAAATATGTCAATGTGGCCTTCAGCTTTCACGTTATTAAATTTGTAGTTAATAAGTTTAAAAGGGAAATGCTAGGACAAAGAAAATACTGCTATCTTTGGGGGAAAATTATGTTGTTGTCCATGCATAGTATTTTCAGAGATTATCATGAGAATGACACTGCCGCGCAAAAGTATTTCCCCCTAGAAGCTTGCAAGTTTTCACTGTGTTTTGTCAGCAACGTATTAAACCATCAGACCCAATTACCATTTCATTGTGTTCATTGTACATTTTATACCAATAATTTCATGTTTTCTATTCAGATTCATGATTTAAAAGCATTACAATTCATGATTTTATGAAGCAAGTCAAAATTCCAATGTAAAATCGCCGTAGTATACCTCATGAATATCAATAGCTCATTATCGACAGTGTAACGCTATGGGAATTTTCAACTGAGATCAACTGGTGATGGAAAACTCCATGTGCAGACATTTATAAATGATAACTGCACACAATATTTTTTTTCTGACATGAAAAATGCTTTACATAGCAGTTAAACGTTGTAATTACTCTTCGGCCGTATGTCTCAGAAGCCCGACCGCATTGGTATGTGAAATGAGGTACGGCGCGTAGGTCTACGCGTAGTTGACTTTGTATACCTTGTATAATTTCACTGTCACACAATCGAACAACACCCTCTGATACTTCCCATCCGAGAACCAGTTTAGTGGATCGTTAACTCTTTCCACGCGACCATAATTTTACCATATTATACAAACAGATTTTTCAGAAACCTTTTCCAACTATCTCCAGATGTACTGAACCAATACTATGCATATTTGTACTTAATTTAATGCATTTCACATGGTGATTCCAAATATGGTAATTAAATCCAATTATTTTTTACATTTTTGAAACATTTTGTGACATTTTGGAATGTCGTCTGCAGCGTGGAAAGTGTTAAGGATTAGGATTTGTTTATGATTTTCTTAATTTTTGGGAATATTTATAGAATATTGTCAAATGTTGATGTCCCCCCCCCCCAAAAAAGGCC
>CM069455.1:53540728-53602493 GCA_035610835.1 Ophiura sarsii
ATTAGTTACATTTATTTTGCATTTCTTTTTCATATGTTATTCCATTGCACGCCTCGTTCCAAATATTGTTCATATAAATGTTATTCCAAAGATCATGAAGCTATCATAAATAAAATGCTCCAAAAGTCATAGCTATAAAGTGCTCACCTCCATAGGGATTTCAACCCAATCAACATCGTCAGGTCCCCTATTGTCTCTGTGGCTCCAAGGATGAGACTGTTGGTTAGTGGTGCCTGAATTATATAAAAAATAGTTGGAATTTGTCAAAAAGAAAATAATAATAATTATTCTTACAAAATTTATGTTTCTTAAATAACAGTAAGGCAGCATGTAACTGCAAGTTCCACAACTCAAACAAACATAAGGATCGACATGACATGAGCCAGTGCGGGATTAAAACCTGTGACCTTCGAACAGTTATCAAATGCTAACCACTGAGCTAACAGGTCAAATCATGATTGCTTATTAAAATGATTCATTTGAGTTTTAAAAAATCTTACGAACAATAAAATAGGGCCCATTTCAATTCAAGTCATAGCTAGGGCCCAACAGTACATCTTTAATTCATACAGCGCTTTGACCAATCCTGGAAAGGCGCTACATTTGTATATAATCGAGATTATTATTATATCCCCGGTTATATCACTTCTTGAAAATTTCTTGAAAATTCAGCTAAGCTCAATCAACACAAATTTTGTGTATGTAAATTAGGTCTTTGGGACAATTTTCAAACAATAACGTGAACGTAAGTCAAGTTACCAAAATAGTGATACTGAATATTTCAATATGGATGTGCCTTCATCTTGTAAACGCCGATAGTATCAATAGGCACACTGGAGATAAATAGAATCTCTAAATCTTTGACCCAAGAGAGAGAAATATCAATATTTTTTTATATAATTAGCTATTATTGCTATATTGAAGAATAAATGATCAGCCTTGTACGGGCCAAATATTTCCAATGCTTACCATCATGTTTTCCTGAAGCTCTAGAGCTGTCTTCCACCCTCTCGTCTTCCTATCAAAACCAACACACAATGCATCAACTAATTTGAGGGTGGTTTTGCGAGATGGCACCATGCCAAACAACTGCAGCCGCCTGAACATCTATGCATGATTTATAAACAAAATAATTGCATTATAATTAACTTCATTGTGGTTCTGATTTCATACCAATAATCAGTTCAATAACTTTTCAATCCGAGCATCCAAATGTTGAAAGAATGTGCAGTGATACGACGCACTGTGTGTTTCATTACAGCAAGGGTCGTACAACTGATGTGCGGCTATTGGGATCCACACGGACACAAGGGAATTATTTGAAATGATCGAGAAATATTGAACTGCTTATAGTGATGGAAGGACTCACTCCTCTGACCCCCCCCCCCCCCCCCCCCCCCCCCCCCCGGACACACATTTTAAGATGGATTGAACAGGCATGATTACAAGACCAAAAGAAATTTGTGATGAATTTTGGTTCATTTTATACTAGGGTTTTATTGGAATGAATGAATGAAGAATAACTGGCAGATTGTTACAGGTTTCTATAATACAAGGGATAAGTTTATTATATCGTTAGCCATAAGATATGCAAATGATTGATACGCTGTATTTACCAAACTCCTGAGCTGACCCTTCCACAACAGCAGACCAACCATCTTTTGAAAAGCGTTGCATCTGCTGTTGCGACTTTGTAGTAGTAAGGCTGCTGCAGCAAGCACACGTGGCTTCGCCATCTCCTGTTTTCTAGGGCTGGCCACAGCATGTAGGAGTTCAACGAGCGAGGGACACCGGTCCCTCAGCTCGTTGTAGGCATCAGCGAATTTGAAGCATGGCTTGTCTCTGTCTTGAGCTGTCTGACAGTAGTACCTGTATAAAACAAATTTATATAGCATAATTATTGATTTTGACAAAGATATTGAATTTGAATGCAATATTTGTAATTAAACTGTTAGTCCAACCTCAAGCTCGAAAAAAATTGAAAGCTGATTTTATTGCAGATTTACATTTCTGATCATAAATCGTACATACATTCCAAGTTACAGGGCGATACAATTCTTAATTACTTCAAAATCATGGTTTTAGACCTTTGTGATATATTTTTTATTATATCATGATAGGCTTGATTTCAACCATGTGATAGTTTTTACTATCATTATGGCTGGAAAAGAATGATGTGATATTATATGATATAAAACAAAGATTGAATATGCCTCGTGCAATGGAAAAATCCAAATTTGACCTTGTGATATAGTTTGTACTCACACGCTAAAAGGCATTAAATTATTTGTATAATCACACGCTCAGGCATTCAATATTTGTATAATATTAGTCCTCACACAAATGATGTACCATAGTTTGTGCTTGTTTTTATTGACTTATAACCACACAAAAGATTTTAAGTCAATTCGTTCACTTATAGAGAGATCTTAGTGCAGTGACATATCAGAATGTATTTTGTTCATCACTTTTCACGATTGGTCTTTGAATTTGGTACTTGATATAACTATGATCATGTGTGCGATCAAACTGTAAGTGTGATCATTGGAATACAGGATGGCTGGGGTATATGTATCTGTACAGTCTTCAAATTTGAAACAGCTAACTCAGTCTTCATGAAACTCAAGTATTTGAGTGCTCTGTCAATTCAATGACCATCACCATTTGAAGTTACATACCTGCTCTCCATTTTGATTCTGGTAGCCATTGTTCTCGTCAAACATGGTGCACTACTGGGTAGCTTCGCTATCGATTTATATGCTTTAGCATACTTACTCCGACAGAGCCAGCGCACTGTCTGCTTAGCTTTCTCGGGCACCAATGAAGTAACGTCATCACATGAAATCTAAATTTATTTAAAAATGGGGGAAAATATGATTCATATGGTCAGTATAAATCTTGATTCAATTGCACCACATTGCCAAGCACTTAATACATTTCTACAAACCAGTCTCAGGCATACCATCAAGTCAGGTGTTATCTCACACTGTAAAAATAAAAATCTTAGTAAAATTAATGATCTTTTCTACTCATTTTGTTGACCGCACAAACAACTTTCCATGCATGCGAGTGACAATTTCATAATTGACCAATCACAATGTACGGTCATTCTTGAAAGCGTCTGGTACTCAGATCTGGGTTGACGCTCGTCACAATTCTATCATGGTCCTATGTGCATGGTGTGTATCGCGTTGCCTGTTGTCTTATTTTAACGCAAAGACGATGTTCAACCTTTGGATGAACATGAGCACTCAGGTAATGACGCTGCACTTATAAAACTCGACCATTGCTTGTGTGTTGGATTTCAATCATGACAGGAGCATGCGCATGCGATTTTTGTGTAAGTGGTCTGTGATTTTGTCAATATTAGATTTTTGATACTGTGATTAGATTAGATACTGTGATTTGTCAATCTGCATTAAATGCAAAAAGAAACAACGCCCCCGGGTGGACTCGAACCACCAACCTTTCGGTTCACAGCAGAACGCGCTAACCAATTGCGCCATGGAGGCGGTTATTTACTATAGGTAAATTAATAATTGAACGAACATCACGAACGCAGTACAAAGATGAACGCGCCCGAAATTATCACGCGAAGGTTTGTGCGCGCTTCACGCAATGTACGCGATACACTGCTTAGTTGTGTTCGTTCAATTATTAATTTCCCTATAGGCTGTGTACTTAAATACATGTGCTGTCTGTTGAACTTGGAACCAACGTTTAATTTGAACTGTCTATTTTCAATAAAAAAATACTTCAATTCGGAAAAAAATTCACGTTATGCCGGTGAAAATAATCAAATGCCGGTAAAAACAAAAACAACTTGAGCAGATCAATCAATTAAGGCAACTGCACAGTGCGCCTACTGCGCATCAAATGCGTAACGCTCAGCGTTCGTGCGTGCATGGAATGTTTTGCTTTTGAACCACTTGTTGCTAAGCAAATTTGCTAAAAATAACTCAAAGTGCCAGTATATTCTGCGCCTTCCTATAGGTTGGGGCGGACCTACGTCACGCCGGTGAAAACAAATCAAACGCCGGTGAAAACACAAAACAAAAACAACTTGCGCAGATCAATCAATTACGGCAACGGCACATTTCGCCTACTGCGTATCAAGTGCGTAACGCTCGGCGTTGAGTGCGTGCATGGAATGTTTTGCTTTTGAAACACTGGTTGCCAAGCAAATTTGCTAAAAATAACTCAAGGTCCCGTATGTCCGCGCCATCGTATAGCCGGATTTATAATTGAACGAACGCATTAATGGTACATTAATTGCGTGATCGACGTGAAGCATGCAGAAGACTACAAGTGTGATCATTTAGTGAGCGATCATCTTTGTGCTGCTTGCGTGTTGTTCATTCAATTATTAATTGGACTAATCAAAACAAATTGAAATAGTTGTCAATCATTTCAAATCGTTCGTTTGTGTGTGCGACACCTGTATGACCACTACAGCATTGCGCCTGTTATTTTTTGGAATGCAGTATGTCTCCAGACCGTGATAAACCTTTTTGGATGAACGCGAGTGCTCGGATCTACAATAGTTTGTTTTGATTAGGCCTAAATAGGGCCTAGAACATATTAAAGGTTTAAAGTAGGCTTGAATCTTGAATCTTGAATCGTTACTCCCTTTAACAGCTCATATAGAGCTAAACTGGGAGGGGTTTGCCGGTGACTAGCCGGCTGGTGCGGTGCAAAACAAACGCTTCCTCAGTGAAAATAAATTTAAATCTTTTAAATTTATGTGTGCCAACAAATAACTTTTAGTAAGCTTACCCAAATGATCCCTAAAAGATAATGTATACACCTAGCCTAACTACCCTAGTTTTATATAGGCAACTGTCTATCTCTGAGTTAAGACTTGTTGGACCTATTAATATATTATAATAATCACATACAATGGATAGGTCTAAATCAATAGACCTGCACAGACCATGGACTGCACACACACAGATTAGACACACCGAATTTTGAAAAATAATGCCGCAGTTTTTCTTTGTTCATGTTTTCTTAAAGCCAATGTTGTTGTTTTTCGACAGTGTCTGATTCTGAATCTGATCATGATGCCGATCTTGGTCCTGGTGGCCCGGCTTAGAAGTTGGTGACTGAGTCCGAATAGGATACCTTTCCGACACAATTGTTTGTACCGGGTCCGGTACAAACAAATTGGTTTATTTATTTTAATATTTATTATTATAATTTGGAGGCGGTCCCGGAGGGGGGTGCAACGAAACGGAAGAACGCCTTTAGTTTTAAACACGGGCGCCGGCCGGGTCATGGGATGGGCGACATGATCAGACAGGCCTGCGGTGAAATAAAATAACACTTACAACCATCTTTCCAGTCAATTTCCTTTTCTTTGACTTCCTCCCACCATCTTCTTGCTCGTTTTCTACTTCTTCACCACCATTATTCGTCACGGCAGGTCGCGGCCGCGGCCCAGCTGGTCCATCCGCATCCTCGCGTTTTCTGGCATTTAAAGTCTGTAATTGACTGGCGATTTTGGAGATTGAGCTATAGCAATTTCTGCAAATCCGTATTTTAGAGTGAGCAATTACATAATATTTAGTGTAAGCATTCAATTCGCTGTCTTTTAAAACCCGAAAACTGTGTTTTTGTTTACTGGCACCACAATGGTGACAGCAGAAGCTGTCAACCATCTTTACATAATTGATTAGCGTGACGAACAAACTTTTTGATTGGCAACCCGCGGCCCGCCTATCTCATTAATATTCATTAGATAACTCAGTTCTGATTGGACAATCGATATCACTTATCATTATTCATGAGCAAAAAAACTCGCCACTTTTCGAGCTGGTTGTTCTTCAGTCGTCACAACAGCGAACGCAGTGGAGCGTATTGTACGACTGGAGGATAAAGTCTAGTATCAACCGGAGTCTAACTATTTGACCTCATTATGTGTGTATATTATAACAGACGACACGTTTTGTGAGAACCGGGCGGAACCGGCCGTAACCGGCGGTCAACGGGCGGTCGAGTTTTGACGTGATCCCTAACTCTGTTTACATGTACAACGTTCGGGCTTATTCCGTCCATGTGAGTCTATGGCTCCAGGGGGACTATGGCTCCAGGGGGACTATGGCTCATTTCACACCGGCATCGTCATAGATGCCTACCACGTTGATATGCTATAGGTGAAAGTTAACGTGGCTATAGGGCCTATAAGATTGAGATCTTTAGTAGATAGCATTACAATGATATACCATTGCTTATTTGAAAGTTTACATTAGTTTTAAGATTGCTATCTTCAGTAGATAGCAAACAAATTGAATAAATAGCAATATGCGTTCATGAGTAGTAAAATAAAAAATCGCAATATTATCCATAAATTAATAAAAATGGCCTATGTAATAAAATTATGTTTTAATAGGCTTAGCAGCGTAATAATGAAACGCTAATGGCCATGATCGAGTTAAACTTTGAACGGGTCGGTCCGGTACTATTGGACTCAGCTAAAGTAAAATGCTTGGGCCTTGTTAAAATACTTTCCACGCGCAGAATAAATTCCAAAATGTCACGAAATGTTTCAAAAATGTCAACATTATTGCATGTCTTTACCATGTTTGGAATCACCATGAGAAATGCATTGAAATAAGTATACAAATATACCTTGTATTGGTTCAGTAATCCTTGAGATAGACCTCGAAAGTTGGGAATGTTTTCTGAAAAATCTGTTTTGTATAATGGTCAAACCGCTAGACGCGAGGAAAGTAACAGATCTCATTCATTACCCATGTTACCTTAGACCAGTGGTTCTCAACCTTTTTGCCCCACGACCCCTTTTGATATTCCTAGTCAGTACCGTGACCCCCAAAATAAAATTGAAAAAAACCCCCTCACCCAGCCGGATATCATAAATGAAACTGCTTAGTTTGGATGCGAGCGTAGCGAGTAGGAAATTTTGCATATTTGAACGTTTCTTTTGGGTTTTTCTAAGCTTTTTAAAGCGAAATGCAATACGGTTCCCCCAAAACCTATATTTATGAGCCCTTCATGACCCCCTGGAAAACCCCAAACGACCCCCAGGTTGAGAACCCCTGCCTTAGACTATTGAAATAAAACTCTTTATCATCATTTCGCAAATCTCTATTTTGGAAATGCTACCGTTTATAATTATAGGTCAGCTAACATAGTCCAGGTTTGAGCTCAAAGGGCCTACTCGTGCATAATATCGTTATAATTTGATACAACGTTGGCAAGAATGAAATAGAACTTAAAATCTTGAGTCATGAGTCAAATAACTACACATTTATTTGTGCATTCAGCCTTTAAACCACGTTTTAATGAACCTTGACAATCAATATGATCAAAAAGTGCACCTTGCCTACTTCTCGGGAGAGTCAAACAAACTGCAATAGTGGAAAGAAGCCATTTTGTTTTTCAAAACCAAGTGGAATTTTAAAACTTTTTAAACGTGGCAAGAATAAAATATTTTATCCTAACTTTGTGTGAAAAAATAAAGTCGATCGCAATCCTCGTTTGTCTTTGGTGACCCTCTTTGCTATACACAACGAAATGTACACGTTTGTCCACGAGCACAGTGATTTTCAATTGCAATTGCATTTTAAATTTCATATCCCGCCAACAACAAAAATGGAACATTTCAGTTTTGTATTCAAATTTAGAACATTATATGCATTTCATAGCATGGGTGAGGTAAATTGATGTTAACTTATTTAACAAGAAATGATGCATTAAATTCCAATAACATCACAATTAAATGTAGGCCTACTCAAGTTTCCAAATTTGAATTAGAGACACATTTTTGCGATCTTATGCATGTTTAGGGTATATCATGGTATATCGTGGACAAATGGGTGAACTGGGTGCACAGGTAAAAAGTTTCACCAAAGGCAAACGGAAAATGATATTGACTTCATTTTTTCACACAAATTTAGTAACAAATAACGTTTAAAAAAAAATTAAAACTTCAACTTGGTTTTTAAAAGCAAGATGGCTTCTTTTCACTATTGCAGTTTTTGTAATCACCTGTATATCTTAAAGGGGGTGTGGACTCTCAGGTACAGGCTCCGTAAAACTGCCGTTACTTCTTCAATATTCATTTAATCTTGATAAAAGAATACAGTTTTTTGTAGAAAAGAGTTCAATGAATCCAACCATGATAAATGAAATTGACCATTTTGGAGAAAATTATAAAAAACACTCTTTTTTACCCATTTTAGGTTTGGAAGAGATAACTCAAAATATATTTTGTCAAGTTTTGTCATACTAGATTTATAATCCTGATAATATTCCCCAGGGGCGTTTTTCTTTTTGAATATCTTATTTATGTTTTGAGTTATAGACCAAAAAGTGCCCAAAAATGTGATTTTTATGATTTTGGAGGTAATATACTTATATAAAGATTAAATGAATATTGAAGAAGTTACGGCAGTTTTACGGAGGCTGTACCTGAGAGTCCACACCCCCTTAAAGGGCCTAGTCAACAGGATGTGCATCTTGTTCACCTTATCTACTTCTCATATCATAATGGGCCTGGTCAACAGGCCCATGTGCATTTACCTTATGACATGATGTGTCACCTTTTGTACTATAATTTCGAACTCTCTTGATGTTTTACGAGCGTATTTAGAAGAGAGTGAAAATCCATTCTTTAAAGCAGTGGTTCCCAACCTCTGGGTCCTGGGGTCGCGACCCACTTTTTGTGGGGTCGCGGACTAGCCTAATTTAACCAAATTCTATGTTGTATCATATTAAACACACATGACTTTGTTCTGTAAGGGGTCGCGCTCTGACGCTGGTTTCTGGAATGGGGTCACCACCAGAAAAAGGTTGGGAACCACTGCTTTAAAGAGTATCTTGAGAGGGCCACTCCAAAAGAGTGAAAAGTTACTCTAAAATGTTACACCAAACGAGTGAAATTAGAATGGACTGGAGTCCCTTACTCTCACTCTTTGTAATTATTCAAATGAAGTGGACTTTCATCCTCTTTTTAATATAAGGGCAGTGGCGTAGGCAGAGGGTGCGAAGGGGGCGATCCCTCCCGGTCCCCGCTCCCCAAAAATAAATAAATAAATAAATGTGACTGTCGTGCAGGGTTGCACAAAGCGCGGGAGCAGCCGCTCCCGGGAAATAATGAGCAGAATTGGGGAAATAATGCCAAGTGGAAAAAGAAAATGTATTGGGGAAAAGGGTGAAAAAAGATGAAGAGAAAAAAAATTCAATTTTGGATTATGAGGTTGGAAGTTGCATGTATACTAACGTGTTTATTGTCTTATTGCTTTCCCCATTGGCGACGCTACAGGGGGAAAGCAAGTCCCCAAAATATACTTCAATCATGGCATCAAAATTGTTAAATAAAAAATATACGCGCACTACACGCGCATTTTTTGGTCGGAAAAATCCGTTCGGTTCAGTTTTATATCCCCCCCCCCCCCCCCCCCCATATGCAAAACCTAGCTACGCCACCGTATAAAGGGAGTAGACATATCAATTCAAATAGGCATAGGCCTATTCATTTTATAGAATCCTTTGATAAAATCTATTCAAATATCAGGCGAAAATCGAAATGTTTCTACACGAAGCTAGGCATCAAAAATACTTCTAATACACATGATAGCCTACATATAATAATTAATTTTTAGTTGGGGTGTTTATTTGTTTGTTTGTTGTTTTGATGGTTATTCTGTTCAGAAGACAGCTCTATCTTTTATGGAACTAAATACTATTTTTAGCAAACAAGGGAAGTCAGTAACAGTGTTTAGTAAGGTAATTCCATGGTAAGGTTAATCGCGTGTTTTTTTCTTCTTAAATGATTGGCACATTACACTTGCTATACAATTTTAATTATAGCTAGCTAATAACGCTATAGAAAAAAGAAGCCAAAAATGTTAGACCATTGTACACTCGTCAAAAGAAGTTCCTTGACACTCATTGAAGTTCAAATATTTCACATAAATATTTAATATAAATTAAACAATTGCATATCAGAATAAGCAGACAATAATTCTCTATCATGTCTGTATGAAATTAAGATGTACGCATTCATGCATGGCTGAGCACATGCATTAAGCAATGGTAAGGTGCGTAAAGGGAAATGGCAAGAAATGAGCATTTACAGTCATTTGAATGGAGGGATTATCCAATTTTTTGCAATCTTCTTGCCATTGTCAAGTGAATGGGATCTGCCATGCATGAGTGATCATGTCTAAATTCCATGTTAAGCTGTTAGAGGATTACTTTCTGCTTATTTTGATATACAATTATATATATATATTCATATATAATTATATATATTCTATTAAATATTAATTTAATTTAAGTGTCCAAGAACTTCTTTTGCCGAGTGTATGTATGCATTGTGATGTTGGGATCTTCGGATCACTGATCCGTGAGACCATGACTGTGCGAATACGTGTATTAACACTTTCCACGCGGCAGTCGTCTGCAGACGACATCCCAAAATTTCACAAAATATTCAAAAAATGTCAACATTATTGAATTTCCTTACCATATTTGGACACCATGAGAAATGCATTGATCAGTACAAACATGCCTATTATTGGATCAGTAATCCTTGAGTCGATATAGACTTGACAATTGGGAAAGGTTTCTGAAAAATCTGTTTTGTATAACGGTAAAACTTTATAGCGGCGTGAAAAGTGCTAAAATGATTAAGGACTAAATCCATTTAAGTCGAGTTTTGTGTACCCAAAATTAGCAGTTAAAAGATAACATAACTTCTCTTAGAGGTGGTTTTAAATCAACTAAATTGACAGTTTTACGTGATATTACTTGAGTGTTTACAAACAGGACAAACCATTTTTTGTATTTTTTTGTATTGTGTGTTATAAGGGCACACAGCAAAATCATTCTTCGTTTTGTGTAATGTTAGTAAGTTCCGGCAAAAAACAAAAAATGATTTTGTGATTAATAGGGTCCTTTGGGAATCCTTTTGGCGTAAGGGTAGCATTTTATAATTAAAATGAAAGATAATCTCTTGTACTTTGATCAGGATATTGCAAAATGTTGATTTTCTATTTTACCGACGATTTATCACGTGGATGAACACACGGGATCGGAGGCGGTCAGAAGGCGAGCGTCCGAGATGAAAATAAGGTTGGCGCTGTTTAAATGATCATATCGTAAAATCATATTGGAAGCCGTAACTCTTCTTGACGATTTTAATACATTTTAATATTTATTTATTAGAATGAAACATTTGAGACTTTCCAAAAATGGTTACTAAGGCCCCAAAATCGAGACTCTTTCAGCCCTATTTTACGTGTAATCCAATGGGATACTTATTTAGTGCTGTGCCCCCTGAAAATGGTGATTGGTGTATGGTGGTGCAGTGGTACACTCTACCATAGACGGTAAACATGCTTTGCAATACGACGAGTAGCTCTCGATGCTATACAGGGTGTATCAAAAAAACGCGCAACACTTTTTGCCAAGAGCAGTGCAATTAAAGCAAATCACATATCGCCCTGAAACTTAGATATTCTGTTAAGACTACTACTTGGCTATCAAATAGATAAATTACAGCAATATCGATTATGAATTAGCTGAGATACTCAGGATATAAGTAGAAAAGTGCAAAACATGTTTATTCATCGTTTGAGTCCTGTATTCCTGTGATTTTCTTGTCAGGTCATAATTAGCAAGACACTTTAATAACCCATTGTACTTAAATAATGGGAAACAAACTCATAATATTGAGAAGAATATGTCATGTTAAAGATAAAATCTGGCTACAACTGCTATTCAGTATCATCTCATAATACAAACTGAGCACATTTGCAATAAATTAGTTGATAGTTAATGAAACAGTTTGTAAATCCAAATTACAAAGTCTGTTAACGCAAATCCGATCCCTTCTTTCTCTCTTATTAAATGTAAGTAATAAAATATAAGTATGGTACAATATTCAAAAGATGAACAAATGAAGTAGTCCAGTAAAGGTAGGAATTGTTTTGTATGAATCATTCATTGTCAGTTTGTGATGGTGACATTATGACCCTCAAAATGCTGATCTTGTTTCAAGACGCATCGACGAGCACATTCCCGCATGAGAAGCACTACTCGACGTGTCATCCGTGTGCGCCTTATTCCCTAAACATCGTTGGTGATGCAGTTCTTAAGATCTTGTAGATTAGTTGGTGGTGTCTGGAAGACTTGAGACTTAACATAACCCCCAAAGAAAAAAGCTAATGTTGTAAGGTCTAGAGAGCGAGCAGCCCACTCTGTAGCATGTCCAAAAGACCAACAGCTCTGTTTTATAGGACGAACGATGTAAATCGTGTTTTGCACTTGTATTGTCTATACCTTTAATATCTCAGCGAAGTCGTAATTAATATTGCTGTTATTTGACTATGTGATAGCCCAGAAGTAGTCCTAACAAAATATTTAAGTTTTAGGGCGATATGTGATTTGCTGTAATCGTACAGCTCTCGGGTAAAAGTGTTGCGGTCTTTTTTGATACACCCTATGAACTGAAAGTTAACTTTGATTTGAAGCGTTCAGCTTATTAGTTTTAAGTTAATTAATTCTCTGAAATGTTTTGCAGATATTTCACCCCAAACCCGCACTTCCCCCAACCTGACTTTTTGGGCAATTTGACAGAAACTCCTTACGACGGGACGTGTATAAATGATATAAAGGGTTCAACAAAAGAAAGTATACCACTTTGTCTATGTCATTTTGAGTAACTTTCAATTTGTTTTCGTCCAAACAGGCTAGATAGTCATTTAGATGAATCTGTTAATTAGGCATAATTTGATACCAAATTTGCCCCCTAACAACAGAGATAAACTAGTACTACTAGTGCTATGGAAATAATAAATGAAAACCAATTTGAAATCACAGACTGGTTGTAATTACATATTGTTTGTTTCCATTAGTGGTATGTTTCCATTTCAAACTTGACTGCCCTCGGCCCCTGTGACCATGGTGACGAGCATTGAAACGGGAGTGAAGGGAACGAACAACGAGTGATCATGTGATGATGTCAGACATTGGGAGCGGGACACTTTGCATAATTCCACAGGTCACATAGCACAACAAGAGGTGTTCTTTGCTCGCGTATACCAATTAAGAAGTCTATAAATGTTCGTGACAAATTATAATTATTTTCCCTTTTCTTATGTTTGTAGGGCGCCTGCTGAGTTAGCTTAAAGGTAGATGTTCCGATTTTCAACTTGAAGTTTTCTATTCTACATGAAAGGTCATCCTTAAAAAAGTCGTGTTCCAAAGTTTGAGTTGCATAGCTCTAATGGTTCTTATTTTAGACGCACAAGATGCTGTGAACTGTACCCATTGAGTAGTATACAAACTATATCGGTGGTTACCACCATTCGCGGTAATTCGACGTTTTTTAATCAATCCCATTTTACTTTACATTGTCAATAACCGTAAACTTAAAGTAATCCTTATAATAGGCTACCAGTAACACTAACTAATTTTAAAAGGGGAATGTTGTGACGTTCTGATCTGAGGGTACAATTTTAGAGAAATGCACTCGTTTTCGCGGTTTATCGCGAATGGAAAGGGAATTGCAATACAATTAGTAGCCACAATTGTTGACAAATGCACAATTTGGTGCTTTGGACAAACACTGCCAATTCATACCAATTTGTTTCATTTAAAGAGACATTCATTGGCCTCCATAATATATAGCCCAATAGATGGTGACAACATGAATTACCTAGAAACCGGTTGTTTAAAAAAAAGTACACAACTTGTGTAAAATGTTGCACAACCTTGTGAAAGTTTACATGAAGTTGCGTGAAAATGTACACAATTGTCTAATTTTTTAAATATTAGTTGCTGGTTCATTATTATATATTAAACAGTGTTGTGTAATTTGCTTACACAACCGATTTAGCTAGATTTACAGTGTACAGAGCTCTACGGGTTACACTGCAAAAAGTGCAGAACACATGACGCGTTCAGAACATGTTCACGGTGTGTTCTCCAGGTGTTCCAGAACATGTTCAAAATGTAACAGATTTAGAACATGTTCTGAACGTGTTCTGGATATGTTCTGAACGTGTTCAGAACACATCAGAACATGT
Organism: Ophiura sarsii; assembly: GCA_035610835.1. NCBI lineage: Eukaryota > Metazoa > Echinodermata > Ophiuroidea > Amphilepidida > Ophiuridae > Ophiura > Ophiura sarsii. The sequence goes on from CM069455.1 coordinate 53,554,786, forward strand.
TCAGAACATGTTCAGAACATGTTCAGAACATGCCTTCAGAACATGTTCAGAACATGTTCAGAACATGTTCAGAACATGTTCAGAACATGTTCAGAACATGTTCAGAACATGTTCTATATCTGTTACATTTGAACACGTTCTGCAGTTTTTGCAGTGTAGGTGACTCCAATTGCAATCTACACTCCCTGAGTCATAGGGAACCGTATGAATTTCAACTGTAGGCCTAATCGTCCATTTTAGCTTCAGGATAGGGCATGGGCGTATCTATATCTGATGACGTACCTTTGATCTCACAATAGTACAGTGACTGCCAACCCGCCCCTGACATGCCTAAAACACGTTCCACAACATTAATCATGGGCAAAACAATACGTTAATTTGCTAGATCATCGTTATATACCAATATAAAAGGCCTGGATATATTTCAATCCGACATTAGTCTTATGACGGCAGCAGCAGACGTGTCCAATAGGAAAGCTCTTAGCATTTGACGAATTTTCTCTCAGATTTTCAGTTTCTACAAAAGTAAGTTCTTTGATAAATTATTATGCATGTCATGCCATTATTTATTGATGTTGGTTGTTATTATTTTTTGTTTTTCTAATGTTATTCAAAGATGATGACCTGATCATTTCAGCTTTCCCCATCAATTATAATTGAGATTTAGTATCAGAAAAAAATCCAAATTATCCTGCAAAATATAAGGCTTGCCGTCTCTGACATAATATACATGTATGTTGTTATTTGAATTATTCCCAAAGTGGTTCACAAATGTTTGTGCCTGTTTATGATGGGCAAAGAGCAAGTGATGTTTCGCTTCTTTCATATTCATTAGAAATACAGGAGTAATCTAATAATTTTACAATAAGATTGTTAAAGGAGGTGTCCCGCAAGCATAAAAGTGTGCATTATATGTTAGAAAAATAACTATTGAGCCCAACGTTTGTAATTATATAGAACAAAACACCACACTTATGACAAAAACAAATAAAAACCGCAATCTCTCAACATGCACTTTTTAAAAATCGCGGCGATCGAAAGTCCCAGTGTCGATGATGTCATAGTTATACAATGCACATGCGCAAATTTGAGCACCGATACCCATGACGTCATCGACACCGGGACTTTCGATCGCCGCGAATTTTAAAAATTGCATGTTGAGTGATGGCAGTTTTCATCCATTTTTCTGACTAGTGTGGTGTTTGGTTCTATATGATCACGTTATTTCGGCTCGATAATTATTTTTCTAACACATACTGCTCAATGTTGCGCTTGCGGGACCCTTCCTTTAATGATGTGCCTTCATGTATAGCGTGTCCCACAAAACTGGGTCCAAAATTATAGAGCTTATATTACTAAAAATGTATGAAGTGAAGCTGCTTCATATTTAAAGATATATACTACGTTAATACATCTGACCTTTAAATCGGTGAAATTATGAGATCAATCGGATGTTAACTCTTTGAAATACAAAGCTTTGAATAGAGGGTGGTCAGAACCGGTTTTCTTTTCGATTTTGCCCGATGAATCGTCCATACGGCCAGTGCATTGCATTTTGCGCATTGTTCTAAATTCATTAACGTTTTGCCTTTATATATTCTTTACAATGACTTAACGCTTTCCACGCGGCAGGCGGCTGCAGACGACATTCCAAAATTTCACAAAATGTTTCAAAAATGTTAAAATTATTGAATTCTATTACTATATTTGGAATCACCATGAGAAATGCATTGAATTAAGTACAAACATGCCCAGTATTGGTTCAGTAATCCTTTAAATAGACTTTGAAAATTACGAAAAGGTTTCTGAAAATTCTTTTTTGTAATGGTAAAATTAATAGCCGCGTGGAAAGTGTCAATATAGTCAGGACATACTCATCATGGTCATATTAGGAGGGATTCAAAAGTGTGAATAGGCCTACCTACTCGTATGTCATTATGCAGAAGAAGAAAAAAATAACCTCTTAAGACGCTGTTCGAAAACCATTTCTTCGGAATTGGAAACCAACCATTAAAGTTATTCATCTCATCAAAGAAATTAGGGGTAGGGTGTCAGAATGCTCTATCTAACAGGTGCTCCGTTCTTGTACATTTTTAACATCAAGGTTACTGCAATGGTATTTCTAATGCTAATTATTGATCAAAAATACTTGTAATTTAACTAATTTAACTTTAAATTAAAAAAACGGTTATTTAAAGGCAACGCCGTAACGAAAAAAATACAATGCGAACGATATGATAATGATTACTAGACGGAAAAAACAGTATAGGCCTATATTCAACTTATTACTTCCGAAGAAACTTCAGAAGAAAGTGTTCAATTTATTGTTTACGCTCGATATTTGTAAATATGTAGTCAAATTTATTTTTGGAGAGAGAAAAAAGTATAATTTATATGTCAAATATTTTAGAAGCGGTGACAACTTCTTCGATTATGAGTCGAGCAGTATCATGAATAGTTATTGCAATAAAATGAGTTTAGTATTTACATAAAGTTTAAAACAGAACGTTCTTTGCTACGAATTTATTTGTGAAGTTTCAAATAAGAAATAGAAACCCAAATGTAAACAGATGGACTTTAACACTTTCCACGCGGCTATTAGTTTTACCATATACGAAACAGATTTTTCAGAAAACTTTCCTAAATGGCAAGGTCTATCTGAAGTATTACGGAACCAATACTAGGCATGTTTGTACTTATGTCAATGCATTTCTCATGGTGGTTCCAAATATGGTAATGAAATTCAATAATTTTGACATTTTTTAAACATTTTGTGAAATTTTGGAATGTCGTCTGCAGCCGCCTGCCGCATGGAAAGTGTTAAAGGTAGATGACCCGATCACATTTTCGTAACACAGAATTATTTCAAACATACGGAGATTTTCATATCATATGAAAGCTCGTATTTTTCTCATCATCATACTGAAATTTGACGGCCTAAATCGGTGTTATTACGGAGAAATCGATGAAATAACGTCGAATTACCGCGAATGGTGGTAACCACCGATATAGTTTGTGTACTACTCAATGGGTACAGTTCACAGCATCTTGTGCGTCTAAAATAAGAACCATTAGAGCTATACAACTCAAACTTTAGAACACGACTTTTTTAAGGATGACCTTTCATGTAGAATAGAAAACTTCAAGTTGAAAATCGGAATGTGATCGGGTCATCTACCTTTAAATGAACTTAGCTTTATACCAAACATGCTATTTCGGAGAATAAACACCATGCGGGAAAAAACTTTCACACAAGGTACAAATGTTAATTAACGCGCGGCAGTCGTCTCAAGACGGCACTGCCGAGATTTCACAAGATGTTCAAAAATGTCAACATTATTGAATTTCAGAGTTGGGAAAGGTTTCTGAAAAATAAGTTTATGGTAAAACTAATAGCCACGTGGAAGTGTTATGGTTAGATATAACTACTTTCATATCCTTAAATATGAAGCCGCTATGTTTCCTACTTTTTAAGTTATAAACCCTCTAGTTTTTGGACCCAGTGTTTTGGGACACGCGTAGTAGGCGAATATTGAAACGGCAGCTCATTTTCATGTTTTTAATAAGCTTATTTTCCTATCGAGTCTGTGCAAAACCTGATGAGCTCGTTTCGCGAGAATATTTCGTGAATTGATTCCATAGTTTCAAGAATGTGTTTAGTAATTATTGTGTACATGTCTTTCAAATTCCATACCTTTTGGCTGTATATTTTAAGAAATATCGAGGCTATGAGCAGTGATCCCATTCTCACCTACATCTTTCAAAAATCCATCGACACTGGCTCTGTTCCATCAGACTGGCGAGTTGCTAATATTTCACCAATCTTCAAGAAAGGAGACAGAAGCACACCATCAAATTATCGGCCAGTGTCCATCACATCAATCTGCAGCAAACTTCTCGAGCACATTATTTTTAGCAACATCATGGAGCACTACAATAAGCACAACATCCTCACCGACGCACAGCACGGTTTTCGTTCAGGCCGCTCATGTGAGACCCAACTTATTCTTACTGCTGACGATCTAGCCAAATCCATTGACAACGGTGAGCAGGTCGACGCAATAGTCCTGGACTTCTCTAAGGCCTTCGATCGTGTTCCTCACCAAAGGCTTCTTCGAAAACTCCATCATTATGGCATTAGAGATTCTCTGCTACAATGGACAGCAAACTTCCTGACTCAGCGCCAACAACGAGTAGTCGTCGACGGCATTGCCTCCGGCTGGGTACCCGTGTCATCTGGAGTACCCCAGGGAACAGTTTTGGGCCCACTGTTGTTTCTCACATTCATCAACGACATACCACTCGGCATTTCTTCCAAACTGAGACTGTTCGCGGATGACTGCCTCTTGTATAGGTCAATCTCCTCCATTGATGACACCAACAAACTCCAACAAGACCTGGACCTTCTCCATAAATGGTCAAATGACTGGCAAATGAAGTTTAACACCGACAAGTGCCACCTGATAAGGTTTACACGGCGGTTGAAAATCGTTGATGCCCAATACCATCTAGGAAGCACCCAGCTCACTTCAGTTGCGGACTATCCTTACCTCGGTCTCACATTCTCCACCGACATGTCCTGGCAGAAGCACATAAACAAAGTAACCCACAGAGCCAACAGGATGTTAGGTCTGCTTCGCCGCAACCTAAGGGACTGCCCACAAAGGATTCGCCAACAGGCATACATCGGCCTTGTCAGACCCCACTTGGAGTACTGCAACACAGTCTGGAGCCCTCATACCAAAAAAAGCCATCAACAAAGTGGAAAGGACCCAGCGTCAAGCCGCCAGATTTGTCACTCAAAGATACCGGCGTAGAGACAGTGTCACCTCCATGTTGCAAGAGCTGGAGTGGAAATCCCTTGAATGGAGAAGAAATACTGCTAGCCTGGCCCTGTTGTACAAGATCCAACATAAACTGGTTGCCATCAACCCAATCAGCTACCTATCACCTATGATTGTGAGTAACACCAGGAACTGATACCATCCTAGCAAATTCCAGAGAATCACCAGCCGCACCCAACTATACGGGAATTCATTCTTCCCAAGGACAGTCATCATCTGGAACTCTCTCCCTGGAACAGTACTGACTGCACCTACCCTGGGAGCCTTCAGGGGAGGAGTCTCGTCCAGCCTGTAATTTACAGCTGAAATTTTACTCGCACTTCTTCAAGTCCAGCACTCCCTTTGAGATCATCAGTCTGCTCTCATCGTCCGCACCCTCTATTCGTCAATATTTTGTTCCAGTTTTAGTGTTAGCACCAGTATTTCTGCACTGCACGAGATCAACACCAGCACCCTTGGCATTTACGTCCTATTTGTGGATCCTGCTAAGTATCAACGTAAACGTAAACGTAAACGTGATCGGCGATGATGATTTTTGGATTCGCCGCGAGTTGTGATTCTTTTTAGACGATAAGAAATGCTTTCCCAGGTCGTAATATTAGTCACGACTCTTTTACATTTCACGTTCGTTGTTATAATGAGAAGATGCATAAATGTCTCCTGATTCCAAATATGTTCTTAGTTTCTTCTGACATTTAGAATTAGTGTAATTGTAGTTCCGTGAATTATCCTTAATTTGGTAGTATTTTCTTAGAGTGTTTCTAACCTCTGAGTGACAGATGGTGCGTGTGCCGTGTGCCGTGTTGAGCGCGTTGTAGCGCTTAGAAACTAGCCAACCACATGTGTGGGAATTTTCGCGTCCCAAGTAATTTCGCGGAAGCTTTCTCTAGGAATTATTTGCGCGTAAAATGCAGGCATAAAAGGGGCTGCATTTCGGGATTTCAATGAGTTGGGGCGAGAGAGTTCGCAGTTATACCTCAAACACTGGAGGAGCGAGATATCCAACCCACTTCAGATCATCTGATCTGAAACAGATTACTTCCTGAACTAATAAAGTGTAGTCAGTACCGAATCTGAAATATGACGATGACGTAATTACTGAAGTACCATATAAGGGAAGACCGTCCCTTGTTATGGAACTTTGACATGTTTATTCATGAACGGGGCGGGGCGTCATGCCGGGAATTGGCATAGCCTCGTACCAGAATCTCCGTGTAAAATGTTGTAAATATATTATTCCATAATTATTAGGCCTTCAATTTACAATCAGTGATTTTATACTCATTCTAATAAACCAAACAAGCAAAGTTTAACTGGTTCAGAGAGATTGGTGCGTAGAAATTGAGATCGTAACCAATGTTGGTTTATATCCATCTGAGAATTTATAATAAACAGCTGATCGTTCAAAACAAGCTCTCATAACGTAAACATACAGGGTGACGCGTAAAGTAATGTTTACTCGTATAGGGTGGTCCGAAAATGTACCTTTACGATATTTAAAACTAATGAAAATCTTATACTGATTTAGTAACGCTTTGAATATGGAATTATGACCTTGTATATAATGTAATGTATATAATGATTGAATTGGAGCTGAAGAAAACATTTAATTATAATACTTCTAAATGTATACATTTGTAATGACTCTTTACTCGTCTCAGAACTACTTCAGATACATATAATCTATTTATATAACTCTATATAACCTGGTTCACTACCTACATAAACCATCACTCAAATAATACTAGAATTACTTGGTGAATGAAATCGGCTGGTAGATGTGAAATGAATGTTTAGAGGCAGGTCTCTCAGGTTAGGAGACATACAGTCTTCCCCTCAGCTGACTGATATGTCTCGGAGACATTATAGTCTTCCCCTCAGGAGACATTCGTTCTCAATCGCTCGGATAAGGAAGCTAAAATTCCTTATACTCTTGATTTGATCCATGAGATCCTTATTAAAGTCCAAATAGTGATGCCCCATTGACTATCCTAACTGAATCCAAGGCCGGAAAGGTAAGACTGACACGCTACCCCATTTGTAGTCTTACAGGAGATTTCTTTATATTTATGATTACGGAGGCAAGCTCGGTTCCGTTACAATATAGAGAACATAGTTTGAAACAAAATTACGCATTATACTTTTCGTAAACATTTTTGTAGTTAATAAAAAAAACTTTAAAAGGGAAATGCTATGGACAAAGGAAATACTGCTATCTTTGGAGAAAAAAATTATGTTGTTGTCCATGCATAGTATTTTCAAAGATTATCATGAGAATTATAGTGGTAGGCATAGTCAAGCAAGATCTTACATAGAAGCAATATTTTGATGATTTGCATGTGATAGGTAGTTAAGATATTGTGTTCCAATGTTGCGATCTTACAAAGAAATGTCCCTGGAAATGTCTAATGTTTCTTGCAAAGTGTCTTCATTGTTTCTTAAAAGGGGCATTTATTGACTTGTGACAACGAATGATTGCATGCTGACATAGTGGTGCGATAGCAATTCTTGGATTTGTAACCAAGACTCACCAGTAGTCATTAGTTCATTATGTGTATGAGCACTGCATGACGTATACTGCCGTGACAAAATGGCTGGAGTCATTGGTGAAAAACATTTTTTCTGATATTGATTGAATTAGGTCAGGAAAAACAAAGAAAATTAAGACAAATTTGCAGTCATAAATTTTGCAGGGGCATTTCGAAGCATGGCATTAAGATGTATTAAACTGTTTCATTTATAAGAGACTTGTAACCGTTTGAGTGTAAAGGGTATGCAAGGGAATGCAATTAACATCAAGCAAGGGCAGTTTGTTTGGTTTGTGTTTTGAAACAAATGTAATATATAAGAGAAGTAGGAAATTAAGGCGTTAAAACTTGAAAAAATAGAAGTTCTGGAGGGAATATATGAAGTATAATAAGCAATGCACACAAAAAAAAATTTCTGACATGAAAAATACTTTACATAGCAGTTAAACGTTGTAATTACTCTTCGGCCTATTTGCATGGCCCCTAAGGTTCTTTACTCCAGGAAATAACATGACAACTTTTGATAAGGCCAAACAAAGAAGATTGTCTGTCTCAGAAGCCCGCCCGCATTGGTATGTGAAATGAGGTACGGCGCGTATAGTCTACGCGTAGTCGACTTTGTATACCGTATAATTTCACTGTCACACAATCGAACAACACATACCGTACTTCATATCCGAGAACCAGTTTGGTGGATCGTTAACACTTTCCACACGACCATAATTTTACTATATTATACAAACAGATTTTTCAGAAACCTTTCCCAACTTGCAAGGTCTATCTCCAGATGTACTGGACCAATACTATGCATAGATGTACTTAATTTAATGCATTTCACATGGTGATTCCAAATATGGTAATTAAATCCAATTATTTTTTACATTTTTGAAACATTTTGTGACATTTTGGATTGTCGTCTGCAGCGTGGAAAGTGTTAAGGATTTGTTTATGATTTTCCTAATATCGGGAATATTTATAGAATCTTGTCAAATGTTGATGTCTCCCCTCAAAAGGCCTATAACTCCGAAAATGAAATTACCATAGATTTTGAATGTTCATGTTATTGTTTGTTTGGGTGTTTATTTATATCGTTAATTTGTTCAGTATGGGGGTGTTTGTTTGTGGGCTGTTTGTTTGGTGTGTTATGTCGGGGGTGTTCAGGTTAGTTGAGGCGTTTGTATGTTTGTTTGGTTGTTTGTTTAACCAGTCGGTCCATGCGATGAGATTGTCAATTTCTTACTGCGTATTATTGTTTTAGTTGAAAATTTGAACAATATTCAGAATTATTTTGACTTCGATAAATAACTTAATGTAAAATCAAGGTGGCGGGTAATCATAGAGGGCATTTCAACCTTGCCAGAATGCCCCCCCCCCCCCCCCAATGCTTACCCTAAATGAACTTTAAAAACATGTATATAACCAATTTAGTTGGTCATGCCCCATTGGTCTACCCTCATTACCCCAAAGCGACCCCAAAGGGCATGAAATGCGTGTTGTCACTGGTAACTGGTTGTGTTACACTTCCTCATCTCAATTTTTATTTACTCTCCTTTTTTAACAGAAAGGGACAATATGGCGAACCAGTACATGGTATCTGTTACTTTCATGGTTTTGTTGGTGGTCGGGATCATAATGGCGTCGGGTAACGAGTGCAATACGAAATGCATGGAGTGTAGAGACGAAGCCCGAGACGAAGCCCGAGACGAAGACAATCCAACCGCATTTGAAGAGAAGTACGGCATGAATGGATTAGGGGCTTGCCAGAAGGAATGCAAAGACCATGATGACGCCGAAGGTCCATTTAGTTGTGAGGGTAAGTGTTATTATGTTATCTTCAGCCACCCAACCGCTCGGCTTCCCTTAACTAATTTATTGACGATCCATCTATTTATGAATGCAATTTGAATGAATGGAATTAGTTCCGGGGGAGTATGCATATGAAATTAGTGTAAGTTTGGCACTTTGACACCAAGGCCTATTCAGGGAGAATATTTGGAGAAATAATGAAAATGTGGCGTTTACATTTAATACCCTGTTTGCCCCATAAGATTGAGAATCGTCCAAGTTTGGGGGGCGGTAGGAGTGACGTTATCCTCAAAACCGGCCGAAAAAAATCGCCCCCCCCCCCCCCTCCGAGTATGTATTTCAGTCATTTTAATTTCAGATATTTGTATGCCTGCCCGATAGCAAAAAGCAGTCAAATTCCGCGTTATAGCCGCTCTTCATATCTTTGTCTTTGGCAACACATAGTCATAATTTCACTATGTTTTCATGTTATTGTAAATCTTTCAGCTGCTGCTGTTCCATGTACGTGGCATAACAATATCGTTTATTGTGCTTCTCTATTCAAAAGTTGCCAGAAGTCTGACATCTGGCCCGGGTACATCTGTATTTAAGCGTGAGTATAGTGTTACTTTTCGTTTATATAGGACTGTCACACCTTGCGCTGGCATAGCGCTTAAAAAAAGTATCAATACAAATTCTATTAAAATAGAATTGAGGCGGTCTTAGAGAAAGAGGCAGGTTTCTAACAACTTTCTAAAATATTTAAATTATCAGTTCATACCGGAATACCAGGGAAATGGTGTATTTTCCATAATACAAACAAAAAACAAAATAAAAAACACCGTCTAAATCTAAAAATAGTACAGGAACCCCAAAACGTTAATGTGGGGGTGTGTGTTGGGGGGGGGGGGGGGGGGGTAGTTCGTCACCAATGTGAAATACCGTATGAGAACATTACCGACTGAAGAACAATCTAGGTATGACCTGTTGTAGGCCTACTATACAAATGTACATGATAGTCTAAAACGCTGGCTCGGGAACGACCGGCACTCCGCGGCCATCATTATCCAATAACTAAATCATTAAATCAACCCAGGACTTATGTGTGACCTTTTAAGATCACATATAAGTCCTGCTTTAAAAAGCATTTTCTTGTTTTTTACTTCATGAAGATTTTGGTGCAATGTTGGCATTTTTACACATACAAAAAAAACAATTTTATAGGCTATACGTTGTCCGAAAATGTTTGAGCAAAACAAAACAAAATCTTTTGTCAACATTTTTAGTGAAATTTGATACCTTAAATTGAGTATCTGACTCAATTACTTCCCATAAATATAGACCTATACTTTTATATACACACATTAATAGTTCAAAATTTTCATATTTTGGGGGCTTAGACCCCCTTAAATAACGTTAATTGGTTTACTTGGTGAAAGTTCCTGAAATCACCAATGTTTTATGAATGAGTACCAATAAAGTAACACAAATAGTCTGACCAGGGATTACCACAGTCCTTGGTCTGACCATACCATGGTCTGACGATCCCTAAACGATTCATATAACTTATTAATCTTTTTTCTCTTCTTTTTTTTCTTCTTCTTTTCTTTCAGCAACCGTGTGAGAAGACATAAAATCACCAATATCAAACCTTATTTGGTTAGAAAAGCTATTAACACAATTCAGTTATAATCAGTTTAATGGTGATGAGCTCTTACCTGTTCATGAATATCTATAAATAGGTTCCATTTCTAGAGTTTTAAAGACTGTGACAAAAAAAATCAAATATCATGCATGATTTTAATTTCAAAACATCATTGTTGCCAGTTTCAGCAATTTCAAACAATTTTTAACCGACAAATATGAAACTGGAAACAAGGCTCAAACAGCAAGTATTTTTTAATCATTAACCTACTTTTCTTGAATATTATCATTTAATTAGCCCCCGTATGGCGTACCGGGGGGGGGGGGCGGGGGCCCGGTGGCCCCCCTGAAATAACCCCGTCGGTACACACTAGCTCCCGTCACGGTACATTTCTGATTTTGACCATGCAATTTTTCGGCCGGTTTTGAGGATAACGTCACTCTTACCCCCCCCCCCCCCCCCTACCCCCTCCCCAACCCCATCCCCTCCCCTATCATTTAATTAGCCCCCGTACCAATATGGTCTCATCAAACATGCATTTACATATCAATATTATGAAATCTGCTGATCAAATAATGAATAATGAAATGTCGCCTCATCACTCAGCAAAAAAAGTAACGGGAAAGTCGTAATTAACTTTTTATTTTAGCCTTATAATATCATGACCAATTTATAATCTCATCATGCAACTATAACTGTCGATTAACTCGGATCCTCTTGATCGCATATAAGGCCAAACAAAATTGTTATGTTGTCCTCGACCGCCCGCTCCGGATTTAGGGCCGCTCCGATTTTTTTCCAATTTTTTTTCTTCAATTTTTCTTTTCAAAAATCAGATTTTTTTTTTTTCAGATTTTTTTCCCCGATTTTTTTTAAAACAGTTTAAATGGCATTGAATATTAAATTAAGTGTTTATAACATATATGTGCGACTCTCAGAGTGATTTCAACTTCTTGTTGGCTGAATTTTGAGCTTCCGCTGGTAAAAGAAAAATTTTTAAAAAAATCCGCCCGCCCGCCCCTCCTCTCTGAAAGCTGTGGAGGACAACATAACAATTTTGCCTAAGAGAGGGCACTTCCTAAATTTGGTGACGGGATGTTCTGCATATGTGCGTTTTATTTGTTACCAAAGAAGATTTTAAGGAATGTATGTATGATTTATGATCGGAAATGTAAATCTGCAAGAAAATCTACTTTCTAAAAAAAAATCATGAATAGAGGGCGCTCTCTGGAAAAGATCACATAATATGCCTTTAAAGGTGGGTGACCAAGTTACGGCCCATGATCTTTCACATGGTACTTACTTTCTCCAAGAAGCTGCCTAATACAGTCAAATTCCAAAATTTAGGTTAATTGCTCCAGTGGTTTTGTGTAGGACCAACATTCATTTCAGTAGTCCCCATAAAACAAATAATTATGAGTAGGCGCAGGCCTATACAAATTACTGGAGTGGATAACCACACTGCAAAAACACCGGTGTTAAAAATAACACCATTGGTGTTGTGAGAGGTCCACACCGGTGTACCGGTGTTAAATTTTTGGTGTAATATCAACACCATGTAGTGTCATTTTAACAACTGCAAGTGTGAAAAATAACACTGTAAGTGTTAATGTAACACTGTAAATGTTAATGTAACACCAAGATAGTGTTAAAATAACACTAATTGGTGTGGACCTCTCAGAACACCGAACGGTGTTATTTTTAACACCGGTGTTTTTGCAGTGCACTGTTGATTTGGTCACTCACCTTTTAAATCAAGATATTTAGAAAATCTATATAAAGTTGTTGCTTGGATATTCTGTGTTAAAACTACTTTTAAAATAAACATAATTTGGTACTTTTAAAACAACCTTTCGTTTGTTTGTTCGTCATGTTTGTTTGTTTGTTTGTTTATTGGTTATCAGACTTGGTTATATATAGATCAAAGAAGAGTTCTTGTGCAGTATAGAGCATGCATAGTAGTTATCACCACTACATTGCCAATAACAGGTTTTTTCCCACAAGACAAACAGTGCAAAACAGTGTGTTAAAGGGGCATTGAGAGATACGTATGGGAGTGCGTCCTCAATTATCCTGGAAATCAGGGTTTTTTTTGCATCAAAGTAATACTTAGGCATACTAACTACCATCTGAAACAGTTTACCAACATTCGCCGTTCATCATATAAAATTCATGATTTTCTTAGTTTAGATATGATCATATCGAAACTAGGTGCTGAATTCGGAAGTTATGCGATCGTTTCCCATGCATACTTTCGCGGCAAATCTCAACCCGGAAGTGCCATTATTTACTTATTTTGCATGAAGGCGATGTCGGAATTGCATGATATTTTGGATTTGGGCTATGTTGATGATTATCTTTGCGTTAATTGCTCTTTTAGTATATCGATATTTTTTTGAAAATCATATTTTTGGCACTTTTTTGGTCAATAATTAAAAAAAAAAATTAAATATTAAAAAAAACAAAATCTCCTAGAGAATTTTATTAGGATCATAATAAAACTAGAACGACAACATTTGACCTGATATATTTTGAGTTCTCTTTGCAAAACCTAAAATGGGTCAAAAACTGTGTTTTTTATAATTTTTTCAAATTGGTCAATTTCATGTTCATGGTTGGATTCATTGAACCCTTTTTTTCAAAAAAAAGTATACTTTTATATAGATTAAATGAATAATGAAGGAGTTACAGCAGTTTTACGGAGGCTATGCTGAGGGTCCACAGCCCCTTAAAAGAGAAGTTGATCCCAACTATAACTCTCTTGTTCCTTTCTATTTTAACTGTTATTACTTATGATTATTCATATCAATAATAATTTTTCATTTTAGTTCAGTTTGATGGGTAAACAAAGTTCGTCACACTTGAGTTACCCATGCTTTGTTTTATTTGACAAGTGTTTTGGGACTTCTGAATAGCTAATGAAGTGGTATTGGGGAAATTATAGGAGTATAGGTTAGATTTCATTTTCACATTGGAGGATGGAGTTGGTGAGGTTTAGAATTAAGGGACTATTTCATTTTTCTATACCAATTTTGTAAGAAACTCCACCCCCAATATGAAAAAGAAGTATAACATCTCTGAACCGTGACATGTGTCAATAAAATAAACTTATGATACTTTTAAAAACTGTAAGTCTTACCCCTTTCTCACAGAAAATTTCAAACATGTGGGTCATTTGTATGTTATTTCAGTACTATAAACATCATGGTCTCTGGGCACTGAAAATTGACAAGAATCAGCATTATAAATCAAGCGCCAATATTAACACTGTTAACGCATGTATCTTAATGCATACCATAAACTTGTCTTTCCAATTTCCCGACATTGTAACATTTAATTCCCTAACCAGTGCTGAGATCACGGTATTCACAGTGCTGAAATGTAATGATAAAAGGATCTACGGGATCGACATTTTCTGTGGGAAAAGTGTAAGACTTACAGTTTAAGTATCATAAGTTTATTTTACTGACACGTGTCACGGTTCAGAGATTTTCAATGGTTGCAGGTATTTATTGAATGCCCCTCGTAGAATCTTCATATACCATAGAGACATCGGATTGAAGACTTTGTTTGTTTGTTTGTTTGTTTACACGGTCGGTCCATACGGACACACGCTTGGGTCCTGAAGGGACCAGACTCAAGCAAATAACTCGGGCCAGGCTTAAAAAGCCTATATAAGCATGCTGGTTGAATTAAAGACAGCCACTCCCAACAAATAAAGTTAACAATTTTGCTGTCAGCCTTCAGACATGAGAAAAGAATAGTCTTGATCCAATCTCATTTATGCCACAGAGGCTGTACTTGATGTATTACAGTTTGGGTTTGGGGTATTCAAGTTTATGACAGTACTTATTATGTTTGTTTCTAAATAATACTAAGAATACAAATGAGATATTCATTTTAGTGAGTTTATTTTGTTTTATAAATATATTCCTTAGTGCAGACAATACATGAACATAAGATTTTTTATAACATGTTGCATTAAAATTCTATGACTCTACACTTAAAATGTTAATGTTCATGGTTGGATTCATTGAACCTTTTTTTTCAAAAAAAATGTATACTTTTATATAGATTAAATGAATAATGAAGGAGTTACAGCAGTTTTACGGAGGCTATGCTGAGGGTCCACAGCCCCTTAAAAGAGAAGTTGAATCCCAACTATAACTCTCTTGTTCTTTTCTATTTTAACTGTTATTCCTTATGATTATTCATATCAATAATAATTTTTCATTTTAGTTCAGTTTGATGGGTAAACAAAGTTCGTCACACTTGAGTTACCCATGCTTTGTTTTATTTGACAAGTGTTTTGGGACTTCTGAATAGCTAATGAAGTGGTATTGGGGAAATTATAGGAGTATAGGTTAGATTTCATTTTCACATTGGAGGATGGAGTTGGTGAGGTTTAGAATTAAGGGACTATTTCATTTTTCTATACCAATTTTGTAAGAAACTCCACCCCCAATATGAAAAAGAAGTCTAAGCCATTGCTAATTACCCATGAGCACAACTTCATCAAATGTCCCTCAAGTTTAGCCTCAAAACTAGCTCATACAAACACAAAGCTTGGGATCACTCATGTGTGACAATACATTTTCACTCTTCAAATTGAATCAACATGAAGAATTATTAATGATATAAATATCCATAACAAACAACAGTTTAAAATATGACAGACAAGAGGCTGAGTGAATATTTTAGTTTCTTTCAGGCAAGTTGAACACACAATTTGTGTGCACTTTGACTAAAAGATGCAATCACCATGCATGTCTTAGGCCTACACCATTATGGTAAAAAAATGAGTCCAATATTCATGATCTAGCCCCGGGATCTAACATTCTAATGAAAGGAGAGGCCTACAGTATGTCAAAGATGATGATGTCAAAGATGATGGTAAACAACGGACCTAAACTCTCATTGATTTTGATGACGAAAATTTTTTGAACTTTGGGTATCAATGGGTACTAATAATTTTGGGACAGCCTGTTCATGTATGTCATGTATGTGTTATTTAAAAATAAAAAGGGTCTTTAAGAAGAAAAAACCGAGAGAGGACTGAATTTAAATCACAAGTGTTACAGTACTTGCAGCAGGATTTTCCTAAAGACCCTCGTTTAACAACATTATCAGTCAAGGCAAACTTCCAAAAACGGCAACCTATCGAATCTGGCAGCTTACTGCCGGATCCGGCAATATTGCTTTTTTTGCCATTGGTTATTTTTGTAAATTGAGAACCTACTTCTGTATGTTCAGTAAGGTGGTTTCATAATTTAATTAAGTCAAAATGATAACCACTTATCATATAACATAAATTGCAAAATGTGTGGTATTTATTTTCGTGACTTTGAGCCAGCAATGTGTTCGCGAAATAAAATAGATCGCAAAATTAAGTCGTTTTTTTGCCTCTAGTGTCTTTATTTTAAGCTGGGTGATCAAATTAGTTGATGAATCATGATGAGAAAATAATTCCCTCAGTTTTGACCAAAGCTCATAATTTTTGGCAGTGAGGTTTTATATGTTTTAAAGCAAAATGCTTAATTAATTAATTTAGCCATAATTAATTATCTTTTTGGTCAAAAATGGTCTTAAGATACTCAATTTTGATATTTTATTATAAGACATTGATGTATCAGTCATGTTTGAATAAAGAAGAATAAAAATAAGTATTGAAAGGTCGTTTAAGGCGCAATTGATAATTGATTAAAAAAATCCGCGGTAACGCAGACAGGGGGAGTTCCCCCTTTGAATTGGATTTTTTTTCTTCTCAATTTTCGAACCCATTTGGTGCGATGTGGTGTGTACTTTTGACCAATGTTTTATTGAAAAGCCTTCACTTCATTTCCAATCAATATTGGCTTATTATCAATATCATTCAAAATTTGAGTTTTTCCCCGTCAATTTTGCAAAAGCAAACAACACGGCGTAATGATTTGAAATTGCGAATAAATTACAATTAATTCCCGAGGAGCGCGAAAATATATTTTAAGAAAGGTTTAAAAAACCGTTCCTGTGGCCATGTTGTTAAAGGGGGTGTGGACTCTCAGGTACAACCGTAAAACTGCCGTAACTTCTTCAATATTCATTTAATCTTTATACATTTACACAGTTTTTTGCAGAAAAGGGTTCAATGAATCCAACCATGATAATGAAATTGACCATTTTGGAAAAAATTATATAAAACACGTTTTTTGACCCATTTTAGGTTTGGAAAAGATAACTCAAAATATATGTTGTTAAATTTTGTCATACTAGTTTTATGATAATCCTGATAGTTAGATTACGCTTTATAAAAAGAAAAACAGTTATAGCAAGGATTTGTAATAAGAATTAAACCTGGGTGGGTTAAATTATAGTCCTAATTAAGTTGTCAACCACTATATAAAGATTCTTTTCAATACTACCTGTTGAAACTTTAACTTTAAAAAACCCTGTGTGTATGGTGTATAATTGCACGCAATGTCACTTGTCACTTGTCAGTCATGGGAATGTGTTCACTCATTTTTCTATAGAACAAGTATAATGCTCGTAATGAACCAGAAAGATTTTTTAATTAAGTTTATATTTGGGGTATTTGTTGGTTGGTTGATCTTGTACAGGTGTTTTGTCTGTTGAACTCCCGGTGTAATCATGGTATACATGATAACATAGCATGCAATTATGTCAGTCATGGATAATGTGTTTACTCATTTATTTCTATTATATTTGCTACTTCAGTTATAACACCGACGTATCACATAATCCAGGTACCACATAATTATGCCGTTTTCATCTCATGACCTTAACATGCGTTATCATGCTTAATACAGGCTGTCCCAAAATGATTAGTACCCATCGATGCCCAAAGTTCAATAATTTGTTTCATCATTTAAATCGATAGGATTAGGTCCGTTGTTTTTACACAATCTTTGTCATACAGTACTATTTTATTAGAATTTTAGATCATGAATATCGGATTTATCAAACTCAAGATACACTCCATTATGTAAAACATGGTGATTTCACCTTTTTGACAAAGTGTTAAAAAAATGTTGGTGCTATTACAGCTTGTTTGAAAAAATCTTGTGTATTCTCATAATCTCTTGTCTACTCAATATAATCTTGTGTGTCACTAAGGGACTATATCATTTTTAGCAAGTTTGTAGGAAATTGCATCCTCAATATGAAAAAGAAGTCTAAGCCACTGCTAATTACCCATGACCACGTCTTCACCTGTTTAAATGTCCCTCAAGTTTAGCCTCAAAACTAGCTCATTATAGAAACAAAGCTTGGGGTCGGTCATGCGTGACGACCCATTTTTACTCTTCAAATTGAATCAAAATGAAGAAGTTTTAATGGTTTGAAAAACAAAATGATACAACAGCAGTTTAAAATAGAAAGGAACCAAAGGTATTAGCAGACAAGAGATTAAGAGAATGTATTAGTTTCTTTCAAACAAGCTGTTTAAAAACACTTTTTTTTTTGCACTTTGCCAAAAAGGTGAAATCACCATGTCTTACACAATGGAGTGTAACTTCATTAAAATAAGTCCGATATTCATGATCTAAAATTCTAATGAAAGGGTACAATATATCAAATATGATAGGAAAAAACCGGATCTAATCTCATTGATTTTGATAATGAAAACATTTATTGAACTTTGGACATCGATGGGTACTAATCATTTTGGGACAGCCCGCTATGCTAAAACTATTTATAAGCTCTGGAATTCAGAGAGAAATAAAAGACAAGTTAGTTGTAAACATTGTTCCCCTGTTATTTCATTGCATTGTCTTTAATAATACTGACATGCCATGACAAAAGGGCACACTGACCAACACATTATATAGTATGATCACTTTTATACACAACCCAGATACAATTTTAAAAATAACTTGAACTTAAAGCAATGGCATTACTTGCTTTAGCTTCAATGTCACTGTATCATTTTTGAAATGTAAAATGTTTATTGGGAATTCATTGCACATTATCATATTGCATTTGATCTGCATAAGGAAGGAAGTACAATACACTTTGAGAGTCAAACTCTCTTTTTCAAAGTAATTGATTCAACATCTTTTAGGAAGATCAATTTATCCTTTGCATCCAATGGTTTTTACAACCCAAAATGTAAATTTACCAAAATGAAAACATTAAAAAAAGACAGAGCTAATTCAGGCAATGATACAAACATAACAAAAAAATGATTTGCATTTAAAACGTTAAAAATAACTTGTATTTTAATGTGAAAAAAAAATTGACTTGACTTGCATTTAAAACGTTAAAAATGTTTGTTTGACTTACCATGCGGTGAAAAATTTGATTTTTGACCGACCAAGGTGGTAAAACAAATGTCATGACCCCAACTCCCTAGCTCCCCCTTCTAATGGCATGCGTCCCTTAGTATTTATGGGCCTTTTTTGCTAGCAGGTCCCGCTAGTAAGTAAGTCTTCCAGATAGAACACCTACAGAATGAAACAACACAAAATGTATCACGAAATTGGTAAGAATACATTTATGAGTTATAATATAATGCACAGGCCTATTTTTTGACATGAAATGTAAAGTTTCCTGTCATTAATAATAATAATAATAATATTACCGTTCTTATATAGCGCTTTCCACAATGCAAGCACAGTCCCAAAGCGCTTTTTAAATCAATTATTATCGCTGCCAGTTTAGATATCAGAATCCTTTGGTCGCTACACTTAGGCGGCTACCAGTCGACAAGTGCACAAGCCTATCAGCACTACTTAGATTTTGATATCCTAACAGCTCCCCAAATATCGCTTGGGTTGACGAAGCAATTGAGACTAAGTACCTTGCCCAAGGATATAAACATGTTGGCCGTAGCGGGGCTCGAACTCACAATCTTTGCATCGTGAGACCGGCATCTTATCCACTAGACCACACACGCTCTCATTACCCCATACACAGTGGCGTAACTAGACTTTTTCATTTGGGGGGGCAAATAGGGGCAGTGACTTGAAATGGGGGGCTCCTAAAAAATGTGAGTAAAGAGATGCGCGCGTAGCGCGCGAAAATCTTCGACTTTACAGCTATTTTTTTGACAATTGAGCTAAATTTTGCCTCTAAACAAGCTTGTACTAAAGAATATTTCATTTTGGGAAGACATTTACGCGCGCGAAAATTTGTCATATGTGTACTTTTGACCATCATAATTCCATGATTCCTTTCGTCAAATGAACCGACAGTGCCAATCTCAACCGACACGATGTCATTATTGGGGGGGATTTGGTGTGTACTTTGTTTGTAAATTTCATTTACAGCCGTACTTGATTTCATTTGGGGGGGCAAGCGGGGGGCAAGGGTTCCAAGTGGGGGGGGGGGGGGGGGGGGGGGGGGCTCCCGCCCCCCTGCCCCCCCTGCCCCCCCCCCCCCCCCCCCCCCCCGCTGGTTACGCCACTGCCCATACATACTTGTAAGTAAATACAATGCAGGTCTATATTCTGACCTGAAATTGAATGCTTCCCGTCCTCAGCTGATTACCCCAAGCTGTATAATATAACAATAATAATAATATTACCGTTCTTATAATTTAGCGCTTTCCACAATGCAAGCACAGTCCCAAAGCGCTTTTTGGCCAATTATTATAGCTGCAAGTTTACACTTACTAAGGCCACTGAACAGTGCACCTATCAGCACTACTTAGGGAGCGTTCATAAATACTTTGGGGGGCGGGGGGCTGGATAATTATAGGGGGCCCCAAAAAGTGTTGATACTCTGCAAAGGGGGGATCAAAAAAGTTTTTGAGAACCACAACAGAGGGGGGTCAAAAAAGTTTAAACACTAAATTAGTTTCCAAAATTTTCTGGGGGCTTCGCCCAAACCCCTGCTTTACCTGTATGCACATTATTTACGGAACGTTCATAAATCAACGTAAAAATAGCTAATTTTTTGGCGCGCTACGCGCGAATATGTCCACGGACCTATGTTCATGTACTACCCCCAGCTAAAAAAAGAATGAAGGGCAAATTCATATCAATAGCAAACAACAATTGCGATCTATAGTGCGAGCACATATAGTATTCAAAGCCAGGATATATAATTGGAGGGAGCATCTAATTGGTTTCATGAACAGAGAGAGATCCGTGCATAAATATGTGAAATTATTCTGGGGATTAAAGACCATGGCCAAAGATACCTGCAGTGGGAGTTCTGATTCACTCTAGATTCTACAACCTGCCCTCCTAGATGTGATGCGTCCATCAAAATAGAATAAGATACACGGTCAAATTCTGTAAAAATTCCCATAAAAGATAACATATAGATGTTCTCTGAACTTGATAACAGTGAACGGTGGGGGTGGGGGGGGGGGGGGTAGGGGGGGGGGGGGGGGGGGGTAGGGGGGGGGGGGGCGGGGGGCAAGAAAGTTTCAGGTGCAGGCAGTAATACAAGGGGGGTCAAAAAAGTTTGTGACATGGCGAGAGGGGGGTCAAAAAAGTTTTGATATACCAAAAATGAAATTATCCATCCCCCCACCAAACTATTTATGAACGGTCCCTTAGATTTTGATACCCTAACAACAGCTCCCCAAATATCGCTTGGGGCGACGAGGCAATAGATTCGAATTTCCTCTCCCATTATTATACTCTCCCTGATTTGCCTGTCGATCGCGTAGCGAGAAACCCAAGGCATCGAACCACGTCATGTTTTTATTTGATATAAAGCTCTACTCAACATGATATTGAGCACTATCCGTCTTATATTGATAATCTCGTTTTATATAAAAGTATACATTTTTGGAAAAGAAATTAGTCAGATAAACCATTTTTGGTATCAAATTTCTATAAGAAATGCTGATATTTTTAATTTTGAAATGCTGATATTTTGAATTTTGAAGAAGAAAAAATCACTTTTTTGGCTCAAAAACTTGGAGACAAGATAGCAAAAATCAGTTTTTGGTAAAAAATGCTGAAATTGCACCAAAATCATCTAAAGACACTTCCGTAGGAACTTTTTTTTACGTTTTGCCATAACAAATAACAAATAACAAATGTTTAGTTTAAATAACAAATGTTTAGTTTTTAAATGTTTGACCAAAAGTGCCAAAAGGTGTTTTTTGAGGTTAAAAAAAATATCACTTTTGGAACAATTGTAAAAACTAAACATTTTATGGCAAAACTAAAAACGGCCCTAGATAAATTTTAGGATTAGGTTTTATAGGATTGACCATGTAATTAACAGCCCCCTTCGCAATGTCAGTAGTGGAAAATGAGTTTACTCATGTTTCTATGGAGATAATAATGAACCAGAAAGATTGTTTTATCTTAGGTGTTGGTTACTCTCTGTTGAACTCCCATTGTAATCCTGGTAATTGGTAATTATATTATAGCACGCAATGTAAGTCATGGATAATGCGTTTTACTCATAGAAAGAAATAAACAAGAAAGGTTTTTCTATAATTTCTATAAAGTTGTGTGAGTGTTTGTTTATTGTTTGTTTGTTAGATGTTTTTGGTTGCCATGTCTGTATGTTGTGAGTGACTGTTACAACACAAACTCCGCCCCACACAATTTGAATCATTGCGTTTTTTTTCAAAAATGGTCTCATGCATGATTTACAAGACACCCACTATAATTTTGTCATGTGACGCTTTTAGTTCCGTTGTGGTTGAATTGTTTTAGTCTAACATCGTTCGCATGAATGCATGTTGGATGTAACAGTCGCCCTAAGCATTTACATAATTATCTATTTCATTCCAATTCGATCCGTACATAGTGCCGTGCCCCCCACCCCCAGGACTGCACATTTACCACAGAATTATAAATCTATGACATTTACCCACCCCCGTGACTGTACCCTTACCCACCCCGGGACTACAATCTTCACACCCCTGGATGCACCCTTACCCATTGATATGATGTGAGTCATACGTAGGCCATATCATGTGGGTTATTTCATGTCAAATATGGGCCATCCAAAGTTATCCCAAAGTTATGTTTCATGTTTTAGGACTATTGAAAAAATATGGCGCCTGAACTGTCAATGAACGCACCTGGCGGTCAATAGAGGGACCCAGTCTAACCTCCCCCAAGCTGCCCCCTTTACTTTAGCATTTGATTACCAAAGACTCCTTTACATTTGTTTGCACATCCTCTATCACGTCACCGAATGCCCAAAGGCTCACAGTATGCAAGCCTCAAAATCTGTCCATTTCATCCTCAACGACAACCTCCACACCGATAATGCATCACCACTATACCAACATGCTCAGAGTTATGTTTGGCCTTTTTACTTTCCAAGTGACCAGCTGTAATTATTGTTGAGTGTTCTTAAACAGCTTATAAAAACCAACATTTTAACCTCAATATGGGGAAATATTTGTAATATTGGTTAAAAAAAGTTTGTGAATGGGTCAGGGTCGAATGAAACCATCACACTCACAAATAGTGATGACTCGACAGGCAAATCATTGGTCCATATCACTGCGCTTGATTTTCATGTTGGCGGCCTATTTTGGCGACCTATTCTGTAATCAAGATATAAGGTGATAGATTTTCCAGCGAGAATACAGGATGAGGCAGAATGGTTGGGTCGTCTCAGGATTGCGTATTTTAAACCCATTGGAATTTAAAATCATAAGGAGATAAAGCCATTTTTAAACAAATTGCTTTGTTTCCAGTTTGCAAATAATATTGGTTTGCACTTTTGTTTACTACTAACGGGCACCCGCGCTTAGCGCGGGACCCGCTAGATGAGTAGACCTGGGCGGTTAATATTTTGGGTTCGATGAGTGAACCTGGGTGGTTAGTTTTTGTTTGTTTTTGAGAAGTACTGCATTAATGTATTTGATTTGTAATGTTGTTACAATTCAGCCGGTTGGCTGCGATGACAATAAAATTTAGACCTTTATTATTATTATTTTGGTGGAGAGACATTAATAATTAATGTCCCTTAGTTGTGTTGTTTTAACTTCGTTGACTCAGTACGACGGTCAAGCGTGCACGGGGAAGACTTTCCCACTCCTAGATGTTATGCCACTGATTTACATCTTTTATTTTATAACTTAATATAATATGGGGT
Source organism: Ophiura sarsii (assembly GCA_035610835.1). Classification (NCBI taxonomy): domain Eukaryota; kingdom Metazoa; phylum Echinodermata; class Ophiuroidea; order Amphilepidida; family Ophiuridae; genus Ophiura; species Ophiura sarsii. The sequence continues at coordinate 53,578,611 of CM069455.1, forward strand.
ATAATTTATCGTCATGTCAATTTGTAGACTATGATAAGGATAATTGATGAGCTACTGTGCATTCGTCTTGATAATCGCTCGAGGCCTTGCATGAGTGCACCAGCCCTCGAGCGCCGATAGGCGCGAGAGGGCGGGTGCACGAAAATAGAAAGTAGATTTTCTTGCAGATTTACATTTCCGATCATAAATCATACATACATTCCAAGTTACAGAGCGATACGATTCCTAATTACCTCAAAATCATGGTTTTAGAGTGAATTTAGAGTGAAAAATATAAAGTGTCGGGATTCCGACAGTTTATTTTCACTCTAAAACCATGATTTTGAAGTAATTAAGAATCGTATCGCCCTGTAACTTGGAATGTATGCATGATTTATGATCAGAAATGTAAATCTGCAAGAAAATCTGCTTTCTATTTTTTTTCGATGTTGAGGGCGTTCCCTTGAAAGATCACATAACATACCTTTAATATATTGACACAATAATTTCACTGTGATAGATTTATTACTATTAGCGTTGTGTTTAGTTAATTTAGTTAATACTTGAAAAAGGAAAAAGGTAAATTAATTTAGTTGACACGGCTAATAAATGCTACCTCTTACAAAAACATTTAACTTTATGTTCATTTGAACTAGTATCTTTAATTTTTCTCACAAAATTGCAAAGATCAACTTTGTATATCATTAACGAACCGGTGTCATTTTTTATTCAAATTTAACGAAATATGCCACAACTGTCATAAGATATGGGGTTTAATAGCACAAATATTTCCATTTCAGGCTCGACAAAACGTTTGAAAACCGCATCAGCAACACAATCTACAGCATAGTTCCGTGTCATCGGCATCAGCAAGACCTAAAATTCAGGAACCAAAGTCACATCAATGACCATTACCAACATACAAGAGAATCCAAGAGCAGCTTAGCCACAACCACAGAACGTTGTTATTCCACAGCAGCAAGGAGGGCAAGTACCTCTTCAGCAGAAGTACACTTTCCACAGTTTCACCGTTCATATAACTAAAAAGTAATAATACTGATAAAGTAGATCCATAATTAAATGCACACGCACACCATTTTAATAAAGAAACTTGATTATGACTGTGTATTAAATATAGCCACATTTAACATTGCTGCATACTACTATAATGTTAGTGTCGGATGGAAATCAGTATAGTTTGTAACTGTTTATGTGTAATGTAAAGGAATGTAATTTGAATATGCAGGGTGTATAACAAAAACCAGGACTCTCTTTCAGCAAGGATTAATTTAATCCTTATCCACTGAACCATGACCAATTTGATTTCATTGTCAAGTACAACTTATAAAGTTAAAATCCTGAAAAAGGGGGGAAATCCATCAATTACGGAAAATGTGACTAACTAGGCAAGTCAACCTAATTTGGTAGTATGTTTCAATGGTAATTCACACAATAAAGTAGAGTAACAGTGACAGGGATGATTACATATTTAAATAGGCTAAAAGGGAAATTATTTGCATTCTTCTCATGCTGAATTTTTTTATCATGCGTATGGTAAAAATTGAAGTTGATTTTACAAATCCCACAAGTATAAATGTCCTTCTCTGTCAATGATTGGTGGTATAAACAAACTACTGACATGTTTCCTACCACAACTTTCCTACATGCTGAGGCTTTCTCATGAGACCAATAAGCAAAATTGAACATTGCACAGAAATAGTCATGCATCAAATTAATGAATTATGTAGCTATTATGCCAGAATTAAGGGGAATACCAAACTAATATTTGCTATTGTTTATAGATAGATGATTTACAATATTATTGAATGCAAAGTATTCAAATGTAAACCATGTCATATTTTGGTTTGTATGTTTAACACTTTCCACGCGGCAGGCGTCTGCAGACGACATTCCAAAAGTTCACAAAATATTTCAAAAATGTCAAAATTATTGAATTTCATCACCATAATGGAATCACCATGAGAAATGTATTGAAATAAGTACAAACATGCCTAGTATTAGTTCTGTAATCCTTGAGATAGACCTTGAAAGTTGAGAAAGGTTTCTGAAAATTTTGTTTTGTACAAGGTAAAACAAATAGCTGCGTGAAAAGTGTTTTTTTCTTCAGATTTTCTTCAGATTTGCACCGACATGGTTGGCATGGTCCAGTGGTTTTGAAAAAGTTTTAAAAAAAAGCGCCATGAAAAAGTCCTATTTTTTTGATACACCCTGTATCACTACATGATTTTGGATCGATAATTATTTGTCTAGCATTGTGCTTGCGGGACTGCTCCTATACCATTTGCTTTGATGGTTTATAAAATACCTGTTTGTTTCAAAATTAAGAATTTTAAGATGACGATAATTTAGGCACAGTTTGTGAATTAATATAAACTAGCGGGCACCAGCGCTTCGCGCTGGACCCGCTAGAAAATTTCACGGGGAATAAGTAAACAAAGCGTAAGAAAATTTGATACAATAATATCAAGAACATGTCCTATACATAATCCAGACGGGGCCCTAAATAATCCGAATATCGCAGGTGCTTTTGATAATCCATGTTATACATTGCCTTAATCTAGGTAGGCCTACGTTTGTGTTTCCAGATACCTATGTAGGCCTCCCATGAGACCTGAAATGCAGGTACCCGTTGTCCCATTATATCCAGGGACCCCATAGGCCTAAGCCCTACCCCTAATCCAGTTATCCCAGGTGCCCTTAATAATGCACTGGATACCACATAATCAAGGTAGGCCCACTGCAGTGTGCCGTTATCTCGAGATACCCAGGTGCCCTTACTTTATCATAGTCAAGTAAATTAAACGCGGGTGCCGAAGATAGCGGACAGTAAAAGTCACAATAGGCAGAGGTCAGTAATATCAAAGCGTTATAAATGTTTATATAAATATCAATCAAGAGTATGTCCTTAAATAATTCAGGTACTAAGGTGCCCTTGATATAATGTAAGTGACATGGTGCCCTTAATACACCATGAGCCTAGGCCCAATGTGCTCTTAAATAATACAGATACCCAAGATCTTAATCCGAGTAGGCCTACTCCATCAACGTGTTCTTAATACCCCCAGTTATACTCCTGTCAGCGCATGTCTCTACCTACTTTGTACCCCAAATAATAAAAAGTTGAATTTTAATGTCAAAATTGAAAGTTACATAAAATTAGCTTTTAAATGTCTCCCCCGATTCTTTTATTGCCCTGCCACCCCGTTTTACTCCTTTAAAGGTATATTATGTGATCTTTCCATGGAACGCCCTCAACATCGAAAAAAATTGAAAGCAGATTTTCTTGCAGATTTACATTTCTGATCATAAATCGTACATACATTCCAAGTTACAGGGCGATAGGATTCTTAATTACTTCAAAATCATGGTTTTAGAGTGAAAATAAACTGTCGGATATCCGACAACTTATTTTATTCTAGTCTAAATTCACTCTAAAACCATGATTTTGAGGTAATTAGGAATCGTATCGCTCTGTAACTTGGAATATATGTACGATTTATGATCAGAAATGTAAATCTGCAATCTACTCTCTAAAAAAAATCACGAATAGAGGGCGCTCTCTGGAAAAGATCACATAATATGCCTTTAACATATGGTGCTGGTGCAAGTGTCGCCACTGCCCATATGCACATACTGTATCCAGGTAATTCAGTAGGCCTACGTTCTGAGCGTTATAGTTTTATAGTCGGTTGTTTAGTTTTATGGTCGGCGGAGTCTATCATCAAGATCACTTGTACCATTCCACGCTTGTACTTGAGCACAATGTGTGCCATCCGGGTTTTGTTTGGCCTATTTACATTAAATACATTATTCCTCCAATAGGCATGTGGGGCCTTAACGTATATTATATGTAGTCCCTTTATCATGTTTGCTGCGTTCTATAAAGCCTCCCGAGATACTACCTGAGTGTACACCCTTAAAATCCAGTTATCACAGGTGGCCCACCTGCGCTTAGTATATCCAGGTAATTTGAGACTCGTTTTATAGTGAACCCCGTAATCCAGATACCACGGATGCCCTGAATAATCCAGACACTCTATACTAATCATGATAATGTACCACACGTTCCGTTTATCCAGATGCCCCATGTGCCCTTATATCCAGATTATCAAGTAAGGGAGAGGAGGAGGTGGCTTTAGGGTACACTATTAGAAAAAGGGTGCTTCAGAGGGGTTCTTGGCTGTCCCGTATAATGGTTTAAAGGTTCTTTGATTTTAAAGGCCCCAAAAGGTTCTGTAGAGAACCTTTAGAGGTTCGAAAGACCAATGTTTGCCCATATTTTGCCTATTTTGAACCTTAAAATGGTTCTTTTTTGAACCTTTTAAGGTGATACAAAGGGTTCCATACGGGATAGCCAAGAACCCCTGAAGCCTGAAGCATCCTTTTTCTAAGAGTGTACGGACTGCCTGCTTTCACTCTGCTCCGTTACAATGTGCACGGTTTGCGCCACAAACGCGTACACTTTTTGTATGCGTCATTACGTGTGCGCCGAACCGCGTGCGCCATGTTAAACGCGGTCGCGCAGCACAACATAGAAACGGTTGACATGGTACTGACAGTTTCTTTATCGTTAGCAAACGTCGCATTCATCGATGTTACTAATGTGAAAGTGTCACTTTAAGATCTGTGTAAGAGTTTTTGTTTACATTTAGAAAATGTCGTGAAATATTTTTATTTGTCGGACGTATAAATGCTTGTTACTATGCGATCTTTAAGAATAACAAACAGCCGCATATACAGAAATGTAGCTATATCCCTGAAGAAAATATTTTGGGTGAAGACCATATGTCATCACTCATTCCGAAAACCACAATTTGTGTCCGAAAGTAGCTACCCGAGTAAAAGAAATTCAACATTTCGGATTTTCACATGTGATCCTTTCTGCGCATGTCTGAAAACGGTAAAAAACGGGCATTGAACTATCTAATTAGCTCGTGTATTAGAGGCGCAATTACCACGCTTTTTCAGTTGAGGAGGGACGCGAGTGTAAAATTATATTGAACTATCTAATAAAGCCATGTTCCGAAAATTAGTATATAGATATATGTCTTTCTCATGGTATAAGGCCAAATAAAAAAAACCTAGTTTCTCGTCCTATCTTTTGAAAATAAGGAGGATGGGGGCACTTTTGTAACAAAAAAACACACACACAAATGCAAAATCACCATGGTATTGCCTGATTGGTTGTGTAACTTGAGGAGGACAAGGCCTTTGTAAAATCTTTTTATTTCATAGTTTTGGGGGATTGGTTAACACAAAACCTGCTTTAAAATGCTCATTTGATTTAAACGTAAATCTATTGCCAAGATGTCAGCTGTTTAAATATTTTTGAAAAAATTTATGGTAGAAATAACGAAAATAAAGATAGGCCTACATTACATAATTCCTGAAAAGGGATGCGCAGGGACGATAAACTACTCTGTTTTTCACTTGGCCTAACTAATGTATTTAAATAACATGGTTCGAGTTTGATGTACTATGTTTAAATCGTGTGAAATACAATTATACAGAACACAAAACATCGTATCATTGTCATTTATACGATTTTGTAAAAGGGATTGATAATCTGTCATTCCATTGAGGAATGATATATTGCACTATATGAATGATCATAGCATCTAACGATGCTATGATCATTCATATAGTGCAATTTAATAGTATAAGTTAACCGATTAAAATGCAATTGAACGACTACCTGTAAACTACTACTTGACAACTTGACAACAGTAAACTGGTGCGTTAATCCTTAGTATTCATCAATCTTAACCTGTTATGAACTCCTTAACTAAATGAATCGTTGTTTCTATTTCCACAGCTTTATTGGTCATATCAATGTCCATTGTTTGTTAACGTCGATATCTACGAAAGCACTACCGGAAGTCTCAATCGTGCAATGTCAACATAATCGGTTGCCCCTCGCAACGTGCATTATATGACAATACTTTTAGATAATGCATGGGTCAACATTAGAAAGTGTAGCGATTATGTTGACCTTGCACGATTGAGACTTCCGGCAGTGCATTCGTAGATATAATCGACGTTAACAACAATGGATAATGAACAATGGAATGAGCTCTAGAAGTGTATAATACTATGTACATCAATGGCAACAGGCGATTTGTTTTTTCTCAGGTTTGCCATATGGGACATGCATACTTGTAAGCCTAGGCCCACGTTTTGAACAAATAGGGGACGTGGGGTGATTCTAAACACCACGATAACCGTAAGCAAGTGATAAAGGACGTTATGTAACTATACAATAGAATAAAGGACAATTCATTGTATTACACCCTAGACTTGGTGCAGGATTGGTACCCGTACACTAATTACATTTGTACACGTTTGTATTGTAGTGCTGAAGTAGTGTACAGGTATAATAACAGTAAGATGTAATGTTGTCAAAATGTATTTTTAAATGATAGTTTGTGTGCCGAACAAACCACAATGAAAATGAACTGGATATTGATAACAAAGCACGTACTACATCGATCATGCAGAAACGGCAAGATATACACCAATCGTTTGAAATCGAGTATGGGATAATTGCTGCTAGTAAGCTCAACTTGGCTGGTATTCCCGTTTTATTGGCAGAAATAGAACTGTAAAATGATATGCATTAGGGGGTTAAAAATGACGGCAGAGGGCGCCATGTTGAAAAGATCTATTATTATACCTGAACATGGACCAGGAAAACACACTGAAACCGAGGAAAACACAACGAAACATATTTGTAGAACACCAGTATTTTTTTATCAAAAATAGTAAAACAAAATGAGTAAAAAATCATTGTTGCAAGACTCCTGGTCACTTGCTTCTCATTCTACTTATTCCAAGATTGATTGTGTCGTATCTAAGAACACACCGACAACACACAAAAGACCCGTCGGGATCCGCGTCGTCGCCGCACCGTGGACCAGGAAAACACACTGAGACCGAGGAAAACACACCGAAATATATTTCTGTAAAACAACAGTATTGATTTTTAAAAAAGTAAAGAAATAGTAAGAAATCATTGTTGCAAGACTCCTGGTCACTTGCTGCTAATTGTACTTATTCCAAGCTTGCTGGTATCGTAAGAACACACCAGCAACAAACAAAAAAACAGTGTCGGGATCCGCGTCGTCTTCTTGAAAAGCATTTCTCTAATATTAAATTGTAATTAATTCTAATATCATATTTCAGAGGGGAATAAGCATCTGTACAGTATAAATTAGATTTATTGAATATAGTCTTGTAATTTGTAAGAGATGAATAAATTATGATATTTTTTGTGTAATGATTATATTAATTAGTGATATAAATATTCACATCTCGGTTCAAGCAGGACCATTTCAGTTCAATCTGGATCATTCACATTGCTAATTAATATTCATATTGCTAATTAATTAATTATTTATTTATATTGCTAGTGAATATTCATATTGCAAATTAGTATTCATGACAAAATTATAATTTATTAATATCTCTTTACCCCGATTTTAGACTATATTCAATACTTTACAACGTCTTTCATATATTCAGTCTGAAGCCAGTTAATGAAATTATGACAAAATACAATGTTACCCACTTACCCATAATATTAGAGTCGTATCGGTTGAGACTCGAAACTGTCGGTCGAGATTGGCACTACCGGTGACGTGTGTGTGTTGGGGCCCGGGGGATGTAACCCAAATAGTAAAATAGTCGGCACATTTGTACATGTAGTCTACAAATTTATGCAGCAGTGGGCTAAATAAACAAAGGAAAATGTTATAAAGAAAACTGATGAAAACCCGGAGGATTGGCCATTAGTTGCTGACTGTGTTTTCTTTTTTGGACTGTGTGATTTCTTTGACCGTGCGAAATTTTGGGACCGTGCGAAATTTTGAGACCTCACCCCCTGCAAACAAAATGTGGGACAACCTTTTACGAAAAGTTCAGAAATCTTGCCAAGTTTCCCCCCACCCCCCCCCCCCCCCCCCCCCCTCTGAAAAAAACCTAGCTACGCAGTCGGTTCACTTTCATTTTTCGCCCCCCCCCCCCCCATGAAATACCTGGTTACGCCACTGTTTGTGTGGATTAGTCCGATGGGATCAAGCACTGATATAACACCATGCAATTCTCCTCACTCCCCTTAACCTTGTTAACCCACGTTTAATATAGGATGAAGGCCCAGTGTTCTCCTCACTCCCCTTAAATCCGGGATGAATGCCCAGTGTTGTATTGTATGTTGGGGAAGGGGAGGGGTGAGGGGGCGGGGGGATAATTCATTATTTAATTTCATTGATTTATAAAGTTATAATTTTAAAACAAAAAACTAAGACCTAGGATATGTGTCATAAGCCTATATAGGTTTCATTCCATATTTCTCAGTATAACAATCAAGGCCCTTTAAAGGAGGTGTCCCGCAAGCATAAATGTGTGCATTATATGTTAGAAAAGTAACAATCGAGCCCAACTGTTGTAATTATTTAGACCAAAACACCACACTTATGACAAAAACGAATAAAAACCGCAATCTCTCAACATGCACTTTTTAAAATTCGCGGCGATCGAAAGTCCCAGTGTCGATGATGTCATAGTTATACAATGCACATGCGCAAATTTTAGCACCGATACCCATGACGTCATCGACACCGGGACTTTCGATCGCCGCGAATTTTAAAAATTGCATGTTGAGTGATGGCAGTTATTATTATTTTTTGCGACCAGTATGGTGTTTTGTTCTATATAATTAGGTAATTACGGCTCGATAATTATTTTTCTGACAAATAATGCTCAATGTTGTGCTTGCGGGACACTTCCTTTAATATGGTCCGTTATGTCGACATGTATACCCGAATTGAATAGTGTACGCCTGCAGCAATTCATCAAATTTAATTTGATTGATTTATGAAGTTATAATTTTAAAATCGACATGTATACCCGAATTGAATAGCGTAAAGCAGTATGCCTGGAATTATTCATCATTTAATTTGATTGATTTATAAAGTTATAATTTTAAACTCGAAAGCTCCCCCGTTAATGTACATGCACATGTATACCCGAATTGAGCGTATGCCTGGCGCACTGTAGGCCGTATGTCTCATGTCCCTAGGTTTCAGGGGCACTGTTAGTTTAATGCCAGTAGGGCGCTGTGTACTGTACAGTATAATAGTATGTAGTAGTCGGTCCTAGTACTACTACATATGTACGTTTGTGGCAGTATTAAAACGATAAAATATAACAATTGGAGCGCCAACATTGACTATATGACGGCTCGGTTATGTGCTTTGTATGTTAATAATAGGTTACAATCAAGCCTTGAAGCGTATAAATGTATAAAACTGTGTAAAAGAGGATATTAATAAGACTCGCTCTCTCTTGACTTCACCTCTTCGGTTCAAATTTTACATTCGGTTCAAGTGTGCAGTGTTGCTATAAATGGTGATTGAAGGAGCCCAAAAGCGCCCACTGACCTAATATAATTGACACTGTCCACCCGTCTCAAATCACGCAAAATGACGCCCAGTCATGCCTCTTTGCATACGCTTAGCAACTTCAACAACTCATTTCATTTCATTTCCGTTCAAAGTTTGAACTTTGAACTTTTATTTCGATCTCTATCGACCCCTTCCGGGTATGAGAGATATAAACAACATACAAAATAAAGATAGATGGCGCTATAGCGCCAAGTACAACGATAAAACAGACATAAATATTAAAATAAAATATTGGTACATGTGAACAAACTATCTAAAACAACGGAAAGAGTTTATAAAATATATAAAAAGCACACAAGAAGTAAAAAATAATAAAATATAAATGCAAGGTATTATGAGGTAAATTTTGAAGAAATAACTTTAACATATTTACATAGGTCTATGAGCACCATTTTGTTATTTGAGTTAAGAAGTTCAAGCAATTTGGTATCATTTGACTGCCTGCAAAAGTGAGGTTGCAGGTATTTAATTCTGTGAGCGTTAAAGAAATCGCATACTAAAAGATAATGGTATTCATCGCCTACCATATCATTTCGGCAGAGCTTGCAAATATTGTCCATGTTATCTACGCTAAATCTAATTAAATTATTAGGAAATTTAATGTTCCCACATCTAAACTTAGTAAGTATTAGTCTATTACTAAAATCTAATTCCTTAAGGTAAAACTCAAATGAAAGATCAGATTTAAAACATTTATAATTAATACAAAATCTATTACTTTCAACTTCACTCGACCAATTTTGTATATCAATGTCTTTAATTCTACGGGCTAGAGCATTTTTCAACCAAATAGAATTATGGTGGTTTTGTGATACCCATATATTACTGAGTCCACAGTGATCCAAAGTCTCTTTGATTTTACTGATCCACTTAGATGAATTCAAAATTGTATCAGAATCGTGCATGCATTTAATAAGGCTGAAGAGTCTATATGAAAATTTTGACTGTTTACCAGTAACAATTTTGCTCCAAAAGTTTACAATTCTGTTGTTAATGATGCTGGAAATTTTATATTTTCCAACCTCACCATAAAGCATACAATTAACTGTCAATTTATTAACCTTGAGTAGTCTACGGAGGAAGTTTCTATAAAAACATTCAATATGGTTAAGATTTTCGAAGCCCCAGACTTCACAAGAAGGATGGGCAAGACCATCTTATCGAACAGATCACATGTAATGTCGGTAGGAAGATGCAGTTTTGCAGCCTTAGTGAGAAGTGCAAACATGGCATGTTTAGCTTGTAAAACTTGCTTACAAATTGCTTTTTTGAAACTACCATTAAAATTAAAGACTACACCCAAATATGTATATTCATCGCACACGGAAATTGTTTCACTCCCAAAATTAAAAGAGGTCGGTTTCTTTTTCAGCTTGCCACGACTAAAAACCACAATTTTGGTTTTGCTAGCATTAACTGCTAAGTGCCACGTCTTACAGTACTTATGCAATGAAATAAGAGCTTTTTGTAGGTCATCAACAGTTTCAGATAAAATAATGGTGTCATCAGCATAAAGAAGAACATATAATTTCAGCCACATTTCAACATCGTCATCACTTAAGTGTTTAATTGTTTCTTCATTGATATAGTTTAAACCAGAAACACCATCATTTCTAAAAGAAGTCTCGAGGTCATTCAGAAAAATTGAAAAGAGAAGTGGAGATAGGTTCTCACCCTGTCGAACACCTACATTACAGCTGAAAAAATCTGACATTGAGTTGTTTGATTTAACACATGATTTTGCTTCCTTATAAAGATTATAAATGACTGTGATAACTTTACCATTGATACCATTTGAAATTAGTTTTGACCACAAATCAGATCTATTGATTAAATCAAAAGCTTTCTTGTAGTCAACAAAAGCACAATATAATTTCTTTTTCTTACTAAGATAAAGATTAATAATGCAATGTAGAGTAAAAACATGGTCCATAGTTGAGTAATTAGCTCTAAACCCAGCTTGGTCTTCGCCAATAACTCCGGCTCCATCAAGATAATTTGTAAGTCTAGCATTTAAGACGGCTGTAAATAATTTACCAATACAACTCAAGAGTGTAATTCCTCTATAATTATTAGGATCATCGGTTGACCCTTTGTTTTTATAGATAGGAATAATGTAACCCAGACACCACGTTTTAGGAATAATACCAGTATCCAATACAATGTTAAAAAGTTTGGTAATGATGTTAATAACAAGTGGAGGACAATTCTTGATAAACTCATTTATAATAAAGTCTGGACCACTGGATTTATTATTTTTAAGTTTGTTTTTGATCTCGATAACCTCCTCAGTTGAAATTGGGTTATTAATAAATTCGTTAATTGAGTGTTTAATTTCAGTTGGATCAAAAGTATTATTAGCAATATCGTGATCATTGCCCAGATTATTAAAATGGGTGAAAAAGTCATCCATTTCAATTTTACATTTTTTATTATTAGATTTATTTTCAGCTTTATTGATAACATTCCAGTACTTTTTAGGATCAGTACTCTTAAGATCTCTAATTTCAGACGCAAGATTTTTATAGTAATCTTGTTTAGCTTTTTTAAGCACATATTTGTATTTCTTGGCTTCATATTTAAGTTTAGAAACAGAGATAACAGACTTGTCTTTAGAGAGCTTATTTTTGAGTTTGATATAATCAGATCGTTTACGATTACAATAGTTATTAAACCATGGCTTATTAAGTTTATTATTACAAACATTGCTCTTAGTAAAATGACTACCATTATTAGAGTTGACAATATTTTTAGCAACTTTAATTTTAACAGCTGGTGAAATTAATAAATCACACAAAGTATTACTAAGATCATCAATGACATTTTGACTGGTATCATTAGGACGCATATTATTCAATTTATCAAGGAAGCTATCAAGCTCAGTATTGTTAAAATTATTCTTGTAGTCAGTTGCTTTACTTGGATTCCAGACAGTTTTGACAGTTTTGACACCTTGGAAGTGGTGCCTGTGGTTATTAATACAATTTGTAGAATTATTTGACCTTGTGTTATCAGCACCTACATACTTAGGTATGTTAGTAATACTTGAAGTTGAAGACATATTATTAACAGCACCAAGTGTTGTACAAAATAGACGAATAAACTGTCACTGCTTCAACGCATAGTAATATCTTACTCAGCGTTGCTACATTTCAAGTTCAGAATGCGGCTGCGCTCCGTCTTTATAATTGATTGAGCTGTGGAAGAGTTTACATTTACATTCAACCTTTCCCGCATTCTTCTATCAACGTAGACAAGGCTGCAGCATTCATGATTAGCGCTAACGACTGACTGGTACTGGGTTGACTATTACGATGGCTTTACGTGAATTGTAATAGAGATAATAGATTGATATACAGAGTAATATTACACCTACCGCTCAGCACAAGTGGGTGGGAACGGAATGGGAACTTCAAGTACGAGCTTTCCTCTACTTGTGTTCGGGCAAGAGCCCTAATGTTGAGAGTGATGTACTTTCTGTACTAAGGATGAGAAGGAAACTGGCAAACATTTAATGTGGTTGTGTGAATTGGCTTCTTCCTTTTGGAAGGAAGTAAATCAAATGGTTAAATGATTTGAAATTCCAAATTATTATTTCATATATCAATGGTTGTCTTGGGTATTATGAGGTAAGCAATACCAATTTCATTAATATGATTATCCTCTTGACTAAAAAGTATATTTACAAGTGTCGAGTTCAAGAATCAAGGTTTACATTTTAAAGAATGGGTCCTTTCTTTGAAAAAAGTTGAAAAACAAATTGCTTTGAGTAAAATAATTCTCTATTTATTACTGTATTTAATTTTTTTTTAAACTTTGTCATTACAGTATATACAGAGTTTTGTGTGTGTATAATGTGCATTGCAAATTGTCTTTTTATGTTGAGAGCTTGTAAATAAAGACCCTCACGGGCATGAAATTGAAGGAAAAAAATACAAATTATTTTATTACCGTGACCATACTGCTGGATTTAAATTTGCCATACACCGCTTTAGCTTAATTAAACATGTTAAAGTAGTAACAGTTCATGTATGACCAAGCATTTGTTAAGAGAGACATATGACATTCTTTACCTTTTGAATAAAATCACTGGGCACGGCATGTTGATTACCTTTTACTTACTTTTTAAAAGTCTGTGAAAACCAATCTTGCCATAGTTACAGCTTTTTGGTTGGCGGGCCAAGCCCGCCAACCTTATAGCATCAGATTGCATATTCTTTGACATTTAGGTCTTTCTATATATACATGGAGGCTGCCATTTTGTTTTTAGTATGGAAAATTGTCTAAATTATTTTGTAGTCTTTGTAAATTACATGTACCTATGCAGTTTATTTTAACAGTCCTGCAGTCTGTGACGGAGTCAAAGCTATATTTGTTTAGCCTTGGTGATTCAATCAGAGAGATGTTATTAGACTCCCAACAGAGAGACATAATAGCTTATCTTGTTTGACTAAAGAGAAATCTCCGAACTGTCTGTCCTGGTGTGGTTTAATAAGTTGCGGATGTCATTATACCTAGATTGTTCTTCAGATGGTACCTCCCCCCCCCCCCCCCCCCCCCCCCATCCATGCACAAACATCAACTTTATTGGTTTCCTTTACTATTTTTAGACTGTTGTGTTTTGATTTGGGGTGTTTTTTTTGTTGTTTGAAAGATACATACACCATATCCCTGGTATTTTGGTATGCAACAGAATGAACAGATGCTTCAGAAAATGGTTACAAAACTTGATTCTTTCTCTTGGATCGCCCCCATTCCATTTCAATGGAATTTTTTCTATAATAAACAAATAAATTCTACTTCAACCATAGTTTTACTAACGAATATTGGCCATATTAAATTGAATATAATTCTAATCAAATTAATTGAATATATATGACATATTTAAAACTTAAATTGAATGTAAAATTTATTCATTTCTATATTTCTATATTTACTTATTTACTTTTTATATTATTAATTATCTACATAATTATTAATTTATTTATTTAATCATTTTTTATTTATTAATGTTTTCTCATGTTTATTTGTTTTAATTTCTTATTTTATAAGTAATTTTTAATATTTTAATTTTTAATATGCGTGTATTTATGTATTGATTCATTAGTTTATTGATTCATTTATTTTCGATTAAAAATTTAATTTTCGATTTATATTATTATTTATTAACAGAATTATTCAACTATTTATTTAAAAGTATTTTTAAAAAAAAAACTCATTTATTTATTTCTACATTTATTTATGTATTGATCAAATAAATTGAATACATATGACATATATTTAAAACTATTTATCACTAAACTATGGCTGTAATTTATATTGCTTTCTAGTAATGCCATGCAAGAATCTTGCACAATTATCATCTATGCGCTTGCTTCTTCTGCCACATAATTTTAGCAACTAAAAGCCGTATTTACAAATGTTGCTATTTTTGCTCTTTCTATTTGCCTTATGGTCATGTTTTTTATACTGGGTACAATTTGTGTTACATGTCCCTTTTTCCATAAATTAGGTTCCTTTTTCAGTTAATGCATTATATATCTGAAAAAGTTTACATTTAAATTGGTAAAAAGTATACATATTCTGAAAGCATATACTGTAACGGATGCAAATAGCATACAATGAAGTTGATTATACAGGGTGGCCCGAAATTGTACAGGGTGTAACAAGCAAAATCTTCTAAAAAAGAAGGGTTTCAATAATTACTTCCACTATGTATATGAAGTGATGAGAGAAAAGTTCAGTACAGATTTAAAGTAGTTTAATAAAATACCCATCCAAACATATGCAAATTAAATTTCATTATGAATCTGAAATTCGACATACAGGGTGTCTAAAAATTTGTTTATTTAGTTCCGGAAAAATGCTTCTATTACAACATACATACATATTTTAACAAAATTCAAGTAGATTTCAAATAAAAATGCATCAATTACATGTACATGAACATTGATTGATTTTGAAAGTCACCCTTTTCTTATGTAAAATTGTTAATTTTAAACATCTATGTGATGCGATCCGTGAAAACCCGCCACATGGTGGCATTTTTCATATGGGAGATATTTATATCATAAGAAAGCTAAAACTGTGCTGATTACAGAACTGTTTCGATCATTTTTCTACGATCACTACAAACAAAGTTATGAGTGAATGATGATTGTGATGTCATCAAAAGCTACAAAACAAGAAATCATGAAAACAGGCCAAAAAGATACATAATTCAATATAATAACATTATAAGGTTAATAATAAAAGTGACTTAAGTAAGTTTTTGAAGGTGAAATTTCATGAAAGATGATGACAAAAAGTATTGAAAACTAATTTTCTTTTAAAAAAAATCTAAAAAAAAAAAAGTTTTTTTATTTTTTTATTTTTTTATTTTTTATTTTACTCATAATCCCTAGTTCACATTTTGCGACATCCGACGGGTTTTCACAGATCGCATCACATATAGGGTGTTTAAAATATTAATTTAGGTATACATGATTATCCACAAATCATTAAATTGAATGAATTTAAATTTGCATCTGAAACATGATTTTACATTCCAATTTGAAGTGGCAAATGTTTAAAGTGGTATGAGATTCAAATAATGTTCAATAAAAAGGGGCCCTATAACTACAGGATGACTCAAATTTCCCAATGGCACATGTTTAGTGGCATACAATTAATTGCGTTCATCCTTCTTGCACCTTCATGATGTGCAAAGCACATTCAAATGAACAAATTAGGTTAGTTTCCATAATGTTTGAACCCAGTATTCAAATTTCAAGAGTCTGATTTAAGATTGAATTATAAAATGTTTTCGTTTTAAGTTGTATTCAATATATAGGGTGATCCAATGTTGATTGGCAAACTGCTTATGCTGGTCATCCTATACTAGGTCAGATCAGTTGCATTCCTAAGAATTTAATAATTCTCCTGAGTTTACAAGCTTGATGAAAACCAGCAGTTTTTTACTTATTTGGTAACACAGTTAAAAACAAGTAATAACACCACACAAACGCATTTAACAAAATGTGCTAATTAACATCCAGACAATACAGAATACATGAGGTTAATTACATATCTTCTTTTAATTTTTAATTAAATAGTTAAATTTATTTATTCAAAAGGGTACCTCAACCTTTCTATACTTTTAAAATGGACAGTTTGGTGCAGGCAAATGTTTGCATACATTCGAAAACTGTGACCAACTTATGTTTCTCAACAATTTTTTGAGCTTCTTATTTAATGCTAATTAATGATTCCTTAATTAACTAATTATATTTTTAATTCAAATATGCTTCAATAATGTTATGTTTTCAATATAGAATTGTACCAAGAGTGAAACCAGTGCATTTTATGTTTGCCCAATGTATATTGCACCATACTTGTTCAACTATGCACTCCTCCTCCTCCGCATACTCCTCCTCCACATACTCCTCCACCCCTGACTAATTAGGTTTAACGAACTATTGTAATTAACAGAACCATGGTAGTTTATATTTTTCTTTTTAAAATAAAGGCCAAATACTTTCTCATCAAAATAAGACCAAATTTGAGTATGTGTGATAAAAAATAGCCAAAATATATGCATGCAAAGTAATAATATGTAGTGCAAATGTAACAGATCCACCTTTTTTGGGTACCCAGTATAAAAAACATGACCTTATATCACAATTTCCTTTTGACCGCCAACTTTCCATTTTAATGGAATTTTTATTACGCTTGACCTCGCTTCAAGTTCACACCAACAACATGCGCCTGTATTTCCCCATCGACCAAAATCGGAGATTCATGGCTTTATTATTTTGGAAACACACAGCCCCACTACCAATAAAGTATAGATGCGTCACCAATAGGCCTACTCGTTTTTTCTCTTACCCTGTAATCTGCCTTTGACTTCATCATGTTTATCCGGGACTTTATAGTGAGGTCCCATCAGACTACAGACTCCAGAGGAAAAGTCTAGACTTGGGTCAAGGGAAGAATCCTAGCGGAGATGGTTACATGGTGGGTTTTGGCTTTTTTGAGAGTCAATCTACGACACTTCAAACGAATATATTCCTAAATATTATTGTCTAGGGTTAATGGACTTTTAAATAATGCTACACATTTCAAACTATCGAGTGCAACACCTATTATTTTATAGCCATCAGATTCAATTTCTCGGTCTTGAAAGCGTTAACATGTTTTATGTTTTAATGAATTCAATAACACCTGCTGCTGCAATCAAGTATCCAGGGAAACCTTAAGTTATGAATCTAGTCAATCGGGTTCCCCTCTCGGTTTCTCGAAATTCTATTCCGGTTCCCTCGCGTACATACTTTAGGGCGGTCAATTTCTTTGATAGGGGGCGGGGCGGTCCCAAAAATGTCATTTATCGTCGTCATTTGTTTATAATCCCTCTAAACGAAAGCGATTATTGTTATGACCCCCCCCCCCCTTCTCAGATGTTGATAATGTGTATGACCAACCCCCACCCACACAAATAGCTGCAAATATGTGCTTATTACAGTTGATGCGGAAGCATATAAAATAGGGTGGACGAGCCCAAATTTTGTTTTACCCCTATTTTCCGTGTACAAAACTATGACCCCAGGATATTTGGGTCCCCCTGCCGAAGAAAATGACAGCCCCCTTAATGAGATAAATGAGTCCGACGAGTTTGATCCTTACCAGTTACAGATTGTCATGTTTCAACCCAAATTAATTTTATCGTGCTGTAGATTAGAATGTCTAACCAAAGTTACTTTTAAGCCCGCTTTTAAGGGGGGTCAAACATTAGTGGGGAAGCCGCAGGGCGTGTACGGGACTAGGTTCGCCCACCACGTGATTATCATCATTGTGGCCACTGGTTGAATTTGGTGAACACGCAATACGCAAAGGATATTAAAAAGCAGTATGTTACAAGCTTCCCACATAAACATAACATAACAGTAACGTGGCAGATCACACCGTAACATGTTTGTCAAATTATCATCTAAAAACCTGTTTTGCCTCACAAAAGTAAATTTTCTTCCATTTTTCATATTGTTTTCTAAAGATATTCGTAGAGATTTTATGTAAATCATCATTAGGAAGGTATGGGATTGATAATTAATTCGATGCAGTTAACAACCCGTCAATTAATATGGGGCATGCGTGGTATGATATAGGTCAATGTACTTATTTTGCTGCTATATGGGGCACATTCTCTCTATATGATGATAGGACAGGTTCGCCAATTGGGATTTATATAATAATAATAATTACAGGCATTTATATAGCGCCTTACATTAATAAGGATCACAAAGCGCTTTACAAAATACAATAAAAGAAAGAATTTAACATATCATATATATACATAGAATGCAGCATACTAAATAAAAGTAGGCCTACACTAAAAAGTGATGACATAATAAAAAATGCAATAAAGCAATACAGTAATACACAAAACAAATTATAATGTAGTGATATGAATGCAATAAAATGACTATACATAATCTGGTTAATTGAAGAGATGAGTTTTAAGAGACGATTTGAAAGTTGCAACTGTCCTTGAATTACGAATCTGTAGGAGAACTTGGGGAAGATTGTTCCAGAGTTTTGGTCCCGCGATGCAGAAAGCCCCAGTGACGTAGCTAGGTTCTTCATATTGGGGGGCGAGAAATGTTAATGAACTGACAAGATGGGTCTGAGTCAAGTAATGCGCGCGTCGCGCGAATTTTTTTGAGTTTACACCTATTTTTGGCACGATTAAGGTACATTTTTGTTCTAAACAAGCTTGTACCAAAGAATATTGGATTTATGGGACATCAGTCTTTCATCAGTGTACTTTTGACCATCATAATTTCATGATTCCTCTGGTCAAATGAACCGACAGTGCCAATCTCAACCGACACGACGTCAATATTGGGGGGGGGGGGTCGCCCCCCCCCCCCCCCCCCCCCCCCCCCCCCCCCCCCCTCTGGCTACGCCACTGGAAAGCCCTGTCCCCGTATAGCAGTGGCACTTTTAGGGACTACAAGGAGTTTACGGCTATACCTGAGCGGAGATTAGCAGATGGACAGTATAATGTGAAAAGCTCTTTGATATAGTTGGGTGCAGAGTTATTTAGAGCTTTATACAGTTAAAAGAATTTTAAAAATGATGCGTTTTTTGGGTGGCCAAAGCCCGCCTACCTATTAGCATAGAATTGCATATTGTTGCACATTTAGGTCTTTCTACATATACATGGAGGCTGCCATTTTTTTTTTAGTATATGGAAAATTGTCTAAATTATTTTGTAGTCTTTGTAAATTACATGTACCTATGCAGTTTATTTTAACAGTCTTGCAGTCTGTGATGGAGTCAAAGCTATATTTGTTTAGCCTTGATGATTCAATCAGAGAGATGTTATTATAGACTCCCAACAGAGAGACATAATAGCTTATCTTGTTTGACTATAAAGGAGAAATCTCCCAATTGTTGTGGGGTTGTTTAATGAGTTGTGAATGTCATATATACCTAGATTGTTCTTCAGATGGTACCGGCTCCCCCCCCCCCCCCCCCCCCCCCCCCCCCCCCCCCTCCATGCACACAAATAAACTTTATTGGTTTCCTGTACTATTTTTAGACTGCTGTGTTTTGATTTGTTTTGATTTGGTTTGAATGATACATACACCATATCCCTGGTATTTTGGTATTCAACAGATGCTTCAGAAAATGGTTACAAAACATGATTCTTTCTCTTGGATCGCCCCCATTCCATTTCAATGGAATTTTTATATAATAAACAAATACATTCTACTTCAACCCAGGGGTCGCATTCTCACGCGTCTGCGCGTCCTAGACCTCTCACTTTCTAATAGTGACGCGTCAGGTTTCAAATTGGAAAGACTTGCGGGTCCCGATCAAAATTGAAGGGACCCCTTAAATTTGACGATGTATGGAAATGGAAACCTTAGGAAATTCTGTAAATTACATATCCATCCTTTGCTCACAATATAAATTCATTAAAACTGCCCGTAAAAAAGTAAAATTTTCAAATACCCAAACTTCAGGACCCCTCAATTTCTTGGGGGACCCCTTCAATTTGTTTTTTGAAGTCCTACGGGGTCCTGAAAAATGTCATGGGACCTCTCACATTTTTGATCCAGTGCTATCCCTGCTTCAACCATAGTTTAACTAAAGAATATTGGCCATATTAAATTGAATATAATTCTAATCAAATTAATTGAATATATATGACATATTTAAAACTTAAATTGAATGTAAAATTTATTCATTTCTATATTTCTATATTTACTTATTTACTTTTTATATCATTAATTATTTACATAATTATTCATTTATTTATTTAATCATTTTTTATTTATTAATGTTTTCTCATGTTTATTTGTTTTAATTTCTTTATTTTAAAAGTAATTTTTAATATTTTAATTTTTAATATGCGTGTATTTATGTATTGATGCATTAGTTTATTTATTCATTTATTTTCGATTTAAAATTCAATTTTCGATTTATATTATTATTTATTAACAAAATTATTCAACTATTTATTTAAATGTATTTAAAAAAAAATATTTTACTCATTTATTTATTTCTACATTTATTTTATGTATTGATCAAATAAATTGAATACATATGACATATTTAAAACTTAAATTGAATGTTAAATTTATTTATTGGCTTATAAACCTATTTATTTCTATATTTATTTATTTATTTATAATATTACTTATTTGCATAATTATTCATTTATTTATTCAATCATTTTTATTTATTTATCTATTTGCTTTGTTTATTTGATTCAGTATTTTGTTTATTATTTTTATTTATGCTGCCAAAACCGTGTTTCTCACTAAACTATGGCTGTAATTTATATTGCTTTCTAGTAATGCCATGCAAGAATCTTGCACAATTATCATCTAATTCTATGCGCTTGCTTCTTCTGCCACATAATTTTAGCAACTACAAGCCGTATTTACAAATGTTGCTATTTTTGCTCTTTCTATTTGCCTTATATCGCAATTTCCTTTTGACCGCCACCTTTCCATTTTAATGGAAATTTTATTAATTGTTAGCCAGTGAAGATCAATCAGAACCTGGTAGTGATATGCGTGCGTTTATTGACACCTCCGTCTACATTTAGATGTTAAGGTATGGGCGGCCAAATACGCAAAAAGGGTACAAAATGTGAAAGGTAGTGTAGAAATGCAAAAGGTAGTGTAGAAATGTAAAAGGTAGTGTAGAAAATGTAAAAGGTATAGTGTAGAAATGTCAAAGGTAGTGCACAAAAATGTGAAAGGTAATGTAGAAATGTAAAAGATAGTGTAGGAAATGTAAAAGGTAGTGTAGAAATGTAAAAGGTAGTGTAGAAATATAAAAGGTAGTGTATAAAATGTAAAAGGTAGTGTAGAAATGTAAAAGGTATCAAATGTGAAAGGTAGTGTATCAAATGTAAAAGGTAGAAAATGTGAAAGGTAATGTAGAAATGTAAAAGGTATAGTGAACAAAAATGTAAAAGGTAGTGTAGAAATGTAAAAGGTAGTTTAGAAAAAGCGATCGGTACGATTTAGTTAACATGTGCACATTTCCAGATATGTGCGCTTTGGTTAAGAGGTACAAATGCCGCGAGGTACTTATTCTCCGCGATGTTATACGTATTCTTCGCAAGGGGTACAAATTCGTCACGAGGTACAAATTGAAATAGGTAGAAAAATTGAATTACGTGAGTAGTACGGATATAATTATATATACGACAGGAGTTGGTCGTTTAAGTTTGTATTCGTTTAGGAGTGTCATCAGGGTTACATCAGGGGGTTGGCACTTCGCTTGGCGAACGGTGCACATTTAACCAGGCTGGACCGACACTGTTGATGGCGCTGTGTACACATAGCTTACGGGGTGTTTCCGTAACCTGACATACTTTATCTGACACACTGACAGTGACACACTTTTATCTGACACAGTTTTTTAGGCGTTCAAGGGGGTGTTCAAGGGGGTGTTCAAGGGGGTGTTCAAGGGATGTTCAAGGGGGTGTTCAAGGGAGTGTTCAAGGGTTGTTAAAGAAGTGTTCAAGGGGTGTTAAGGGGGTGTTCAAAGGGTGTTCAAGGGAGTGTTCAAGGGTTGTTAAAGAAGTGTTCAAGGGGTGTTCACTATCTTTTACATTTCTACACCCCTTGAACTCCCCCTTGAACACACCCTTGAACACCCCTTGAACACCCCTTGAACGCCCCCTTGAACACCCCTTGAACACCCCCTTGAACACCCTTTTAACACTTCTTTAACAACCCTTGAACACCCCCTTGAATATCCCATTAACACCCCTGAACACCCCTTAACAACCCTTGAACACCCCCTTGAACACCCCTTGAACACTTTAACAACCCTTGAACACCCCTTGAGCACTTCTTTAACAACCCTTGAACACCCCCATTGAACACCCCTCGAACACCCCCTTAAACACTTCTTTAACAACCCTTGAGCACTCCATTGAACACCCCTTGAACACCCCCTTGAACACCCCCCTTGAACACCCCCTTGAACACCCCTTGAACACTTCTTTAACACCCCTTGAACACTCCCTTGAACACCCCTTGAACATCCCTTGAACACCCCATTGAACACCCCCTTAACACCCCTTGAACACCCCTTTGAACGCCTAAAAATACTGTGTCAGATAAAAGTGTGTCAGTGTGTCAGTGTGTCAGATAAAGTATGTCAGGTTACGGAAACACCCCGTAAGCTATGCGTACACAGCGCCATCGACAGTGTCGGTCCAGCTTGGTTAAATGTGCATCGTTCGGCAAGCGAAGTGCCAACCCCCTGATGTAACCCTGATGACACTCCTAAACGAATACAAACTTAAACGACCAATTCCTGTCGTATATATAATTCTATCCGTACTACTCACGTATTTCAATTTTTCTACCTATTTCAATTTGTACCTCGCGACGAATTTGTACACTACCTTTTACATCATGTACCCATTTCGCGTATTTGGCCGCCCTAAATGTAAAAGGAAGTGTAGAAATGTGAAAGGTAGTGTAGAAATGTGAGAGGTAGTGTTGAAATGTGATACACTACCTTTAACATTTTCTACCTTTTACATTTGCTACACTACCTTTTACATTTCTACTCTACCTTTTAAATTTCTACACTACCCTACCTTTCGCAATTATACACTACCTTTTGCATATCTAGACCACCTTTTACATTTCAACACTACCTTTGCATTTCTACACCACCTTTTACATTTCTTCACTACCTTTCACATTTTATAACACTACCTTTTGCATTTCTACACTACCTTTCACATTTTATACCACTACCTTTTGCATTTTTACACTACCTAACACATTTTGTACCCTGTTGGCGTATTTGGCCGCCCATAGACGGCTATTTAGGTCAAAAGGTCTCAAAGACTGAAAAAGGTCTCAAATAATAAGAAACAGGTCAAGTTATCAAAAAAGGT
>CM069455.1:53602593-53742500 GCA_035610835.1 Ophiura sarsii
AAAAATCACCCTTAGAAATGGGTCTGGGTTTTGAATCTCCAGCGGCACACCCCCGACCAAACCAAATCCGAGTACCCGCCCCCCCCCCCCCCCCCCCGGAACAAACAAGGGCGATTTTGTACTAAAGTGTTTTTAAAAGGGGAAAAGGGCCTCCTCAATCCCTCTTTTTCTAAATGGTGAGGACGCTAAACATGCTTGTGTTTGTTTACTTTGCCTAATGTGCCAGTGTTTCCACATTGCAGGTAATTACCCGGAATTCGGGTAATTTTTGGTTGTTTCCAGGTAATGTTCGGGTAATGAAATAATTCCAGGTAATTCCGGGTAATCCGGAAATTTCAAAACTGTGATAATATATCCACCCTTTTTCTTCTTTTTTTAATTAATATTTGGTTCCACGTAATAATATTAAACAGTTTTGCCAACCTTAGCGACAATCACCCCCGGCCCCTGGTCCATTGTATTACTTTCATAACACAAAATGAGCGCCCTCGTGTTGACCATTCAATTCATTGATTCATTCATTATTTAACCACTCATCTCCCGTACATATTATTTTTTTGATGCGGAATTCGGAGTTTCTCAATATGACCTCCATTAAATTTGTTAAACAGCCAAAAACTGCATGGATATAGCAATTTTGAAGATTTCAGGTAATCCCATCACATTCCAGGTAATCTGAGACTCTATTCCAGGTTTTTTTTTTTTTTTTAGGTGTGTATTAAGCACTGTAATGTTCATAGGTTCCATCCATGCATCATCCGTAACCGTACGCGTAGGTAGGTCCGTTTCGGGGTCCGTTTTGGTAGCTTGTGATTTATTTATTTTTGTATATAAAGCGCATATGTGAACAATAGTCTGAATAGCCCAACAGACATTAACAAGGTTAATGACCAGAGTGATTAAAAATCAAACTGGTAACTCTCGAAAAGAGAGCTCTGAAAGGCCAATCAATGGTTCACTGCAACTCAGAAAATATGCATGTGGGCCACAAAGTTTGGCCCGCCCCTTTTTCGTCCTTGATATTAGGGATTTCACCCGATGAAAATGTAGGGAATCGAGGAATAATTGGATGGCAACTTCCATGGTTGCCAACGAACGACCGACTTGGAAAAATAAATGAAATACACACGATTCACAGACTGAGCTTGGATTGAAAATCTGTTTATCTGTTAATAATAACTACATTCAATAAAAATGGACGATTACCAGACAGCAGAAGAGGTGAGGCATGCTTATTATAAGTTTTAAGGGAACATGCCTTGTATAATTAATAAATAATATTGATATAATTAAGCAGAAATGTTGCGCCCCAAAATTCGGCTTTATTTTTATAATAAACATGTTGGCCGGCCTCAAAGTTTTCCATATAACTAAGGATTTACTATTCAAATCAGTTAGTTCCAAATTGGCGAGAATTAGGGTTCGGTTTTTGTCTATCCGGGCTAAAGTAATCCAAGCATATAATCGCGATTGTGGCATATGGCTACGCAAGAGTCGCACATAATAAATGTAATTTGTAAACATTGTGACATCGCGCGCCATATTTATTATTGGGCCGGCCCATGCCATGGCAGCGTTTTGCTCGCAACAAACGCTCATTCTGAATTCATTCGCTGCTGTAAACAAGTTTCGCCAATTTGGAACTGACTGAACTATACTATAGCCTAATCAAAACAAAAATTGTCAATCATTCCTTCGCGTGTGCAACATATGTGTGACCATGGTGTGACCTAGTCCGAGGTGGCTCAGACTCGTTCCGATACGATCACAGTAATCTACTCTCCACGAATGGAGAGGAACGACAACACGTACGCTACGTGAACGAGCTAGGTGTGACCGTGCACCAGCGTTGCTAGCTCGTTCATGTCATGTAGCGTAGTGTTGTCAGGGTGCATGTAGAAATTGTAGGTCACAGTGATGTCCCATTCATATTTAATCAAAAATCATAGGCATTAATACGCAATTGTATTACTGTCAAGTCTTTTTAAATTGAGGATTTTGTGATGCATACTTTCTGATTCTAGCTTTAAACACCGACTTAAAGTTAAGGGTAGGGGATAGGCCTACCCCATTTAGTGTAATGCACCCTTAACGCGAGCGCTCATATCACGGCGCACTGATCGACAATTGGCAATAACGGTTGTTTTGATTAGGCCTATAATACTTTAATAGCATTATCATGATTATAAAGTAATCAAATAATTGTCAATCATAGAGTTCACGCTTGCATTCATCCGACGTGCTTCCAATCCAACAACGCGACCTTGCCCTACGACTTTATGTGACTGCTGTGGTTACGCACCAGACGTAACGTCAAGTAAAGTCGCGTCGCGTGGGACTCGACGCTGTGAATTGTGATCAACGATTATTTGTTGTTAACTTTTGATAGTAAAGCGCTGAACTATTAAACTCCTCGACATTCGACCGCTGCATTGTGCCATGCGATTTTAAAGTCGGCAAGTTTAAACGCAACACTAAAAATTAAAACTGACAATTCAAAGGTGTATGTACATTCATGTACACAAAATCTTTTAAATGCTCTAATAATATTATAATTAATAAAACTACATTGTTATGTCACACAGAATAGCTTGTCATATGAAAAGGACTTTTGATATGAACCTAGTTTTTTGCGATATTATTAACAATTGTAAGTTCTTCACTTTCAAAATCTTTACAATGCATTGTCGTAATTCACAAATGGTTACCATGGTAACAATGTCATTTTACGTAGCATTTTACACATAGCATTTTACACATAAAATTTGATAAACAAGGTTCAGAAAAGTACTAAAATAAACTTAACATCTGGAATTTTGCATAAAAAACTCCTGGAGACTTAAGGTATAATCTTGGAGGTTCAAGGTATAATCTCTAATTTGGGACCAAAGTTGGAAAATTGACTTGGAACTCATTTGTTAGGAATATTTTGGTATGAC
Source organism: Ophiura sarsii (assembly GCA_035610835.1). Classification (NCBI taxonomy): domain Eukaryota; kingdom Metazoa; phylum Echinodermata; class Ophiuroidea; order Amphilepidida; family Ophiuridae; genus Ophiura; species Ophiura sarsii. The sequence continues at coordinate 53,605,533 of CM069455.1, forward strand.
CCAGATATCTCAATATTACACTAGTTTAGCGACTTCCGACGGGTTTTCCCATACCACCACACACATATCTGAATATCAGGGCAAGTTTCCTGATTACATTTTTCAGTAAATGCCGCTGAATCGAAACATATCAATTTCATCACCCAATTTTCAGTCCTCAGGCCGGGATGAATTTGGCGATAAATCGGCTGACAAAATTACAATAAAGCTCAAATCAGTGTCCAAATTAAGTGGTAATCCGGGCGTCCTGACACCCAAAATGGCCGCCGGACGACCAGAAAATTCAATGCTGGTAATCCGTTGGACGTCCGTCTGACTTTTCAAAGTCAAAAATTATAAAACATAACCTTAGATGACCCACATTTGACCCGAAATAAGTTGCATGGTACCCCATGACCCACACTATAGCTAAGGTAACTTATAACTTAAGATCCTAAATATTTGTATTTGTATTTCATTATATTCTGATTGAGAGTTCAACCAAGGAGTTATTATATTAACTATGATAACTCCTTGGTATAACTTTTGAGGACCGTTGTCAGTGTAAAAAAAAACCATTTATTTTTAAAAGTGAACAACATCTAACTAAATTCAGTAAACCATGCACATTGTTCTTTATCGCAGATAGAAGTGTTGCCTGTAACCTTATGCACCATTATAAAGATTGATAAATGTTTGCATAAACTATTTTGATTTGTTTTAAATATATTTTAATTTCAAGTTAAAAAGATTATAACTTTATTTCTTATGCATGTGATATGGTAACCAAAGATGTTTCATGTATGTATGATGAAAATAATAACACATAGGTTTTGAATGCATTTCAAAATCTTTAATACACAGATTTACCATTTTGCAATACCTCATCACATGCCTATGGACCACAAATATAATTTTTCTGACTTGAATTTGCAAATATATTTTTATTGTTATGTCATTTAACAGGCAACACTTCTCTTCCCATATTAAATGATAATTTACTGAATTTAGGTATTTTTCAATTTATGTGCAATTGAAATAAAACCAGGCTTAACCTCTATCGATAGCCCTACATTGGGGCTAGGCTGTTGACCAAGTTTTGTCTGTCAGTGTCAATGTCATAAGCACAAAAATAATAAATAAATACAAATAAACACAATGGTTCGAAAAAGGTATCTAAATTATTCCTAAATAGAAAGTAAGTTAGTAAGTAGGCTATTAATACCTTATTTGTGCATAAGTATTAGGTTAAAAGAAATTTCCAGAAATCTGCATATTTAATGGTCAAATTACGGATTACCAAAAATGTTTACGGATTACCAGATTTCATGACATTGGTAATCCGTAGGATTACCAGATTTTTTTCCTTAATTTGGACACTGGCTCAAATCATTCCATTTTTTTACAAACTTCACGTACATTCCACACAAAACATTAATGCAACATCCGAAAGGACAGCACCAACTAATGTGTCGATCTCGCACACTTTTGTGCTTGATAGGAACTATTGCTGTACATACTCAATTTTTGGCCGGAGGTGGATTTCTAGACTGAATTAGTTGTGTGCACCCTCAAACAAGAAATTATGTGGCAGGAACCCTCAAAGTGCATTAAAAAAACCTAAAAAATCATTAAGAAGGCCTCTGGATCCCATGCCATGATCCACTGCACTTCGTTCGCCGCCAGTAAAATTACCTGGCACTAAAAATTTGGCCTGGTGACAATTCAACCCTGCCTATGAAATAGATACAAAGCTGGTAAGTGGTACTTAATTTGACTTTAAGGCCATGCGTTTTGAACTCGCCACCCAAAAATGGTGGTGTTGTTACGTATTTTCAAATTGTGATCTGTTTAATTCATCATATCTCAGCAAAACAAAAAGCTATAGTCATGTTTTTGGTCTCATTTAAAAGCTAATTAATATGACTAACAAACCTGTAAATATGAACGATATAGCTTCTCAATTAACGAAGTTGTGGTTGATTGAATTGCGACCCGTCAAGGTGGAGGAGGGGGGGGAGGAGGAGGGGGGGAGGAGGTACACATAAACTCTATTGGAACAGGGCGTTTCGCGTGTGTAAACTTGATTAAATTCACTACTGCTAAAGTACTACAGGGGCTACAAACTTGATTTTGGTCTTAATTTACAGCTAAACAATTCTGCTAATTGTTTTTAATCATTTAACTCTTTATGATTGGTTTAGTCTCTAAAATACGAACTTTTACGAACGAAACTACCCATTTTCACATTGAACACTGTAGTAAGTTATTGCGGATGTCTTCAAAATCTAAAAGTTGCTGTATTTTTTTAATTACTTATCCTATCATAGTCAAAGTATACATTTTCTGAAGGGAAATTTGATAAGGAATCCAAATATGGACTTACTTTTTCAGTTGGGGTTAGGGCTAAAATGTTTCAGTTCAAAATATGTTGAATTGTAGAAAAAAATTTACATAATTTGGAACACCCTGTATTCTGATATTAACAAACAACTGTGATTTTTCTTTCTCCAAAGTCAGTAGGCTTCCCCCATCCTCTAACCATATAAACATTGTTTACTTTCAGTTTATTACTATAAGTTAGTAATAAGCAATGCATTAAGTAACCCACTTTTTATCCGGAATTTATTTTTTCCACCCTGTATAATTTCAAGGTCACCCTGTATAATGAGTTGAAATGTGTATATTTAGATTGCTTGTGTCTTCAGCTTTCCAAAAATGTATACTTTTGCTAGTTTAGGGTTGATAATTGTGGAGATATTCTAAATTGAAACTCAATTGGTGTAAAAATTCATTATATTTGTGATGTAACGCTAAGGGTGGCGAGTTCATAACGCATGGCCTCAACCCAAATTAGAACCCCAAACTGGCCTCAAAACAAATGTATCTCATCCTCCTTTCTCTACATGTACATGTACACAGGCAGCTAAAAACACCAAGTTAATCCGTTAATCAAATTAATTTCCATTTTAAGAACCCCCCCCCAAAATCATGGTTGATAATCAGGAAAAAGCTTCATATTGTATTAAAACAGTCATATGTTGTTATTGTTAACCCCAAGGAAGGAAAGATCCCTGACTAAACATGGTTCCATTCCACTCATTCCAGACAATAAATATTAAAAAACAACCATATATTCTCTGTGACCTTTACATTTTTAAGAAAAATTGTCTCAAGAAATTTCTGCGACAGAATTGTGACACCATGAAAAATATGAGGAAAATAATTACACAATAATTTAGTGTAGTACATTCATGAATCAGTGACTGTTTATCCTTTATGGATAATTACATAGAACATATCATAACACTGAACAGCACAACAAACATATGTCCCACTGATCTTTGACTTTGACTTTGAAGTAATACTCCGCAACGCTTCCTACGAAGCCAAGCGCGGAGGGTGTAAGTGCGCAAGTAGTTTCTTCTAGATGCGGCGGGTTGTTGTTCTTAAGTGGTTGGTTGCTTGTGACTTAAATGTTTCATGCGTTGCGATATTAATAAGTGGTTCAGGTAGAACGTTCCACTCGTTAATAGTGTTAGGGAAAAATGAATATTTGTAACAGTCTTTCTTGGTGCTTGGACGTTGAAATGCCTTACTATTGTTATGACAAGTGGGACGGGCGACTGGTGTGAGAAACTTGGAAGCTGGTATGGCGACCTGGTCAGATGACACTTTGTAGAGTAGGGTTAGTCTGGCTGCTTGTCTACGAAGTTGAAGCGTGTCCCATTTTAGATCTGCCAACATAGCTGTCGCACTACTCTGCCAGTCATAATTACGGCATACAAATCTAGCGGCACGATGTTGAACCATCTCAATTTTATGTATGAGTCCTTTGGTGTATGGGTCCCATACTGAACATGAGTATTCAAGATGGGGCCGGACTAGGCTCTTATAAGCCGTTGACTTTAAAGCTCAGTGGTACACGGGTGTAAGTTTCTACAAATTACATTAAGTACTCTTTTGGCTTTAGCGACTGAATGGTTAACCTGGTCATCCCATTTAAGGTTATGTGTAATGTGTACTCCCAAGTATGCGTGCGATTTGGTTTCTTGTAATACGGTCTGACCTAATTTATAATGATGTGTAGTTTGTGATTTGGCATGTGTGAGTTTGAGGACATAGCATTTTTTGGTATTAAATTTCATCTGCCATGAATTTTGCCAAGACGATAACGTATCAAGATCAGCTTGCAAACTGGAAACATCAGAGTTGTTGAGGATGGGACGATACATTACACAATCATCGGCAAATAAACGAACCTCAGACGAGATGTTTTCCGGAAGGTCGTTTATATATGATAAGAACAAAAGAGGGCCGAGTACGGTGCCTTGCGGGACGCCCGATTTAACCTGTACCCATTGTGAATGATCACCATCGACAACAACTCGTTGTTTCCGTTTTGTCAAGAAGTTTGATATCCATGTGTGAGTTCTACCAGTGACACCAAAGCATTCCATTTTATGCAGTAATCTTTTGTGCGGGACACAGTCGAATGCTTTGCTGAAATCCATTATGATCATGTCAACAGAAACTTTCTTGTCAAGGGACTTCGCAAGGTCATCAATGGTTAAAATAAGCTGCGACTCGCAGGAGTGCTTGGTGCGGAAGCCGTGTTGGCGGTCCGTGAGGATTTGATGTTTGCTGTAGTGACGCATGATGTTACTGTGTACAATGTGCTCAAAAATTTTACAACAGATTGGAGTCAGTGAAACGGGTCGATAGTTGGACGCTGTGGCTCTGTCCCCTTTTTTAAAAATGGGACTGATGTTAGCTAGGAGCCAGTCAGATGGTAGATCACCAGATGATAGGGACTTGTTGAAAATATGAGTAAGTGCTGGGGCCAGTTCAGCGGCATAATATTTTAATATTTTAGCTGGAACACTGTCAGGACCGGGAGCTTTGTTTTCTTTCAGCTCACTTAGCAATTTCAACACTCCTTCTTGCGCGACAATGAAGTCCGGCATCGGGGGATATGTATGCTGACTTGGAAGATTTGTAACCGGGCTCTCCTTGGTAAAAACCGACTCGAATTGGTTGTTAAGGATTTCAGCCTTACCCTTACTGTCTGAGATGAGCTCACCATGACCGTTTCTGAGTGTAGGGATGCCAACATTATCTTTCCTAAGTTTTTTTACAAAGCTCCAGAACTGCTTAGATGATCCAATGCATGATGTACGTACCCACTTCCAGTATGCGTTCTTAGTCTCTTTTTGTACAGCCTTCCTTATTTCTCTAAATTTCTGTTTAGAGGCTTCTGAGCGAGTTGATCTTGCATGGTTGAATGCTCTTTGTTTCAATCTCAGCCTTCGTCTTATTCTTTGAGAAATCCAAGGGGTGATGTTTCTTTTGGAAGTGTACTTGAATGGAATGTGTGTGTCCATGGATCTAAATAAACCCTTTTTGAGTGTGTTCCAGTCTTCATCAACGGTTGAAGATTTGTTGGTAACGATTTTGTCACTCAGCTTCGATAGGTCCTTTTTCAGACCCTCAACATCAGCTTTGTCGTATCTGTAGTTTTTCCTTGGCTTGGTTTTAATCCGCCGTGGACGAGAGAGCACGTCAATCATAGGTATACCGTCATGGTCGCTGATTCCTGGGATAACAACAGATCGCGCAACTAATGTTGGGTTGTTGGTTAATAGCAGATCTAAAATTCTATCTCCACGTGTGGGTTCAGTGACCATTTGGTCAAGATTGAATTGGTCGGCGATTTCAATCAATTGCTCACAAAAGGCTTTCTTTGATGACCCTGGTGGTACGCTACGTGTATCCCAATTGATATCGCCTAGATTAAAATCTCCTCCAAGACAAACAATAGTGTCCTTGTTGATGTTGATGCGAGCTAAAGATGATCTGAGATTCTCAAGATATGCAGGGTCATTGTTGTCTGGTACTCTGTAAAAAGACCCAATCAACACGTCTTTGCGGCCCACTAATTGTATACGCACCCATACTATCTCGCAGTTTGTGTCCAATTCTATTTGGTGGGTACCAATTAAATCATTTCGTAGGGCAACGAATACACCTCCGCTTCGTGTTGTAGCGACTCTGTCCTTACGGTAGGCGTTGAAATCAGCTGGGAAGATTTCATTATTGGATATTGATTCGTCAAGCCATGATTCAGTACCTATTATGATATGGGGTTTGTTCATTTCAATGCAAGTATGGAGGGACTCTCTCTTGGCTTTAACACTCTGGCAGTTTATCACCAGGATTCTGAGTGAGTCTTTTTCTACTTTCTTACTTGACTTGAAGGTGGAGTTAATCCGCTGTTTGCGAATTGGTGAGGATGTAGCCTTTGGTGACTCAATAAATAATGATCCATCCTCGTCCAGAGAAGGCAGGCTGCTGAAACTATTGGAAGTCTCAATGCTAGAGCTGCTGAACAAATGACAATCAGAATAGTTTGGGACACCACAGGATTGGCAGATCCACATAAACCTAGACTTGTAAAATTCATCAAAAGAGTGGGTCGACATTCCCATACAGTCAGTATGGTACCAGCCATCACAGCTGTCGCACATAATACCACGTTGACCCCACTTTACGGCACGCGTACAGACTTGACAAGGATATTTAGGCTTATTTGGACCTGGGTTTAACTCAATATCATGAGCATTGATCATGAGAAGCAAGTGCAAGTATGATAACAAAAGCTTAGGATTGTTGTTGATGTAATGAGGAGCACTTTTAACAATGCTAAGTATGCGTTTGGTATGTGCAGCACGTAACACAGTTTGTTTTGCAAGAATCATTGACACGGCACTTTCATTGAACGAAATTGAATGCCATCTTCTTGATAATGGTAATGCATATTGATTGTAGTGGTCTTGGTTAGAACCAAGAGTGGTATCGAACACGGCAAATGTGTTAACATGTATAATATTGTTGTGTACAAATTGGGAATTAACGTCACTAAAGCCATTTAGAGTATCAACACTGAACTTAGATTTTATAAATACCAGTTTTAGTACAAGGTACAACGTTGCTGTAGTAATGGTGAACTTCATCGTTGGTTGATCACGCCTCTGCCGGGACCAAGTGCCATACCAGCGTTACTCACCACCAGCCGCTCCGAGTCCAATTAGCAAGACATTGTAACAGCGCCCTCAAACCAAAAGCAGCACGTGTCAGTCATAAGATGGAGTCACTCTGATGAAGTGTGTAGTAAACTAATAAGCCAAATGTGAGTAAAATTGTCAAGTTATGAAAAATTTAAATCCTAATAATAATCTTGATTATTTCTCTGTTTGTTCATTTGTACAGACCGCCTTTGTGGTAGATGAAGTGAGTAACATCATAAAGGAAGCAGTAGAGGGAACGATAGGAGGCAACGCTTACCAACACAACAAGATCAACCAATGGACGTCCAATGTAGTAGAACAGTGTCTCAATCAGCTAACAAAATTGGGCAAACCATTCAAATATATCGGTAAGAATTAAGCTTGAATTTAAATCGAAGAGACTACCCAATTCATTTCCACAACTTTCAAAACTAAAAAATGTCAGATCATGGTGTAATTTGACTGGTAAGGTAATGTACTGTAACACTATGGTCTCTATTCTATTCTAACCAGTGGCAATGAAACACCGTACAAAAAGATAGTCCACATTATTAATTGGAGGGATCACGATTCATTATTCTAACTAATGTTGTAAATTTCGGTTTAATTCAAACTATCCGTTTGAACTATTAAAAAAAGCGTTTAAACATATTTTATGCCAGTTATTTGCATTGATTTCATTGCGACTGTGATCGCGATCATCACATTTTGTTAGTCTCCATTTTTAATTTTTTTTATTCTTAGTCTAAATCCTCAGTCAGTCGTTTAACAATTATCGATATAATGCATAATGATAGGCCGACGTTGATTTCTACCGGGTTTTTATTTCTAGAAACGTTATCGTAATAATTTGATATAATGTATACTTGGTACAACAAGGCCGTTTCGACCAGGTTTTTGGGGGGAATTTATTTCTAGAAACGTTATTGTAATAATTTTGACAAATTTATATTTGGTACAACATGGTTGTATGGAATGAGAATTATGAGTAAGCTTACTTGTTTACCTAAAATTTAGTCGGACTTATACATTTTTATTAGGGCTTATCATGTTTAGCTGTTGAGCGAATTCTGTAAACGTTTAAACACCCTATGAGCGTTTAAACGTTTAGAACCTACAACACTAATTCAAACAATCCTATAATGTAATCTGCATAGGCTTTTAGGAAACATTGTTAGCTATATTATGACATTCCATTTGCTACCAATAACCGTAAAGCATTCAAAATTAGCCAAAATGTGAAAAAATGTTTATATCAGCTCTACTTTTATTTTTCTTGTCATCTAATTGCAGTTACTTGTGTGATAATGCAAAAGAATGGCGCTGGACTTCACACAGCAAGCTCTTGCTTCTGGGACAACGCAACAGACGGAAGCTGTACCGTTAGATGGGAGAACAAAACCATGTATTGCATCGTCAGCGTGTTTGGTCTAGCGATCTAATTATGACTCTTTACAAGTATTGCATCGTCAGTGATTTGTGGTGATGATCTTATGAAAGGTCAAGGACACTTACAAAGTATATTGCAGCATCATCCATGGTCTACTCTAGCAACAGGTCTTGAAATTTGATTTTCAAAATATAAGGGTGTCAAGGTTAAGAATATTTGTAAAATGTTTATGAAACTTGAATTTGTAGCGCTAATGAGCATCACACAGGTGGTCTTTCAGAATGTCAATGATGATTGACATCTAATAAGATTCATTGTTCTATCCATGTCATATTCCCTACGACATCCATTTTAGAAAAAAACCAATTATTCCAAAGTGTTCTATGTAAAATATTTAGAGATGTGATGTCCACTTTGTAAGATGTTTAGTCAGAGCATACGCAAAAAAGCTAGACACATTTTTGGACTGCATGCAGGTTTGGTAGTGTCAAAAGGACTGTGACAGTGATTGTACATGATGATATTTGCATTTATTTTAACATTATGAGGATCTTTGGTCTAACCAGGGCTCAAAATATGTGGGGATTAGCCCTTATAATCCACAATAAAGCCCCTGTCACTGCAAATTATGAGCGTTTACTTTTGGACAACCTAAAAGTAAACTCAAAAGTAAACGCAATACTAAACACTTACGTGAGCCAAACAACTAAGCTGTTTTCCACCCAGCCTCTAATCAATAACTGTCCCATTATATCACAGATGGTGGAAACATCTGTGATTATATTCACTCACTTGGAGCGTGCATTGAGGTCAATTGGGTGCAAAATGCAAGAAACGTTTAGTTTTGCGTTTACTTTTACGTTTAGTTTTGTGTTTAGAATTGCGTTTACTTTTGAGTTTACTTTTAGTTTGTCCAAAAGTAAACGCTCATAATTTGCAGTGTGTGGCAAAATATTTATTAGCAAAATAAACAACCGTGGGCTAGTTTTGGTACACATGAAATCTGATGAAAATAGCCAAGGTTGTAATTATTAAATCTAAAGGTATTTTTACTTCAGCCCTGGGTCTAACAAGTGGTGGTGAAACTGCAAAGTGTTAAGGTAAATCATCAACTTTGATCATCACATGGTATGATTGCAAATCTTGTGAACGGTTATTGTAGGTGTACCATATTTTACTGTAAATTTATAATATAATATTATTGAGCTGATTGACTTTATACAGGGTGGTTCAGAAAAAGTTAATCCATATTTGGCTGCCATTTGTAGCTACTTACATGTATGCCTACTAATACAATTTGGTAAATGTCTTTACATTTTATCAAAGCATAGACTATTAAGCATTACTGGGCCACAAATCTAATACTTAGCTCATTTCACTTGTGAAATATGGAATGTTAAAGATAACTACCGTATTTCATGAACTTAAATAATCCAGATATTAGATTTTTTGCCAGTGATGCTCAATAACCACTGCTTTAAACAAATGCAAATACATTTATAAACATGAATTAGTAATTAGAAGAAAATGGCTGTCAGATGTGGGTTAACCTTTTTTGTTGTTGAACCACCCGGTACATGTATGCATGTTGAATTTAATGAATTTTGACAAAGAAGATTTTAAGGTCTTCCCACAATGCATTGTGCGAACGCCAGCCAACTAAAGCTTTTTTCACACGATGCATTTGCCGAGCTCTTGAGTTCTAGAAATAAGAAAAAAGAACACTGATAACTAATTTATTCATTGATGTAAACTAGAACCTAATAGCTCCAACGATGAACGCGCTATGAAGCCATGATTGTGTGTATATGTATGTCTATGGGAACTGAGACAAATTTGACACCAGAATTAGAGCATTTTGCAAAAACGCAATGTATTGTGGCGGTGTCTTTCAAATCTTCTTTGGTATTTTGAGTTTCCTGTTCCTGAGTGTCCCATTGAGTATCTATCTATGTCAGTGACCAACTAAACCTCATTTAGGTGAAATTATCTCTTTTCCTTACACCGTGGGAGCACTAGCACTAATTTATTTTCATAGTCCTTGTATTTGTAACAAAGTTATCGTAAGCCTGCAGATATTTTGCCATAGCTTTCAAAGTTTCATTGATTGTTTTACCCCTTTTTTGGTAACAAATACAGAATGATGATTGTCTATCGACTTCCCTGTGGCTCACCCCAGGGACTACCACCCCTTTCCCCCTACAAATCAATATATGAATCACAAATTGAGAGTTTTAAGTTTGTTATGGCTGACTATGCCTTGTGTTACAGATGAAGGGTTGTCACTACACTGGTAGGCACCCGTGGGCAGCAACCAGTACTCATGCTGAACAATTGGCACTTCTGGGAATTTGAAGTCTTTCCAATGCAACCGGCACAAACAATGGAGAAACTTCCTTTTTTCCTTTGATGATATCCTGAAAATGACACATTAGATACTTTACATGACAATGAAATTAAGCCAGCAGTGACCACCCTGGATACATGATGTATAGTTGGACGAGCTGTAAGCTGACTTAATTAACATTACATTGTGTTCTACGTTAATGTTACGTTGTAATTTTCTTACGAGCTAGATGTGAACATTGACAATGACAGATGGCAGCCAATGCTATTTCAGTAACTATAGCTGCCAATCCTGCCATGTGTCAATGTAGACAATCTCAAGCATTTATAAGGTCCTCATAATAGCTTATGACGAGGAGGCAGTTAATTTGTATATTAGCTAGAACCGTGTTTAATACTCTGATAGGGTCACTCCACCTAACCCTAGTCATGGTGTAATCTATCTAACCCACCGATTTGGTTCATTGAAAAGCATTTTATATGAGCTACCAATGATGCATTATTGAGTAGGATTTGATTCTTCTCTAGAGGAGACCTCCATACATGATTCACACCGTCATAGTCTGGAAATCTACTTCTGTACATTGACATCACAGGATTCCAACCATGAAAACGGCTTAGTCGTATATTTGGTGTAATTCTAATGTGTTTGTACCTATATACATGCTTAAAGGCTAATCCAGGCACTTATGGGATATAACATGTAGCGTTTCAGTCACTGGAATATGCTCTACCGTCACTGCACAGAGGTAGATGAACGTAGTGCTGTAAATTCCATTCCTAGTACATAATCTATAGTTTAATCAGTTCCAAATTGTCGAGAAATAATTATTTTTATCTCTCGACGCGCACAAATAATCCAAGCTTAGTGCCCGATTAATTGTGGCCACACATTATGCGATTTTTGATGCACGCATATGATACACAGTGCGCTTTCACGCCCGCGTCTTTCTGTATTCATTCGCTGCTGTAATGAGGCTTCACCAATTTGGAACTGATCAAACTATATAGTGTACCAATTCAATATGTTTAAAAATGTAGTACAATTATGATTGGTGCAGGTGGGGAGTACCTAATTTGAAGGCGTCCAAATGTCATCACTATAGAGATAAGAGAGTTGCAAATTTTCAGTTCGTGAACTCCTCTGACGAAACCAATAGGCCTCATGCATGTATTACCAAGAACATATACATTTGTAGCTGTAGCAAAACTGATAATTAATATTGTATAGTATTGAAATCCTGGGGGTGGGGGTACTAATAGTGGGTATGAAGTCCCATTTTTCACCCGTCTGGTAAATGAATGAACCCTTTTCATAGCCATTTTTAGTAAATGTATGGGTCTAATATCCTTAAAATTGCTGTTTTCACAGAAAATTTAGCAAAATCTTTCAAATATGTAGGAAAAGTATGGGTCTCTTGTAAAACATGTTTGGGTCAATTTTCATTTTGCTGACGGCATATCTCTACCAAAAAAGTATCCGAGTGTCCTCTCTGGAAATCCCACAATGCATGAACACACTTCAAATGAGTAAATATCCATATTGTACATGTTGATGATATTGTTGACCTTTGACCCATGCAATGCATGCCTTGCCTGGTTGTGTAATACATGAAATATCTAAGACATCAAGAGTAGTCTTTTGTAAATAATTATATATATTATTCCTGAGTTTGTTGATTTATTGTCTAGCCTGTATAGACAAAAGTGGTTCTTCGTTTCATTCCAAACTACTTTGGTAACATTCACAGGGATCTATAGCTACTACATACTGTTTAAAAATGGGCTAATGCCATGAATTTCAGGAAGCCTTCTCAAGTCACCATGATATATAGTCCTTATTGGTATAATTATTATGTCAGCATATGTGATTTAATCATTTAATCCAGAGGAGATTACAAACATCCATTCTTAAATGCACTGGAACTTCAACTAAAATTGCCGATATATGAATTATTTCCAAAGGATTTTGATGGTGGCTGACTATGATTCAAATGAGGTTCCTGTGTGATGGCACTTTGACCCCAGGGATAAGGATGATTGCATGAAGTGCTGTCTGGTGAAAAAAGTAGGGTAAAGTTGTCAGTTTTCAGTAAACGCCTATTTTCGGTCACTTCGCCCAAATCCTGTAATGAAAATGACCTCGTCTTTATAAACTGACGGCTAGAAAACCGCCGCATAGCTGATTCCCGGTATTGCTTTAAAATGGCGACGACCGATGCAATTACACGATTTTGGCCAAGTGACCGAAAATAGGCGTTTACTGAAAACTGATGACTTTACCCTAATGTATATTTTAACACTAGGGTAAAGTCGCCTATTTTCGGTCAGCGCCTATTTTCGGTCACTTCGCCCAAATAGTGTAATGAAAATGAACTCGTCGTTATAAACTGACGGATAAAAAGCTGCCGCATAGTTGATGCCGGTATTGCTTTAAAATGGCGACAACCGATGCAATTACACGATTTTGGCGAAAGTGACCGAAAATAGGCGTTGACCGAAAACTGGCGACTTTACCCTATATTAAAACAGTGCTGACACTGAATATGCTCATGATGTAAGGGTAAAAGTGGAAATCTTCGCGCATGTAATTTTTCGCGCTTTGCAAATTTTGAACAATTTTGCTTGCTTTTATTTTTGCGATTTTGAGCTTCCTTATACATACAAAATGAACATATTCGCACATTTTTATTTTCGCGCTTGCTGATATTAGCGCGCAAAATTTCCACTTTTACAGTAATTCAAGACACGTATCTGTAATTGGGCACGTATCTGTTTCTGCCCTCCCGAATTGGGCTACATATCGCTACTGTTGGCACCAAATTAAGCTTCTTAGGCTTACGTTGGCGATACTATTCACTTGAATGGAAACACAGGATTTGTACTTGTAAAGGTAGCACACCTCTAAATAATAGGAAGTCGAAATTAGACGACCATTTTGCACCTTATTTTGATCGATGCGCGACGCTTCAAAAGATGATATCTCAATGACCATTGTGATTTAGGAATTGATTTTGGTATCAAATTTAAGCCCAAGACAATGCTTATAATATGTTTATAACGATAGATCGATTTTAACGATTTAAAGTTAGGAAAATGTTAGGCCTACGACTATGCTAGAAACCCGACATTAGCAAAAGACAAGTTTTTGAATTACGGCCGATGCGCTTAGATTCTCGATTGCTTAAAATCTAACGGTTATCCACGTATATTTTACAATTTTAATCAAAAGCTTGCTAAAATAGCTTGAGTTTAATACCAAATTGAAAGAATTTCTATGTATAAATTTCTATTTATGCCCCCAAACTATGACGCATTATACACGCAGGCCAACGTACTATTAGATTTTCCGAAGATTTAAACCATGTTCTGGCAAGGTTATTTTTAAATTTACACATAGAAAGTCATTCAATTTGGTAGTAAACTCTAGCTATTTTAGCAAGCTTATGATTAAAATTGTAAAATATACGTGGATAACCGTTAGATTTTAAGCAATCGAGCATCTAAGCCCTCTACGGTCATTTTTCAAGTTGATTTTTCGCAAGACTTACGGCCGTGCACCGTGAAAGTAGGACTACTATTTATTAACAAAAAATAGTTAATATTATTTGTGAATGATCTATCATTAAAATTCATATTGTTAGCTTTAATTTGATACCAACCTCGTCTGCTGAATCACTGTAGTTCCCGAGAAATCACTATTTTAATCACGCGTATTGATAAGAAGTATTGCGCAATAAGAGTTGCAAGTTTTCGCCTGGAACTATTTAGAGGTGTGCTACCTAAAGGGAGAGACCACTATCTATATGGGAGGGTGGAGCACGCTAAAATGATGGAAGGCCATTGTTTGGATAATTAGATAAAGAATGTAATGCAAATTGTACTTGTACATCACATCACCTACAGTACCCACAGAAATTGTGGTATCTTTCTATGACTTTGTTTTATTTATGTGTAGATACTTATTGTCGTTTGTTTTTGTATTAATTAAAAATGCGTTTGTTTTGTTACCTCTCACTTGAGACGATTCATTTTGCACCTACTATTATTTTTGTAAACATAAATATTTGAGGCTATAAATGGACTGGTATTTATGCATTTCAGAGTTCTCCGCCATGTGCTCAATCAGGTCTGTTGCTATAGTCGGATTTATAATTGAACAAACACTTTGAAGCAGCGTACATTGCATGCTTTGTGCTGCGTGCGTGTTCGTTCAATTATTAATTTGACTACTGTAAAGTCAATATTTTCGCGATAAGATATTTTCACGAAAATGGTCATAACAGGCATTTCGCCATTTTTTATTTTCGCCATTTTCAACATTTGTGAACAAAAGTCAATGGAAGTCAATAATTTCCCGAGTTTATATTTTCGCGGATGAGGATTGATTCGCGGAATTCACGAAAAATAAAAACCTCGCGAAAATTTATACTTTTACAGTATAGGATGGTAATTCCCACTAGAGTAAAAAGCTGCTGTACAATTGACATTTTTGACCACATTTGGAAATATGAAATATTAATCATCATCAAGTTGCTGGAGTCTGGTCCCTTCAGGACCCAAGCGTGTGTCCGTACGGATCGGCCGTGTAAACAAGCAATAACATGATAGAATCGTGGCTACAGACCTGTATTGAGATAGTTGAGAATTGCACAAAGTGCTAGGCTGAATATGGCCAGTTTGGCCGACTATGAAGCTCATCCAATTGAACACTTTCGCTCGTTTGTAATATTTTATCCTTTTAAATTGTTACTTTTAATTTTATTTATGGTACTGTATGCATTTTGAACATATTATTTTATAAATCTGATAAGAAAGGTTGCTGTATACTATATATAAATAATATGCATGTCAAGTTGTTCAATTCAGCTAATTTATATAACAATAATATTGAGTCATAAATCTGAGAAAGAGAGAAAGTAAATTATAGCTACCTACTGTAAGACACATGTGTATATATTACATCAATCAAGAAGTTTAACATTAACATTGCATGATTGTTTTTCAGACAGTATACATACAAGTAGGTGTATGTATGTAAAAGTTGATAAAATTTCCATGTGCATGATATGAACCAGTATTAACTGTATGCTATGTGTCACTGCCAATTTGGGGGTGATTTCAATGTGTATTCTTATTCTAATAATAAGTGCATTATAAGGAGAGAAAAAAAATGTAATGTTGTCCCAGACCGGTGCCTCTGTACACAGACTCCCATTGCCGAAATTGAAGCCTCTAGCGTGACAGCGCCCCCGTTCCAAGAGTTACATCACGCGTCTAAATTATGCTAATAAGTTACAAGAGTTACATCACGCGTCTAAAGTATGCTAATGAGTGTGCGCCGTCATCTCAAGAATTACATCGCGCGTACTCACGCCCACATGCCCATATATGGGGAAGCTTCAACTTCGCGATTCGAATTTCCTCTCCCATTATATAAGCTCCCTGGTTGTCCTCGACCGCCCGCTCGTCAGATTTAGGGCCGCTCCAATTTCTTTTCTTTTTTTCAGATTTTTTTTCAGATTTTTTGTTGTTGAACAGTTTAAATGTCATTGAATATTAAATTAAGTGTTTATAATATATATGTGCGACTCTTAAAGTGATTACAACTTCTTGTTGGCTGAACTTTGAGCTTCCGCTGGTATAAGAAAATGTTTTTAAAAAAAGTTTTAAAAAAAAATCCGACCGACCGCCCGCCCCTCCTCTCTGAAAGCTGTGGAGGACAACATTACTTCTTTTTTTTTGCCTTAACTGTGAACGCAACTCCAATGCAATGTAGTTTGTAACTGAAGATCAAAGATGAATTACAGTTTGGGCGTATTATTTGCTGCTCCCATGACTTGAATATGCGCTGATGTGACCACCTGATTTGAAGCGACACAGGGTATTACAGTTTTAGATTGGTAGCCATCCTTAATTAGTTTTATCCAAACATAAAGACAGGGTTATACGTACATTCCCTAAGACTTTTAAAAGTACTTCCAAATTAATCCGCTAGATTTATTGAAGTGTTAGAACCAACCAGGAAGTTCTTAGATGCAATAGCCGCTGTGGTTGCGTATTAGGTTAGCGTCACAAAATTCCATCAATTTTGTGAGTACTTGCGTAAACCCTGAAATGCATATCGCAAGCATTCAAAAATTGACTGTGTCCTGATTGGTCACCATGCGCGTGTGCATGGATATTAGTTTGCGCGTATTATGCATTTGGACGCAGCCTATGGAACAACAACAAATCAAGCTCGCGTTAAATAGTTTGAATTTTGTCCATAGCATTATAACAATGACTCTAACTAATGATCAATGGATCATGATGGAACACCAAGTGGATAAATGGTAGTGGCAGTCATTTGTAGATGAGGAATTTCATGGCAGACTATAATAGCTCTCCACCACTCTATAAATAGGATAATACTGTTTCATGTAAATTGTATGTGTGTTTGTGTGTTGTATTATAGAGCCATATTAAAATATCTGATTACAATTATAGATGATTGGTTGTCTGCATTCATTAATTTCTGTTCTTGGTTGGGTTTTGATGGGGGTAGATTATTGTTGTTAGTGCCATGGGGGTTGGGTGATCGCCCCACCAATATTTTGAGTCTGTCGGTTGAGATTGGCACTGTCGCTTCATATGAGGGGAATCATGGAATTATGATATGATGACGGTCAAATTAGTACAAAGATAGCAATTTTTCGCACGGTACAGGCGCATGTGCTCGTTTACACTAGAAATGTACCTCAATCATGGCAACACTAATTGTAAAAGGGCAAATTTTCACACACATTTCTTTCGACAGTAATTTATTTATTTTTTCTCGCCCCTCCAATATGAAAAACCTAGCTATGCCACTGTTAGTTGTAAGGTAAAGCGGAGGTATTAATGTGAAGTACCATACCGTCAAATGTTGCTCCTGGGGACACAATGTAGGCGTATGCCTACACTTGCAGTACATATCGTCGCTGTTCTGACATACCACCGGCACATCTCTTTACTTATTTCTGTTGTGATGTGCCGGTATGTCGGAACAGCGACGATATAATGAGCAAGAAGCGGCAGACTCAATTCCCCTGGCAGAGCAAAAATATCATCGAAACCTGTTTATTTAATCTTCACAATAATTGCTGCAGACCTTCACAGATTTATGTATTTTTGCATGCTTGATAGATGCAACATAATTGTAAAACATTTCCGAACTTTGTTTTTTAGGGTTTTTAGTTTTGAACCATATTATACACTCGGCAAAAGAAGTTCTTGGACACTTAAATTAAATTAATATTCAATAGAATATATATAATTATATATATGATTATATGTATATAATTGTATATCAAAATAAGCAGAAAGTAATCCTCTAACAGCTTAACATAGAATTTAGACATGATCACTCATGCATGGCAGATCCCATTCACTTGACAATGGCAAGAAGATTGCAAACAATTGGATAATCCCTCCATTCAAATGACTGTAAATGCTCATTTCTTGCAATTTCCTTTTACGCACCTTACTATTGCTTAATGAATGTGCTCAGCCATGCATGAATGCGTACATCTTAATTTCATACAGACATGATAGAGAATTATTGTCTGCTTATTTTGACATGCAATTGTTTAATTTATATTAAATATTTATGTGAAATATTTGAACTTCAATGAGTGTCCAGGAACTTCTTTTGACGAGTGTATATGACAAGGGAGAAAGGTAGTGAAGAGAAGAAGAAAATGATTTAGATTGAAGTATTCCTTATTATGAACATAATAGAGTTCTGCACAAAATGCAATGAGTAATAGCCTTTTTGTAAAATTTCACTTGAAATGGAATGTAAGGAACATAGAGCACGTGATGGCAGCGTCATACGTACACCACGAGTCCTGTAATTTGAAAAAATGTATGGTATAGTGAGTTACCAAACGTTTCAGCATGTGTTATTA
This sequence comes from Ophiura sarsii, assembly GCA_035610835.1. Lineage (NCBI taxonomy): Eukaryota > Metazoa > Echinodermata > Ophiuroidea > Amphilepidida > Ophiuridae > Ophiura > Ophiura sarsii. The sequence continues at coordinate 53,624,246 of CM069455.1, forward strand.
AGGCCCAAGGGGCTTCAGAAAAGAGGGCAAGATTGGTATTAAGATAATTCCACAAGTTTTCCCTATCTAAATATGTTTTCAGTTTGATATTGCAAATTATTTTAAAAGCATAGGTCCACTTCGACCAGTTCACCCTCAGTGAACTAGCGTATCTGTTCATTTGGTGACGGATGAAAATACGAGTTATGGATGGAGAAATCTCAACCTTGAGATATTCCCATAGGATCTGGCTGGTAAGAGTGGACCTCAGGGTTTATTTAAAAGAGATACAAAAAACTTTTGGGACACCGTGTACCATTCATTTTTGGTGAACCTTGTTGATATGAAGCACCAAATTTATGTTTTCCATTAGGCATAAACATTGTCCCATATTCAAATTGGGAAACACTTCAATAGTCATTTATGACATAATTAGATTAAGTGCACGTACATAACCCCTGCTTTGCTTTGAATAACAATATTAAGTTATTTCAAGATGTTTCAGCAGGATTTTTTATAATGTGAAAATGTAATGTGTTTTAACATTACATTTTAACATTATTAAAAACGTGAATAGCAAGTCGTGACCAACCTGATGGCATAGTACAGTCATCAAAACAAGTAACTGACCAGGTAATAAACATGCTGATAACTCTAAAAGTATAACTCCTACATAAACATATTTAATTATAAAGTTGTTGAGAAATTTCTATTCTTGAATTTGAGATATTACACGCTAAGAATGGTTGATTAATGAGGAAGTTACGATCCCAAACGTTAGGGCAAGTCTGATTTTCATTTTAACATTTTCTTTTCAACACGGAGAGAGTATAACAGGTAAAGCGTGTGTCGTCTTGATCAACCGTAACAATGCCACCGGCCAACTATCCAACAACCAGGCCATCGACGGGTGAATTGGCACTACCACTACCAGTAATCAATAATTTGCCGTTCTGAGTCCCCGTGTTGAAAATGAAAATGTGAAAATGAAAATCAGACTTGACAGTACATATGGGATTGTAACTTACTTAATAATCAGCTATTCTTAGCGTGTAATATCTCAAATTCAAGAAGAGAAATTTCCCAACATGTTTATAATTTAATATGTTTATGTAAGAGTTATACTGTTAGAGTTATCGGAGTAATTATGTTATACCCTTCACAGAGGTATTCATTGTGCATGATTTTTAAGAACGACGCATACTACCGATGTAGGTGTGCAGGGTATAACAGAATTATGCCGAGTTATCAGCACATTTATTAACTGGTCAGTTACTAATATTGTGATGACTGTATACAAATACTACATGGTAGAGGGGAAATAGAGCAAACTATTTTCCTGAGGCACTGGCTATGGGCCTATCACCCAGTACCGAGGAAAAATAGTGTGCCCAATCATACCATGTAGTATTTGTTTTATTACACCTCACCGTGACTCTGGGAAATAGTCGAAACTATTTCCCCAGGTATCCCTAGGGAGATAGTACTTGTGATAGGAATTGGCCAATGAATTGCCATGATTAGTTCATGAATATTTATGAGGTATTTTAACTAGGCTTTTCAAATTGGGGTGGGGGGGGGAAGCAAAAATAAAAGTGAGCTAAGGACTTCCAGGCTGTCAATTTTGCCAAAACACACGAAAAATTGATACCAGACAGTGCCAATCTTGACTTTGGGTATGCATGATTGGTCCAAAAATTGCGGAAAAGGTGTTTTTTTGTACCATGTCCCCGATTTTCCCAAATTAGGGGTCTGCTTGGAAGCTTTGTCCGCGATTTCAAAAAATGTAGAGGTCATTTTGGAAGCTATGTCCGCAATTTCAAATAATCAGGGGTGTTTTTTAGAAAGATGATATGTCTGCGAAAAAGAAAAAACAAATTTGAATGAGAGTTGTGTAATATAGCAAATTGTCCCACAAAAAGAGGGACTTCTTGAAAAGTATCCTTGAAATGGTGAAAATGGGGGTTTCAGACAAAATATCTGCTCTTTTGGGCGTAAAAAAAGGGGTAGAATTAGCCAAATTGTCTGTGAAACACCGTCAAATAAGGGGGTATTTCAAGATCCTGGAACGATCATGTGTTGCCCCTCTGAACACGAAAAGAGAACACCGTGGCTCCTTTATTGGAGCACTGTGTGCTGTATTGCGATGAATATTCTTCCAAATAGTTTCACACAGGCTCTTATTCATTAAAGAACACAACATGAGACAAATATATAACTTGCAACACACAATATTTTTAATGTCACATATAGCCTCTCACGAGCACGATGTGATTTGTTATCGTCAAGCGACGAGACCTACGACTTGGCTTCCTCTCTCTCTCTCTCTCCTCCTCATCCTAATTGGCAGATACTGTTAAGCTGTTATTTTGACACCACTTTATATTTCCATGAATTTCACAAATTAATACGTCTATGGATATCGAGAAAGACCTTGCACGGATATCAAAGATGATTTTAAAGACACCCCCACAATGCATTGCGTTTTTGCAAAATGCCCTAATTCTGGTCTCCAATTTGTCTCAGTTCCCATAGTGATATGCACACAATCATGGTTTCATAGCACATTCATCATTGGAGCTCTGAGGTTCTAGTTTACATTAATGAATTAATTAGTTATCAGTGTTCCTTTTTCTTATTTCTAAAACTTACGAGCTCGACAAAAGCATCGTGTGAAAAAAAGTTTTAATTGGCTGGCGTTCGCACAATGCATTGTGGGAAGACCTTAAAATCTTCTTTGCACGGATATACCTTGTTCAGTACAATACTGAAACACCGCAGGGGGGGGGCGTACTCAAATTATTTTTTGACGGGTGTGTGCCGCGCGGCCGTAATTTGGCAAAACAGCGTAAGTCGAAATATTGACTTTTTGAGTTAAATGCATTTTTAGGGAAATCGAGGGCGCTCTTTTCATTTGTGATAGTCTCAAAAGCCCTCAACGTACCGTTTTAAAGATAGCATAGCGTATCTCAGCCTTGTTTTGCAACCGTTAGCATTTTAATATGGTAAAACAGCGTAACTCGTATTACGTGTTTCAAAATCTAGTCATTTCTTGGCAAAACAGCGTATCTCTAAGTTACGCGCCTTTGCCAAACAGCGATTTTGCTACGAGATACGCGGGTTTGGCGAAAAATAGTAACCAAAGAATTACACGTAAATTGAGTTACGCTGTTTTTGCAAGATTATAATTAGATGTCGATTTGGCAAACCCGCGTATCTGGTTAAAATCAGCTGCATCTATAGTAAAAACAGTTTATTTTACTTAAGATTTTAAAAATAAAGAAAATGTAACATCATGCACGTTTTCCTTTTAAATGAACTTACTCTGTAAATAATTTTTAATAAAGCAAACACTAACACTTTAAAGTGCTCATATCTCAAAAACGTAATTTTCGACTTACGCTGTTTTGCCAAATTACGGCCGCGCTGCTCTGGTTAGAAATCTTGACCTACTTTTCGGGACATTAATAATAGCTGATATGACTAGTTCCATAGGTCATGTTCCACATTTTACTGAACAAGGTATAGTGCACATTTGACTGGATATTGAAATCACATTTGTTTGATATTTGTGCAAATATCGGTAACATAAAAACAATGGCATACACAGAAATAACAATCAACATTATGCAATAACTGCAGAGACGACCAAACAAACACTGATAACGACCGACAAAACTGACGCTTTCATATTAACCATTGAACCATGTCTATGTGTGTTTATAGGGGAAGCCCTGCGCTAGACAGACAGTTCCGTAAGAACTGACCATGGTAGCTGTTGGGATCCTTCTTCAATTCTATGTCCCCTTTACGAATCAACTTTTATGCGAGTCCAACAACAATTTCCCTTCTCAAGGCAATTATGTCTGTGTATCCATTGCTTAGGCCAAACAAAATAAAAGGTTCGTCTCAAAGCTTGCGCGCGCATTGGTTTTGAAATGCCAAAATACCGCGTCTGAAATGCAGAAAATTGTCAAATCAATTTTTTTTTTCCCTACAAATTTTTATTTCAAGTTTTTATTAAAAATATCGGCAGATTTTCATTTTCTCAAACTGTTACATGACTCAGTTCTTCAAAAACGCTGCACAATTGTTCTTATACACAACTACATGACAATATTCATTTCAAATAGAAAAAACAAATATCAGAAAGTGTCAACGGTTGCAAATAGTAAGAGTAAAAATTGCCACACAAATAAAAAAAATGTAGCCTTCGCAAGCTTTGAGACAAACTTTTTTTTTGTTTGGCCTTATAAGGGGTACACAAATAGAAATGAGCCCATTTGGCTACATAGCTTTTGCATACCAATAACACATTTCAACTTGATGACAACAAATCCTTTACTCACAAAAACCACTCTATTTTCTCCACTGGGGTGTATGAATAAATCAATTGAATTATGGTGGGATGGATACCCATCACCTTGGATAACCCTCTATAGTTCATTTAGTTCAAAATTGGCGAGAAATATGCAGTTTTATCTCTCAACATGCAAAGGTAATTCAAACGTATGATTTTTGCATACGCATGCATACACACATATGACACCCGGTGGCGTGATGTGAGCCTTTTGCGCGCTCACGCTCTTCTGAGCAATTCACTGCTGCATTGCAGCTCACTAATTTGGAACGGACTGAACTATAGCTTCGTTTGCACAAAAATATGATAGATGAGATGAGATGTCACTCCATATTTCAATTTTGTAGATGCATGGTCAAAAGTATTATTTACCCAAGTGGCTGGAAATCTAGATACCAAAAACCAACAAAAAATCAAAATATATTTTATGAATAAATCTAGCAATCTTTTAAAGGGGGAAAATTATATTTCAAGAATCCAAGAACTATCATTTCATTATTTCTCTGCAACTCTTCTCCTTTTCTCTCCGATAATAATTTAAATATGTATAAAAATATGTTCTCTGCATTTATGTGTGTATGTATGAACCCTCAAGCTGAAAGCAATCTTTTGAAATATTGAAAATAGACCCGATAGTATTATAATGTATCCTTGAAATATTGATCTTTTTGGGGAGCTGGTTTTAAATGGGAAAACATGTTGAAAATGTTACATTTTGATTTTGAAAGAGAATTATTATTTTATGTAAATTAGTCATCATTGCTGATTGATTCATTGAAAAACCCAATTGAGCCGTTTTTAATTTCCAAATAGATCATGCCACTATTTTTGAAATATGGAATGACGTCCCACAAATCAACATATTTATATTATTATTTAAGTTATATTTTGATGTAAATCAATAGGTATATCTCTGAATAAATTCATTAGGTTTGCAGGAATAAATAAATAAGATTTTCATCTTTCAAAACCAAGAATTGTACTCACGATTGACAGTTTCGTGTGTTATGGTCTACACACTTCCTCAGAATAAGCTCTTCTGATCCGTACTGCTTCCTGTTGAGGGCGCTGTTACGGTGATCAGAGAGACATAGACTTGGAAAATGGGCCCCGTCGTCTCTGTTCATAGTGTCGGGTGCTTTCCGTCGAATCCAAATGGATTTGGATTCGACAGATTTTTTCTGATCACGGTAACAGCGCCCTCAACAGGAAGCATCACGGGTCAGAAGAGGTTATTCTGAGGAAGTGTGTAGACCATAACACACGAAACAGTCAATCGTGAGTACAATTCCTGGTGTTGAAAGATGAAAATCTTATTTAAATCAATAGGTAACTTAACTGATATATCACATCCTGAAAAAAAATGTACCATTAAAATATGAACCTGTTGTCAATTTTTGCGATTCGCAGTACGATGCGCGGCCAGCGGTTGTTCTTGACAGTTCAATTGTTGATCTTTTAGGGTGGACATCAACGTTCTAGCTATTACCATTGGATTGTCACGCAAATGTGATAATAATAATGATGATGAACACAGCTTCACGAAGAATCCCGTATGAGTAATACAAACAAACAAAATCTACTATTATTGTAAATTGGTGTTGGGGTGCGCATTCGAGTGTATAACCAATATATTGACATTTTAAAGACACAATAAACACGTTTTTCTATTGTATTTGTATTATGCGGGTTTTGGATGTCAACTTTTTACCATGATGCACATGCACTGCATATTTTTGCCTCTTCCAAGCAACCGCTGGTGGCGTATCGTATTGCGAATATATCGAGAATTGAATGATTGGACCACATTCAATGCAGTTGATTTGTACACCCAAAATTCTTATGGACAGCTTTTTGAAACGCAAACAAAACACACCCAATCTTACTTAGATTTAGCAATCAGCCTGCTTTACATTTGGAGAGATAGATCGCTAACATGAAATTGTTTTAAGGGTCGCTACTCCCCACTTTTAATGGGTAGCATACGAAGTGGTCTAAAAAAGGGGTATACTTTTACAGTGGCAGATTTCAACTCAAAGTTTTGTAGACACCATAAGATTATATATTGCCAAATTGAAAATTCTAAAAACATCTAATTTTTTGTTGAAAGGTTACATGCCCAAGATATCGCAGTTTAAGCATATGTAAAAATTAATTACATGGTGTCTCTTAAAATTTTGAGCAATCTGTCTGAAAAAGTGGCCCTGGTTTTTTTACCATTCCATATAATCCTGCCATTGCACTATGCATTGCTGCGTAAAACCACTGGAACATTACACCTGCGTAGTGTGGTGCAAACAGTGCAGTGACTGACAGACAGGAGGCTGTGGGAATTGGGACAGTTATTCGCATATGTTTTCTCCCCGTTTTAAAATTGAGCAATGTGTAATGCAATTGAGACAAGAAGTAACATAATAAATAGTATTTTATGCATGTCTCTTGTTATCAAGCTCTTTGCTAAATCCAAGTGTGGTTTGTACACATCCGGGGGGGGGGGGGGCATTCACCATGTTTTTCACTTTTTTATGAAGCTACATGGGACTAGATTGTAATGATATTTCCGAACTAGATGCACCACCTAGTACCCGATGCGCACACACACACTGACACAACATAGTAAATTGATGGCGCTATTCTTGGAATAGCGCAAATAAATAAAGACTTTCAACATACTTTCTGGAGAAATTATATTTCTTCCTATAATATCATACTTGTCATAATTCAATGGAAGTGGGTTGGTGTTACAGTTTATCTTCACCCAAAAATGAGTACATTCCTTTTTGTTCTTCCTCCTGCATTGCATGAGACTTCTTTTACACCCAATTGGGCTCCTTTTCTCTAAATTGGGCTCTTTTTCTCTAAATTTGCCTCTTTTTTGCCATACGTTGGGCTTCTTGTCACTGAAATAGAGCTTGTACATTTTCCACCACAAATTGGGTTCTTTTTCACCGACAAAAACTAGTAGCGTTTCCTTTGTCTGCATCTCACCACAATCCGTGTGTCTTATACTTAACAAGACAAAATAAGCCAAAGTAGGAGACATTTAGTACATAATGACAAGAACAACAAAAAAAAGACCAGGAGAAAGGAGAAAAACACAAGTGTTTCGTCGCCATTCTCGTGCGTAAAATGTCACTTGGTCGTGCGGTAGATGTTCTACTGCAGCCAAATACCAATCAAAAACATCTAAAATGTGATCATTACATTAGACACTATCAGACAAAAACGATTAATGTTGTGTTGCCCTTTGGTGGGACAAAATCAGGATGTTGGGGGAAGTTGGTTCAATGTTAAGTAATATTGTATAAGTAATATTGTATGAACAATTTAATTTTTTTGAGAAGCTGGTAACCAATTGGGATTTTCAATGAAATGCATACTTGAGGTGAGGTGGTCTGTCTCACTTTGCCAATGAATTAAAGGTGTATGTTCCTATCACTTTTTTTTGGCTATGATATTTTTTCACATTTTGATATCAGGAGAATCCCCATATTTTTCTCATTGTGTCTGTTAAATCTTAGGGGCCAGAATTGTTCCATTTAAAAATTATAGGCTAAAAGGTGGTGAATTACTGTTAAAGGTGGTTAACCACCAGTCAGTTTGTGTACTACTCAATGGGCACATTTTTTGTGACCTTGTGCTTCTAAAATAAGAACCATTGGAGTTATGCAACTCAAACTTTGGAATGCAACATTTTTAAGGATGACCTTTCATGTAAAATAGAAAAACATCAAGTTGAAAATCAGGCCAGCAATCAGAACATCTACCTTTGAAACAATTGTGTTTAGAAATAATGGTCAGTTTTGTGTTCCCCCCGCAGAACAGTTAAGAACACCACAAGCTTTTGTGATATCTTATGTGGATTCAAAAGGGCAACACAACGCTATTCTTTTTTGGCCTGGATAACGGGCCCTTGCCAGAGGTACCCAAAACATGTAGAATACCATCCTCAGAATTCATGTCAAGTTCATTTCATTCTATAGGTTGTATAGGTTTTATAGTATGAACTTTGCCTTCTGGAGGTGATTTTTTTCACTTTCTGTTTCCATTCATCAGGCTTGAGTTCTGTATGCGTAGCATTTTATCTCGTGGATTTGTGCTTAAAGTGCATTGAGAGCAAATATATTATTAGCACAGTGACGCGTTGTTGAACTTTTGCAGTACATTTGTGATGAACTTTGTGAGAACCCTGAGAATGGATAATAGTAGAATGAGGTACGAGATGCAGAGATCCACCACTACAAACAACGCCCTCGCTTGGTGCATTAAAACATGACACTGTGATATAAACACTTAGAGCTACATTGTTCCACTAAATACTGTGCAGAAAGGCTCACGTAACACTTACTATTTAAAGATTCTGGATCAAGTAAATCACTGGGATATAGTATAAACTAAAGTGGTATTAGGGTTAAAGCCGATATCGCACGGGTGGGTATATTACATTTTAAAAACTTTAGAGAACAAAACAAATTTGTAGCCAAATGATAAAAAAGGTACATAGGTATAGCTAATGACATGACACATATCTTTGTTAATAGTGTTCAGTCAATCTTCAAGTATCTCAAGTTAAAGAAAAGATATTTCTCTTCAATTTTATGATTTGATGATATTTTTATGTAGGAGCTATTAATATGATAGTTTTGGGAGTTGTGAGCGCATTTATTACCTGATAAGTTGATTTTGATGAACACGGTACATCTAACATTTTACAACTAACTTCTCTAATAAGGACTTGAGGACCACATACAGCTAGACCTAGATGCATATATTTATGCGACGCAAACAAATACACTTATTATTAGCTTTTAAGAACCAGATATAGTCTCTAAGAGAACGGTGGGCTTCTAGAGGCGTTTTAAATCAAAACTTCTTTGGTAATTAATCAAAATCAGGGAAATAAATAAATAAATATAACAAGTATTATATCAAATGTTTGGTGCCAAGTGAACCTATGAAAATATATTATATGTGTGAAATGTGGTCTACCAGTGATATTACATACATAGGTGCATATCAATGATATCATGCTATGGTAAAACCTTCTGAAGGGATCCTAAACAAGTGTAATTTTGTGGCCTACATACAGGGATGCAAGTGGGTGATTGATTCATTTCCTGAACTTTTTACGCGAGCTTGGCCAGACGGCCCGAGCGTTTGCGCGCGGTATTGAACTTTTATGGGGGCTCGTCTGGAGAATAAGCTACAGGGTATCACCAAAAAAAACCCAACATGTTTGCCTCTTTATGCAGAAATATCACCATCCGGTTTTCGGAAATGCAAAAACAAACAAATAAACTTTCTTCCAAAAATCCGGATTTTATTTTGTATGGCCTCTTGCATCCCTGCACTTACAGGCAACCTACAAACTAAGAGCCCGGAATATATCCTGTATATAATTAATGGGATGGATGGATCCCTACCAGATTTGTTTCCGTTTGTGTGGAAATGATGAGTGGTTCCGGCATATTCCGGCAAGTTCTTTCTTGTATTTTTCCTACATTTTGTGCACCGAATACAAGTTTTGTGCTTAATTGAAGAAAAAATACCCTCTTTCGTGATTTTGGCCATTTCAGACACACACAGCAAGAGTGTACATTACCATTCCATGAAAACTACCATTTTTGACAAGCACCAAACGTCTAAAAGTTAACAAAATATACCAAATACTAAACTCAACCAAATGAGGGGCAAATAATAAATAACTGATACTTAAGTAATTGACTAAGTGATTAACAATTCTGACCAATAAAACATCTAAACATATCGATTAGTAAGTTTGGGAGTGAGCCTTTATGCACAGCGGAATTGGAGCAACATAGTGTAATCAATCAGTATGTTACATACTCTGCACCGTTTGTTATAATTAATATTAAATAAAGAGTTAAGTCGACTCCTTTTTTAAAATAGAAAAAGAGTTAGTTACTCTTTGGGCGATAGCATGCAGCATTGGGATCCAGATTAGACTTGGCCTGATCCCAGACCGAACCTGGCCCACACTGGGGCTCTGGCGTAGCGGCGGGTGAACCAGAGCTTGCGCTACTAGAACCCCCTCCTCCGTTGTTTACCCCCGCATCGCTAACAACCCCACCAGAAGAAGCAGGTAAAGCTGGTATTGTAGTTATAGCACCACTACTAACGCTGGTCGCCGGCCCCACCGGGCTCGGAGCACAGTTGATTGCTGCGCTCGTCGGGGTGGCGCAGTTGACCAGCGGTTCAACACTGCCCTCTATTTTGTTGTTACTGAAATAACGTTGAGTACCCGAGTTGGATGATGTCGACTGAGATGTCCCAGAATAGGATCCGGGCGGCATGACGGCCATCACCTCTGCAATCTTGGATTTGAGGTCGTGGATTTCTTGCTCCTTTTTCATTAGCTGACCTGTAATAGAGGTACGAGGTAAACAATGTTTTACTATTATAGTCAAATATTTATGCCAGGTTAATTATATTTCATTCATCTAACTCTTAGGCCAAAAAATAAATGGTGTGCTTGTCCATAGATGAAGAAGAAGAAAAGTTGGATCGGTAGGTCGGATTTTTTTTGATTTTTTTTAAATCCTGTATCAAGTATCAATATGAACACAAATGGTTTTTATCCATTTAAATGATTTTTTCACCAAAGAAGAAAAAAAATGGTGTTTCAAAACATGTTTTTCTTCCATTTTTATGATATTTATTTTTTCACCAACGAAAAAAAAGGTTTAAAACGTCACTGTCGGGACCGTAGGAGACGGTCAGTTGGACAAGGACAAGCAAACACCTTTTTTTGGGGGGGGGGGGGCCTTAGCAGTAAACCTAACCCTAACCTGAGTTCAGTATAAAAATTAAATAAAAAAGTTGTACAGAAATTTCTTTTCTTGGATTTGAGACATTGTTCACAAAGATCAGTTAATAATTAAGAACGCTACATTGAAGAGGATACAACAAATCAGTGCTATGATGAACCATGAAATGGTCAATCATAACAATAACCGTTTTGCTCTGCATCTAACAAAAATACACTACACATCTTTGTCAAAATCTCTCTGAAAAAACACTGCAAATGATAACAACGAGAAGTTGTTGCCATGACATCAATAACTTGACACAATTTAAAACCTCGATATCGAGGACCAGAGGGTCCATATTCACATGCAGCACTTGTAAGTTACTAAACATCCCTAAACCACAGAGATATGCATCACTGACACAAAGAAGACTATATTCAAAGCTAGTCGGATTATAACCATTCCATTTAGAGAATAATTACTGCGTAACAACTGTTTTCGTGAATTTGTTTTAAAATCAGAGGTTTTTGTTCTGGTCTGAGGAATTGTCCCGAGGGGCGCAGCCCCCGAGGGACAATTCCGAATGACCAGAACAAAACCCGAGGATTTCAAAACAAATTCACGAAAACAGTTGTTAAGCAGTCATTATTCTCATTCATTACTGAAAAAGATGCATATTTTATCCAAATCGTTGATTTGTACCGATATAATCTTGCAAATAATTAGTTAGTTTTCTGTTTATTTTGTCCACCCCTTCTTAGTTATTGAAGCAGTCCAAGTCGGGTCATCCCCTCATTAACATTTTTATCATTCAACCAATCAGAAATAAGCTTTAATCGTGTTTCCTCATAACTCATTGAATATTCAGTTTAGGGGCGTGAGGCGTTAATTTGATTGGTCGGCTAGTGAGCAAAACAATGGAACACTTTGGCGCAGTACTTTCGGGCAATTATTAGTAACCCGCGCTCGGCGTGCGCGTTCTCATCTAACGATTAATTTGATTGGAACGCACTTGATACGCAGCTATCGCGATTATTCATGAAGTAATGAATTGCCCTTAACCCCCTGGGCACTACCTGCCTATTTAACAATGTTTATGATTGGTTTATTTTAAGATATACTCATTTGAATAACCAATTGAAATACTGCTTGTAAAATATTTCACTCAATTTGTACCAGGGATATAATTTTTCGAATATTTCACTCAATTTGTACCAGGGATATAATTTTTCTAATATTTTCTCTGATTGGTGCAATAAATGATGTATCCATCTTTATGACCAATCGGCAGGTAGTTCTCGATTTATATTTATACTGATTCTACTTTATCCCACCTGAACTTTCAATATGATATCTGTTCAAATAGTAGATGCATCAATTGTGAATAAACACCTGAATTCCTCTTTGACCATGCGAGTACATAATATGCCATCGCATTAGACCAAGAAAAATTAATTGTTTGGATGTCCTTGTCTGACCGACCCTAAAGTTTGTTTTTGTTTTTAATGTACAAATGAATTTTAGAAAATGCCAGAATTTCTTTTTCCTTCTAGAATTTTACTTTCCAGAAATACACTAACATATTTGTAAAACGGTTTCTTTACTCTTCTAAACTGTTTTAAAACATGAATGAAGTATTTTTATAGTAAAATGTCTCAATTCACATATTATTTAGCTGTTGTTAAAGTAATTATACATCTTTTGAATGTGATTTATAAAAAAAAAAATTAAAAAAAACAATCTGACCCCCAACCCTTCTCTTTGGAGGACATCTATGGACAATCAAACAATTTATTTTTCTTGGCCTTCAGAGTATATTTTTCCTGAAAGTAGGCTACACTGAGTATACGCTCTGATAACACAATCATACTTATACTCAAGGAAATTTTGACTTGATTTTTTGAATTTTGTGAGTGCTGTCTGTAATTATTGAACTATTGATCAAATGCATATTAAAAGGAGACATTTTTTTGAAAAAAAGTGATATTTTTTTAAAACATTTTTTCACTTTTTTTGGCGCTTTTTGGTAAAAAAAAGTAAAAAATATTAGATTAGGTTTTAAAAAAAAAGAAAATTGTCCCTAAGTTAGTGTTTTTGTGATTTTTGAGATAAAAAACATTTTGTTGGCACTTTTTGGTCAATATTTTCAAAACTAAAAATGTTTAAGCCAACAAAAAAAAGGTACTTCCTAGATAATTGACTTTAGATGATTTTGGTGAAATTTTGGAATTTTTAATCAAAAACTGATTTTGTTAGGTTGTCTGAAATTTGTTGGCGCCAAAAAAGTGATTTTTGGGCAAAAATGTAGAAATCACTATTTTGGGGGAAATTTAATACCAAAAATGGATTCTCCGACTCATTTCATTTCAAAAATTGTATTATTTTATGTACATTACATTATTAGTTTAAAAGTTACAGTGCTTGATAAATTTCATATATTTTGGGTTGACACTTCCCTTAACACGGTAAATTATAGATGGGGTGACAGCAATGTTTATCAACAAAAGCAACGGTCCAAGGGACTGGACTGTCGATACATGCTTGAGGGAATAGCATATGACCACAACAATGTTCACTATGCCTTATTGCCCTTTATAATGCTTTGGCGTGAGTTTTAAAAGCATGGGTCCTAAGCAAAACAGGATGCGCGCCCACACCGCTGGGCAAAGAACAACGGCAACTGCCGCCGACCAAATGCCTGGCACGACGTCACATGTCACCCCATCTATAGTTTGTATTAGTGTTGTTATCGATTGTCGGAAGTGTCGCATGTCGCAATATTTTCCATACGATACGACATGTCGATACATATTTTCGTATATCGGAAAGAAACGACATGAATTTTATAATTGGGTTTTACATGCTTTTTAAGTTTTCCGCACATTCCCCATTCACTTACAATTCATTACAAATTGTGATACAATGTATATTGACGTGTGCATGGCCGTACCGTGCATCATTCCCTCGGTGAAAGCCTGACAAATCCCGCAAGTATCAAAATAATTCATACTGAATAACAACGCCATCGGGGAATGCCCCTCGTATTGTATTTATAGATAAACAACCACGTTTTTCATAGAGCGCAATGGTCTATCAGGGGCGTAATCCACATCTGTGGAACTGTGCCTTTAGAGATGAGTTGAGAGCACATGGTATTGGCATTGCGTCACTCGGACCGGTTCCGGAAAATTAAATAAATTTATAAAATCATCATCGTAAAATGTGTGATTGGACAAATTGTCACACGCATGCGTAAGGATGATTTCCGTAGCAATACGTCATTCGTATCGGGTTTCGGAAAAGGCCGAAGGCCCGCGAAGGGAAATCGAATAAATCCGAAGCACAATGTCACATGCATGCGTAAAGGATGATTTTCTTCAATTAAGGTTGGTGTCAACCCTGTTTGGCGCCAAATTAGCAAGCACTGTAACTTTTAAATTATAAATGTGATGTACATAAAAGTATACATTTTTTTGTAATGAAATGAGTCAGAGAATCCATTTTTGGTATCAAATTTTACTAAAATTAGTGATTTTTACTTTTTTGCCCAAAAATCACCTTTTTGGCGTCAAAAATTTTCAGACAACCTAACAATATCAGTTTTTGATTAAAAATTCCAAAATTTCACCAAAATCATCTAAAGTCAATTATCTAGGAGCGAATTTTTTTTTTTGGCTTAAAATTTGTTTGTTTTGAAAATATTGACCAAAAAGTGCCAAAAAAATGTTTTTTATCTCAAAAATCTCATTTTTGGCACTTTTTGGTCAATATTTTCAAAACAAACAAATTTTAAGCCAAAAAAAAAAATTCGCTCCTAGATAATTGACTTTAGATGATTTTGGTGAAATTTTGGAATTTTTAATCAAAAACTGATATTGTTAGGTTGTCTGAAAATTTTTGACGCCAAAAAGGTGATTTTTGGGCAAAAAAGTAAAAATCACTAATTTTAGTAAAATTTGATACCAAAAATGGATTCTCTGACTCATTTCATTACAAAAAATATATGCTTTTAAGTACATCACATTTATAATTTAAAAGTTACAGTGCTTGATAAATTTGGCGCCAAACAGGGTTGACACCAACCTTAAAAGCTGGCGACCATATCGGCAAGCTAATTCAGAATTTGTTCATTTTAGTCTTCGTTTAACGTTTTTAAATGACTTTTCCGGCCAATTTTCAAAGTTATTTATTGGTGGGGTACATCATTGATAGGAATATTTCTCCCATTCCCGATCTGATCAGGTTTTATCTGACGTTTTTGATTTGAGACGATAGTTGCAGAATTCGGAAACCAAAAAGTTATTTTATCGATAATATATCGACATGTCGAAGTTTTCTTTGACGACATATCGATACAAAATTTTGTATCGATAACAGCACTAGTTTGTATGTAGTATTCAGTAGATGTCTCCAACACTGACCTTGATAAATTTCCAATTGCCGCCGTGCATCACCCAGAGCCGAGAAGAGGTCAAGTTTAAGACGTGTTTCTGCGCTAAGGCTCGTCTCCAGCTTGGCTGTCTTGTCCTGCATTGCCATCAGGGCTGACATTAACAGTTCTGTTTTACCCTGTGATTCCTGACGCTCATGTAATTGCTGTAAGACGGAAAAGAAGAAGAAGAAGAAATGCTCGTAATGAGGGTAGGGAAAAGAGTCCAATGGTGTTAGGAGTTCCTGCTCAAATGTAATTGCTGTAAGAAAAAATACAATATACAATATAAGGCAACAAAAAAAAGGAGTTGTGTTGCTCTCATCCGGCCGGGTCAAAATTCCTGAAAATGTGGGCCTTTTTTTCTTTTCTTTTTTGTAAGATTTTTTTTCTTTTTTTAAGATTTGTTAAAGATTTGTTAAAGTTGGGTTTTTTTAGAGAATTTATTTTTTATATTTCTACACAATTTTTACCTATTTTCCGGTTGATAAATGTGTCTAAAAGCCAGCGAAATACAGAAAACCAAACAACAAGCTCGATTGGGTTTGTACCGCACGCACAAGAAAGAAAAAGCAACTAGTATATTGTTTTTATTTAGTCTCATTCTCTCCATCGTTGTCTTTAATTCAGTATACAATATAATAAGTGGATATTCCATACTTTCAAGCAGTTTGTGTTATAGAATCAAGGGTGAATATTTTTTCATGGATGTGTACGTATGCAAATTATGAGCGTTTACTTTTGGACAAAATAAAAGTAAAACTCAAAAGTAAACGCAATTCTAAACACAAAACTAAACGTAAAAGTAAACGCAAAACTAAACGTTTCTTGCATTTTGCACCCGATTGACCTCAAAGCATGCTCCAAGTGAGTGAATATAATCACAGATGTTTCCACCATCTGTGATATAATGGGAAAGTTATTTATTAGAGGGTGAGTAGAAAACAGCTTAGTTGTTTGGCTCACATAAGTGTTTAGTATTGCGTTTACTTTTGAGTTTACTTTTAGTTTGTCCAAAAGTAAACGCTCATAATTTGATACTACAAGAAAATATTCACCATTGGGTAAAAAATACAGCCAGTGTGCATTTTCCTTAGTATCTTCATACATGTTGACTGAAATAATAGGTATAAAATGGTTGATTTGGTATTCTTTTTTTAAATTTTTAAACGCCGGCCGGCCGACCTTCCCGATTTTAGGCTTGTAAGGGCAACACAAACTTCTTCTTTTTTTTTTGGTCTAATGATATTCATGAGGGTCGGGTAAAGAATCAGGGTAGATATGGGAGTGTTTTGCTTACATGCTGTCATTAGGCCAAACAAAGAAGGTTCGTCTCAGAAACATTTTGCAAAAAAGCTAAGTGCTATGCGATTTATTATTTTTTTTAGAAAAAAAGCTATGAGGTATATGCGATTTTTTGTTGTTGTTGTTGCTAAATTAAGCTTACAGAGAACTTTTTTTAACATTTTTTAAAAAATCAACAACAAAAAATCAACAAAAATGTAGGCCTCGGCGCGTAGACCTACGCGCCGTAGCTCAATTCACATACCAATGCGGGCGGGCTTCTGAGACAAACCTTCTTCTTTGTTTGGCCTTACTGATGCTCTGTACAAAAGATGTCATAGGTAATGCTTGGTTGTGCACTATCAAGAGGACTGGAAAAATATGTGATGCGATCTGTGAAAACCCGCCACATGGTGGCATTTTTCATATTGGAGATATTTATATCATAAGAAAGCTAAAACTGTGCTGATTACAGAACTGTTTCGATCATTTTTCTACGATCACTACAAAAAAAGTTATGAGTGAATGATGATTGTGATGTCACCAAAAGCTACAAAACAAGAAATCATGAAAACAGGCCAAAAAAGATACATAATTCAATATAATAACATTATAAGGTTAATAATAAAAGTGACTAAGTAAGTTTGTCAAGGTGAAATTCCATGAAAGATGATGACACAAAGTACTGGAAACTAATTTTCTTTAAAAAAATCTAAAAAAAAGAAAAAAGGTGTTTTTTTCAAAGTTTTTTTTTTCTTTCTATATTTTACCCGTAATCCCTAGTTCACATTTTGCGACATCCGACGGGTTTTCTCAGATCGCATCACATATGCTAACTTCCTACAATTATGCATGTTTTGTTTTTGTTTTTTGCCAGAGTACTCAATCTACATACTGGAGGCTCAATAATATATTGAGATCACAGTGGCACGACCTTACCTCAAAGATTACAAATCAGTCGAAAATACCTTAACATTCCTGAATATCTCATTTTCATACAGTAGAATTTGCACCCGAAAATGTCTGACATATACGAACTTTTGAAGTTGCCTAAAGAAATTATAGCCCTGGAAACTACACACCGTCATTGCAATGCGTAGATAACATAATTCAATCTAAGTAATGAACCCTGGCTGTTGCAGGAGAACAGGCAGGGGAACATCAACCAATAAATGATCAATCTTTTTTCATCGACAACACTAACCTCTGCCCTTTTTTCCAGATCTCTAAGACGTTCATCTTTGCCGTGCTGTTCTCCACGCAGACGTAATATTTCCTTGTCTTGATCTACCTGACGAGCCCGGCAACTGTCTGAACATTCCATTCTATCAAAACAAGAAAAACATTTAAGATTTCAATATTAAAATTACAGATACTTCAATCGACTACCTAAAGGGCTCAGCAGACTCCACAACGCTCGGCCACTGAGGGCAGCGTTGACCAACTTTTTCCAAGCAGGCTGCGTCATTGTGTTGTGGCGGAGATACTACACATGTGTCAGAGCACAAAGAGTTCTAGCGTATGGAGTATGCTGAGCCCTAAGGCCATAAGTCGAGGTTTCATCATATCAACCATACGTTACTGTAATGGATAATAAAAGCGAGAGTACTTCTACCCATAGCCTGCTGTGCTCAGCTTCCAAGTTAAAATGGAAGCCAACAATAATAACATTGGTTAAACAATGATGACAACAAATACACACTTCCAACAAATTGTGCCTAAATGAAAGAGCCGATGTCGTTCACTTCCCATGCAGCATCCTATCCTGCTGTGCTTCAGCTCCACAGAATCATGGTTGAGTGTTAAAATTGACCTCAAAACAGAAATCAAGTGCGTGAGGATATCAACCATTAACCCAAACAAAATTTTCACATTGATGGCTTTTTGGATGTAATGATCATCACTCTCGAAATTGTTTGTTTATTGTTCTATACCGTTACTGAACATTCTTAGATAGATTTACCCATAGATGCAGACAGACGATGCTAAAATCAAGATTGAGAAATCACAATGTGATATTTGAAAGCATACCTTGAATTTGCCGTCGCCAAGGCAACCGCCCTAGCCGCAGCGGCCTCCTCAGCCTTGCGGTTTTTACGTTCCTCTTTCAGTAGATTTTCTGCAGTCGTGCGGGTTTCACGTTCTGTTTTGACATTTTTTTCCATTTTCGATAAATTCTGTTTGTCCTGCTGTTTCTGAGTCACCAGGTTGTGTAATCTGAAATTTGTTAAAGTGTAGCAATTTAATAAAACATTTGGTATTAGGCCAAACAAAAAAACATATTTGTTTCCAGTATTGCGCACGAATTTCGCTGAGACGCTTAATTATTGCACATTTATTTTTTTGTATACACAAAACAGAAAAAAATATTGTTAGGGCGCCATCTTTTGTTGAAATTGTGCCAACATGTTTCAAGATTGCGATTAGTTACATACTGCAAACACGAAAGTGAAAATCCACGGAGAATATCACATTTAGCGAGCATAATAGTAACAAAAATACACAGATTTGACTAAATAAAACCATTTCAAGTGAATCTCCACTTTTATGAATTAGAGCAAAAAAATTAAAATAAAAAAACACATTCCGCATTTGACTTCTCAGGCTTGCTACTGGAATTTTGTTATTTGTTTGGCCTTCCCCCAAAAAAACCACACACACACAAAAACTCACTGATGGTTAGCAGCATGGTTTCAAGTCATACAATCTGTTACGCTCTGATATTTTGTAAAATCTTAGGGGCCAGAAATGTTCCATTTCTAAATTATAGGCTAAAATGTGGTGAAATACTGCCAAAGGTGTTTAACAACAAGCCAGTTTGTGTACTGCTCAATGGGCAAATTGTTGTGACCTTGTGCTTCTAAAATTATACCATTGGAGTTATCCAATTCAAACTTTGAAATGTGACAATTTTAAGGATGACCTTTCATGTAAAATAGAAAACATCAAGCTGAAAATCGGGCCAGCAATCAGAACATCTACCTTTAAACTTCATGACTTACTAAAACATCAAGTTGAAAATCGGGCTAGCAATCAGAACATCTACCTTTAAACTTCATGACTTACTTTGTCTGCAATGATTCATTGTCACGTTTCAACTGCTCTAACTCTGACTTAATCCTCTGTTCATCATTAGTTGAAGAATTGAGCTCAGATCTGAGGACACTTTCAGTTTGTCTGCTAGCTTGGAGGTCGGCCTTCAATTTTTTAATATCGGATTCGAAACTGTGGAAGAGATCATGAATAGTAGTGAGACAAGTGCAATATTATATATTACAAAGACTATGCCCTGCTTTATGTACATATGAGCACATGTGTAAAAACAATCTGTAACTATAATATTAATAGTCGTCGTCAGAATACTTCAGCGCTTTTTTCTGTGACAACTGCGCACAGCGTAACACTGAAGTGCATTGTAGAACAGCGTCACAACAGCATTATATTTGAGCAGTTCGACGCGTCGCGGCCCCTGTAATCCGATTGGCCGTGATTATATCTATGGGTCATGAATGTCCCCACCCACACGCTCATTAACTAGATGCGTGCGTTGGCTATTTTAAAAAGTGCTGAAGTATTCTGACGACGACTATAATGGTTTGCATTGTGACCAGCTAGAGATTGTGCATTGATTAGGCAAACAACAACAAGATTGTTTGTTTGTCTATTTCCGACCTACCCTAATTTTGAAAACTGACAAAAAGTTTTTACTGTACAAATGAAAACCTACATGAATACCTAATTTGCAAAAAAGTTGGGGTGGGGGGGTTCCAGAATATTGCTTTCCGGAAATACATTAAAATAAAAGCATAACTATCGGGGTATAGTATGCATATTATAATATACAAGGTGCAAAATTACACCTTACTTTGAGGTTAAGATGCAATTCCTTCAAGTCAAAGTGCAATTTTAGGTGAATCACGATAGTAACTTGATTTAGGGCTGCAAAAACTTGTATCGCAATTACGCACCAGCCTTTGAAAGTTGTATCGCAGTTGATGGTTTTTAAGGTGCAAATTGCCATGCGATACGAGACATTTACAGCTCTAGTTACATCTCTGAATTTTGACGGGTGTTTTGCTGATTGGTGAGCTTGTTAAACTGGCTTGCAGTTAAGTTAACGTTAACAATTAATAGAAATAATAGGCATATTAAAATTAACATCATTTAACATCAAATCACATCTTCACATTTGCATTTCTGGTACTCCTCCATCTAACTCAAGCAACTTATAAATGTCTAATCTTATAAATGCCACTGACAATCAGTAGTAAGCAAACTTCAATCCTAATTTTTTACGATAAGCTCAGTGACGTTCCTTAACTTCCTTCCCACAACAACACTAAAGACCAAAGGTCTGTTCATACTCCTGTCGTTGTGCCACTTGACGTTGACAGATATCGGCGTGCGAGTTAAAGCAATGTCAACTTTTATCTGGCGACGTCGGCGCGATGACGCGGGTATGAACGGACCTAATGTCTTCGTGCAGTTGAAAACATTTCTAGGTCACACTGCACATTTACAAGTGCATGATAAATTTATCGTGTACAGGCTGTATCAAAATGATTTGTACTCTGATATGTTCCATTTTCAAAAAAGCATTCAAAATATAAAATCTCTGATAAATACAATATTTTTGATTTTAATAAATAGGGAATTATGTCAACTTATTGATCTGATAATCTGAAGATAATTGGCTGTTGTTTCTGACCGCTATTGTCATTCAAATGAAGATCGACGTAATCATGGTTTTACTCGCAGCAACGCAAATTTAATAGGTTCACTGGACAAACTCTTTATAAGTAGTGAATATATGAGTGCAGTCAGGAGGAACTTTGAATTGTGCGCTTCAGATCTAACGTTTCGATGAAAATGATAAAAACACCAATATTCCTTTAAAAGCTTGTAAATTCTGAAAAAAATGTTCGATTGTCGTAAATCAAAATTCTTAGAAAAGATGAAACTTCAATAATCTTGCATATATAGAAGCAAAATGGTCTAAATGGTTCGTAACATATCAAAACAAATTCTGAAAAACTGATCAGACCATGGTACAAATCTTTTTGATACAGCCTGTACTTACCCTCGTATAATTTTTTCCTCTTTTGATGACATTGAAGACTGCGGCACAGAACCGTTGGCAACATCTGCACTCAAATTTGTATCCTTTTCTTTCTCCTTATTCTCCACCCTATTTGACAGCGGCTTAGGCTTTTTACTCGCCTGGCCGGACGAGGAATTCTCCTTCGACGACTGGTTCTTCCCCCGCTGCGAGGACCCGCCTATATTCTGTTTTTTAGCCTGCACCAGTTCGTTGGCCACGTTCTCTTTAGTTCCATCATAATCATTTACAATACGTTGGGATAGCTTAGAGTTAGTCTCTAGGTAATTACTATCTGCCGATGACGACGATTTCAAACTACCGTTCACACCAGCATTGTTCACACTGACTTGTTGTTGATGTTTACGTGATTCTTTGCTTTTGTTGTCCCCGCCGCCGCCGCTGTCTTTCGTATGATTGGACGCCGGCGATCCTTTCAGATTTTTGATGCCGTTTGTGGTGGGTTCATCCGACTTGGCAGATAAGACTGCTAAACAAGACAGGAAAGGACCATTAGTTTCATGAATCATGATAATATACACAAGGAAAACTAACTTTTGATGCAAGGCCAATATCATTGTGATGCGATCTGTGAAAACCCACCAAATGGTGAGATTTTTCATATTTGAGATATTTATATCATAAGAAAGCTAAAACTGTGCTGATTACAGAACTGTTTCCATCATTGTTCTATGATTACTACAAAAAGAGTTATGAGTGAATGATGATGGTGATGTCATAAAAAGCTACAAAAAACAAGAAATCATGAAAACAGGCCAAAAAGATACATATAGTTATAGAATAACATTTATAAAGTTAATTAGGAAAGTGACTTTTAAGTAAGTTTTTGAAGATGAAATTTCATGAAAGATGACACAAAGTATTTGAAAATTTTCTAAAAAAAATCTTATACATATCTAATAATAAGATCAAATGTTTTTATTTTTATTTCACCCACAATCCCTAGTTCACAACTGGCAACATCCGACGGGTTTCACAGATCACATCACATTATATATATCCACATGAACAAAGAGAACAAATGGACATGAACATTTTTAAATTATAATAATTGACAAAATTGATAAGAAAAAATAAATAACATGATATCATTTACAATTGGTCATTGCATAATTTGTTGTCAAAATATAAACTTAAAAATATTTGACCAATCGTTGGTGCAATTGGTCATTGCATAATTCGTTGTCAAATATGAACTAAAAATATTTGACAAATCGTTGGTGCCGACAAGGTAGATCACCACTTTATTAAATGTTGATGTTTCTAACTGATAATTATGAAATTCAAACAGTTCTAAATTTAGTCAGAATAAATTCTGTCATTCTAAATCTGTGGGCTGATTTCCACTCAAGTGAAACTCTTGTTCAAACTTGTATCAACTTTTCTCCCATAACCATGTAAAATCACTAACCAACAAGGACAAAATCTCTCTGTTGCAGACACTTAAAATATCTGCATACGTTTAATCAAAGATCTCCAATAAGTGAATTACATTAAATCGTTTTGTCATACATCTGTTGGAGAACCTCCAAAATACTCATTTGAAAACTTTACTGTCAGCACCGGTTCTCTCAGTGTATCTCCGTGGGCGACAAGGAGAAAATTAAGCATTCATTTTTTCAAAAGTAGCTCCCAGTCCTAAACTTTACTGTGCAAAAACTGAAAAACGCCGGGAGCTAATATCTTGGTAACCGTTGGGTAAAAATCTCCCAGAGCCTGCTTATTTTTCTTCTTGGTGGGCGATCATGGCGTGTGACTGTGTGATTAATGCTAACTGATTTGTTGATTTTGGGAGTACAACCCTGATGAAGTGGACTAAAAAGGCAAAACTGCTATCCTGCTGGACCGGGTTATTCCGTTGTTTCCCCCTCTCCTAAATGTCCTTTTTTGCCTACTCCCTTCCCCTGATAGTTTTTATTGCTGATTCCTCCCAAGGCGTTAAGGTTAATATAAGACTTGAGTATTTTCAAATATGACAAGTTGCGCTTGCACACAGAGCGCAAGTTATTTTGTCATACAAATTGCCGCATAAAAACAACATCCTGACTGCTGTTGACTGCTAAATCATGTGAAGGGCGCCCTCTATACTGTCCCATACATTACCTTTTGTTTTCTCAGGCTGCTGTAACGAGCTTGATGATGTCTGCTGTTCCGGCGGTAAAGCTTGCTGTAACAACTGCATATAAAAATCGTTTTCTTTCTGGACATCTTTCTGCTTGCGCAGTCTCATGCGATAACCGACGTAACTTTTAAAACCAAAACCTAGCGTTACAACCGGGTACCCAATGCTGTAAAAGATGAAATGAAAAAGATGAAATTTACTTGTAATGTCTTTGGGGACAAGTATGTCATTGGATTGATAAATCTTGAAACGAATGGAAGACCAGCCTTAACACTTTTCAAGTGGCAGGCGTCTGCAGACAACATTCAAAAATGTTTCAAAAATGTCAAAACTATTGAATTTCAGATCATTACCACTTTTCGGCATAGTGCAAATTTATTAGTAACAATAGGCCATGTGCGTAACATGAAAATTGGTTGAAAATTTTGACGACTGGGCCAACCATAAAAGGAGTGATTGTCAAGCCTTTTGTTAAGCGGGCATCCATGATTTTTATACCCACTGGTTGCCAAGTTTGGGCTCCTGGTGTTTTCCAAACTTTGCACAGTAAAGTATAGGACCAGGAGCCAACTTTTTAGTTAAAATAGTAAAAAGTAGCTTCTGGTCAAGACCTGCCTTATTTAGAGGCTTGGTGCTTGTATGTTTACCAGGTAAGTTATAAATGCAATTGAGGAAATGTATTACAGGTGGACCCTGGGTGCTAAACATAACAGGCAAAAAGTGTCCAACTTGAATCAGATCAGCTTTTTAGGGGCTTATTTCTACCTAAAACAGTGTAATTTCGCGAATACTTCATTTCCGAATTTGAAATTACTGCTATTTTTGCGGGCATTTAATTTCACAAAACTGGAATTTTACTGTTACTTTCAATGCAAAATTGTCAGTTTCGCGGGTATTGAATTTCGCGGATCCATACCCTTCGCGAAATTCACGAAATTAAATCCCACGCGAAATGAAGTGATTTTACAGTATCTGGGTGTTCACAATTTGGGTAGAATTTCATCAGGAATTGTCAACAGGAAATGAAACTGCTATATTTATCATTTTTTCCATGAAATCTATTGCACAATGGCATACATTTTATATTTAAACAATGTACTATGAAAAGTGAAAATCATTGTGTTATTTTTGTGTGTGACTCTTTGTGAGAAATTCCCACAAAATATACCACTTAGGGGGCAGTCATTTTTTTCTGTACCAAATGATTGCAAAATATCATGGGGGTGGTCACAGAAAATTTGGGGGGGTGTGCAATTAATACCAGTGTATCAATATTTTGAAACACAAATTGGGCAGAAAGACCTTATATTATACATGTACATGTAAGTACAGATTGTGTATGGTTTGGGGTCATAAAAATAATCAACATCTGAGTATGGGGGTTAATACAAATCATCGCATTCATTTAGGGGCAGGGGTCATAAAAAATGTAATAAATTACATTTTTGGGATGCACCCCCCTATGAAAGAAAATGACCACCTCCTTAATGCAGTAGAGTTTTGATGAGTAAAGTGTAAAATAGGTCCCATGTATCAATGGTAGAATGAAGTGTTTCATACTAACAATATATGATCGATGTGCTTCATTCCATCAAAAACCATTTCAAGACAGATTTGTCAGAAACCTGTCCCCACTTTCAAAGCCTATCTCAAGAATTACTGAACCAATAGCAGGAATGTTTGTATTTATTTTAATACATTTCTCATGGTGATTCCACATCATGGAAGTAAACTTAAATTATATTGACATTTTTGAAACATTTTGTTAAATTTTGAAATGTCATCTGCCTCGTGGAAAGTGTTAACACATGTCATTGTCTGGGACCTATAAAGTAAACTTTTGCATTACGGTCATAGCGAAAGAAATAAACTGCTCACAAAAAGTATCGAAACACTTAAAAATGATCCAATATATAACGGCTCGAAAGGGTATGCATTAATCAAAGCAAATAACCAAGTGCATAATTTTGTTCTGCATATTTTGACACCTCGATCGATGAGATACGATGTTGCGGAGCGGAGTTATTGTCATTTCAATGGCCGTGGGTCCAGTTTCAAAAGTGACAATCATCCTATAGAAAGAGGTTTGCATTACTGTTTAGAATGATCAGATTCGTGCTTTTCAATAGGGATGAGTGTCACTTTTGAAACTGGACCCACGATCATTGAAATGACAATAACTCCGCTCCGCAACATCGTATCTCAACGATCGAGGTGTCAAAATACGCAGAACAAAATTATGCACTTGGTTATTTGCTTCGATTAATGCATTCCCTTTCGAGCCGTTATGTATTGGATCGTTTCTAAGTGTTTCGATACTTTTTGTGAGCAGTTTACATCAATGGCACTCAAGGCAATGTATTCAAAACGGTTAACATCCCGCTTCAATAATACAATTAATGAATATGATTCCTACAGGCTGTATCAAAAAGATTTGTACGTGGTCTGATCAGTTTTTCAGAATTTATTTTGATATGTTACGAACCATTTAGACCATTTTGCTTCGATATGCAAAATTATTGAAGTTTCATCTTTTCTAAGAATTTTGATTTACAACAATCGAACATTTTTTTCAGAATTTACAAGCTTTTAAAGGCATATTGGTGTTTTTATCATTTCATCGAAACGTTAGATCTGAAGCGCACAATTCAAAGTTCCTCCTGACTGCACTCATATATTCACTACTTATAAAGAGTTTGTGCAGTGAACCTATTAAATTTGCGTTGCTGCGAGTAAAACCATGATTAAAATGTACGTCGATCTTCATTTGAATGACAATAGCGGTCAGAAACAACAGCCAATTATCTTCAGATTATCAGATCAATAAGTTGACATAATTCCCTATTTATTAAAATCAAAAATATTGTATTTATCAGAGATTTTATATTTTTAATGCTTTTTGAAAATGGAACATATATCAGAGTACAAATCATTTTGATACAGCCTGTACAAAATATAGAGTTTAATTGTGTTGGTTGGTTGGTTTATATAATATAAGGTAAAATGAAAGTCTAGCTTATCCATATTCCATAGTACTATACCAGTCAATGAAACTACTAATGCATGTGTATGACCTTGGTTATTGTTATTGTTAATGGTTATTGTATCAAGGTGAATTTTTCTTTGTAGGTTTACTTAACTTAGCAGAATGATATTATTTCTACATAAAAAAATATATAGATGAATAAAAGGGTCAAGGACAGTTCCTCAGTTTCCCAGTTAGTAGAGAGAGTGCTAGGTACTCTTTTGGCCCGCATTTTGGCCATTTGGTGACAATTGAACAACTCTATTACAATGTAGCAACAAGCAATACAAGATTGTGTCCGATTATTGCATGATGAGGAAATGGAGAAAAAAAATTCCCCTTTTAAATTTGATTTGAAACTATCAAAATCTGCCAAAATGTTTAGTACAACATATATTGAATCTATTAAAAGTGTATACTTTTTTCAATGTTTCGAGAACGTCTGAATTTCACATGGCCCGTTGCATCACACGATGTCCAACGCCGAGTGGAACCACCTGAGTAGGGTGTGATGGTGCACGAGTTAGCTCATGTTTATTCATGAGCTAGGGTGTGATGGTGCACGAATTAGCTCATGTTTATTCATGAGCTAGGGTGTGTGATGGTGCACGAGTTAGCTCATGTTTATTCATGAGCTAGGGTGTGATGGTGCACGAATTAGCTAATGTTTATTCATGAGCTAGGGTGTGATGGTGCACGAATTAGCTCATGTTTATTCATGAGCCGATCAGTCCACATATTTGGAACTGTTTTTTTTTTTAGTCTTTACTTGAGCAGTGATCCACCAGCTTTAGAAGAAATTAAATTGGTTATCCAGCAGATAACCCAGCAGGAGAAATTGGTTATCCGAAACAATTTTTAGTTATCCGCATTTTATGGGGATAAAAATACATTTTCTGGGATGATATCTGCAGCCTCTTCAGTTCTGCTGGTCCCTTTTACTGAATTATCAATGGACAAGGGGGATATTTAAGTTGAGCTCATAACAAGAATGAGAATTGATTTCTGTGCATGAAAACAGACAATTGGCATCAAAATCGTGGATATCCGTCGAATAACCAGCAAGAAAAAACTGGTTATTCAATCCAGTTAATTTGGTCATTTTGGGTGCACAGATTACCACTTTTTTGAACGCTGCCCTCCACCCTCGCAGGGGCCGTGCGAGTGAAGATGGTAAGGATTCAGTCTAGTTGTGCTTACCAATGTGCGGCAAAGGGTCTACAGAGGTCAAGATGAAACGGCAGCGCAGATCGTAGCTCTCGCAAACGTACTGATGCCTCAATGTAAACAAATAGCAACCATAGTGAAACTGTTGGGAGACAAATGCCCCGATCTGTTGAGAGAAGGAAAAAATAAAAAGATGATGGAAAATGATGAAGATGGAAAATGATTAAGATGTTCACTGCTGTTCAAAATGTATGTTCACTGCTTATATTTATGCAAAATCTTAAACTTTCCTGAAGTGCTAGGTAATAATTTGGGGAAAATTACCTTTGTTTCATATGGAGGATGTCACCTGTAACGTCACAGCAGCCAAGCAAACAAAAGCTTGCCCGCCAATGTACTCAAAAATTGCCTGTCAAACAAAAGCTTGTCTGCCAAGTGCCAATGAGCGTGTGCATTCGAAGGGGGTGTCCATTTTAAACCGTATACCAAACCAAACCAGTCATCTATAACAACATCAGTCAATACAACAATCAATGCATGCTCCCCCATGCATGGAATGGAACCGGGCACTTAACATTATTGTTGATCAACAAGAGGTGACATGGTCTATAGTATAGTATTATCTCTCTAAAAGCCAAGTGGTTGTTCTTATTTCGAAAAGGGATGATGGTTTTTTTTAATTCAGTATAAAATCCACAGCTGGAAAAAGTAGGTAATTTGGTGATCTCATTCCCGGGAAACTTAGGTTGCTCGAGGGAAACAGAGCAACTTGGCCTAAAAAAAGGGGACAAAAAGGGGTAAAAAAATAAAAGAATTGGCCTAAAAATTACATGTGAATAAAAGCTTAATCATACACACACAAAATTGTGAATCCTACTTGTAAATGTTACTTGTAAATCCTAAGCTTCTTGTACTGTCAAAATGTTGCACCAAATTGCATTACAAATTACATTGTCATTTAAAAAAAAAACTCCAGCTTCTATGGGGGGAAACCCCCTCAGACCCCCCCCCCCCCCCCCCCCCCCCCCCCCCCCCCTCCCATTGCAGCCATTGTTATTGAAATTGACATTCCCGGGAAACTTTGCATTTTTTACAGTCCTGATAAAATCACACACTTTTTATAAATCACTGAAGCACAAGTGGTGATATACAAATCCAGCAATGAAAATGTAACGTACATTGTAGCAAAGGAGATGCATTTTACAGTACACATATAGTCATTGTTGTTTGTAAGACCAAATTTGGCCTTTAAATCGTTCCAACGTCTCGGCAGAGATCATTAGAGAGAATAAAGGTCTTAATGAGCAATTATTTACTCTACAACAACGTACACAACAATGCCTACTGAATTTAAACTGCTGATTAATTAATTAATAGGCTAATAGCCATTCATCTCAAATTTGTAATGGTTTTTTTCGATTTCATCCAATTAGGGGGGTGGGACTGAAATAAAGAAAATAATTAGGCTGTTGATGATGATATTGATAACGGATTCATAATTATCAGGCTTGCCACAACAGTCCTTTTACTGCTGGTTAACCCTAATCATCCCCAGTGCCACAAGTGGCCACGGTGCAGTCCGTCCGTGTAAGCTGGCTTGGCACTTTTTCGATGAAATAATGGCCCCAGGCTAAGTATACTCGGCCAAGTGTGGCGCACTGGTAGGGCGTTCATCTCTCAACCGAGAGGTTGTGGGTTCCAGCCCCCGGGGGTGTGGCCACTCTTTTTGTCCACGCTTTTTGTCGTTAAAAAAAATCTTTGGAAAATGTGGTAAGGAGGTTAGGGTTAGGGTGCCCTTTGTGTAATTCAGGTGAGATTGAAGACGAATACCACTTTGCCCTAATTTGTCCTTTATATGTTGATCTACGAGTAAATCTACCAACTCGCTACACTGTTAATCCTAATCGCAATAAATTCAATTCATTGATGCGTTCAAACTATCCACGCACAATCAAATCACTTGCTTTTTATGTTTACAATGCTTTTTCCCAGAGAGAGAGATTCCTGAATGGGTGATAAATCGTTGTTATACTAATCGTTATATTATCAATGTTACTGTATATTTATATTACGTACGTTACAATTACTATGATTTTGTAAATCATGCCAATCGTGGCAATATTTTGTGTATTTGGGCCGATGGCCTCATGTACTTGGAAATAAAACTAAATTAAACTAACAGAATTTTGATCATTTTTTTTCTTCTTTTTTTCACCACCCTAACCACCCCCAGTGCCACAAATGGGTGCCGGTTGGTCAGCCTGAGTGCTGGTTGCTGTCCACCAGTGCCGACCAATGTTGTGACCAGTGGCTTGTGACCACCCTGTCTGTGATAGACATTTAAAGTTAAAATAAGTGTGTAAATTTGTAAAAATACAACAGGTGGTGCCTCCAACTTATGCTATGCATAATAAATATCTTCAGGAAAGGGATGGTCTAGCAGGGGTAGAATTTCGGCGCGAATCCGCGAATCGATTCGCGTGAAGATTCGCGTAAAAACACTACAGCATGAATCCATGTGGATTCACGCCAAAAAAACAACCAAAAAGATTTTTTACTTTTTTTATTTTATAAGTCCAAAACAGGACCTTAGATGACTGGTAATTGACCCTTAGTCAACAAACATGCCGAATTTGGAAGATTTAGATTAGATTTAGATTAGATTCTCAAAATTTGCGAGAATCCAGATTCTCGCAAAATCCTTCCGGGAGAATTCGTTTGGATTCTCGCGGCTCATAACGAAATTCTACCCCTGTAATGGCTTATATTTGACCCCCTCAAAATATTCATGATCCGTTGTTGCAGAAGGACCGACTTATTCTCTTTCTGGTCATATTACATGTACCCAATTAATTGTGAAGTACTTTGAAAAAAATAATTTTACAGTAGACAATTTATTGTGAAAGTAATTTGGAAAAAAA
Source organism: Ophiura sarsii (assembly GCA_035610835.1). Lineage (NCBI taxonomy): Eukaryota > Metazoa > Echinodermata > Ophiuroidea > Amphilepidida > Ophiuridae > Ophiura > Ophiura sarsii. The sequence continues at coordinate 53,655,422 of CM069455.1, forward strand.
AATTTTTTACAAGACACTGAAGCCAAAGAAACCTCTTATTTTTTGCCTAATTACCCAAACAAAACCTTCTCACTCTGATCCCACTGCTCCAAAAATCTGTCATCAATTGCTCTTAACGAGCATCTGTATCTATGACAACAAGTGCTCTGTTTCAATTTAACCAGTGTCTGTTGTGACAGTTATCATGTTTCCTAATATCCATGGTTACCTAATTATGCTTTATAGTTTCATAATGGAGAGTACCCTAGATTTGCAAAAGCCTTCATAATTAAGATTGAGATGTTATTTTATTAAAATTAGGTGCAGTGCAATGTACATACATGTATATGTTATGGATCAAACTATAGTCTAATCTAAATTCAATTCTTGCTTTTTGAAAAATCATTGAAAATTCAAACATTTTTTGGGTTTTTCCCATCACCTTATAACCTTAACGGACAGATTTTGGCGTGGATCGAGGTGAGGGGAAAAATTGAGGGATTTTTAACACCACATCACCGCAGTCCAACCTGGATTCAATCTGGGGACCTTCTGCATGCTACATGCGCGCTCTAACTGACTGATGAGCTAACACGCAAGAGCTTGCCCGGGCAACAATTTTGTGCCCACATATCAGCTCGGTCGATGACGTCATTCAAGTCATTGTGAAAGCATGCCCTTGAGAGGATTTTGCGTAGCAATTCGTAGTATTTAGGACTGTTAGGGTTAACAATGACTTACCAGTATGTCATACAAACTGTACCCAGACGTATGTGCTCGCAGCAAAGAAGAGCCAATGCACAGGTATAAACAGCAAACAGATCATGTCGGATCCCCCCCCCCCCCCATCACCTTACAATGACTTACCAGTATGCCATACAAACTGTACCCAGACGTATGTGCTCGCAGCAAAGAAGAGCCAATGCACAGGTATAAACAGCAAACAGATCATGTCCCCCCCCCCCCCATCACCTTACAATGACTTACCAGTATGCCATACAAACTGTACCCAGACGTATGTGCTCGCAGCAAAGAAGAGCCAATGCACAGGTATAAACAGCAAACAGATCATGTCCCCCCCCCCCCCCCCATCACCTTACAATGACTTACCAGTATGCCATACAAACTGTACCCAGACGTATGTGCTCGCAGCGAAGAAGAGCCAATGCACAGGTATAAACAGCGAACAGATCATGTCCCCCCCCCCCCCCCCATCACCTTAACAATGACTTACCAGTATGCCATACAAACTGTACCCAGACGTATGTGCTCGCAGCAAAGAAGAGCCAATGCACAGGTATAAACAGCAAACAGATCATGTCCCCCCCCCCCCCCCCATCACCTTACAATGACTTACCAGTATGCCATACAAACTGTACCCAGACGTATGTGCTCGCAGCAAAGAAGAGCCAATGCACAGGTATAAACAGCAAACAGATCATGTCCCCCCCCCCCCCCCCCCCATCACCTTACAATGACTTACCAGTATGCCATACAAACTGTACCCAGACGTATGTGCTCGCAGCAAAGAAGAGCCAATGCACAGGTATAAACAGCAAACAGATCATGTCCCCCCCCCCCCCCCCATCACCTTACAATGACTTACCAGTATGCCATACAAACTGTACCCAGACGTATGTGCTCGCAGCAAAGAAGAGCCAATGCACAGGTATAAACAGCGAACAGATCATGTCCCCCCCCCCCCCCCATCACCTTACAATGACTTACCAGTATGCCATACAAACTGTACCCAGACGTATGTGCTCGCAGCAAAGAAGAGCCAATGCACAGGTATAAACAGCAAACAGATCATGTCCCCCCCCCCCCCCCCCCATCACCTTACAATGACTTACCAGTATGCCATACAAACTGTACCCAGACGTATGTGCTCGCAGCAAAGAAGAGCCAATGCACAGGTATAAACAGCGAACAGATCATGTCCCCCCCCCCCATCACCTTACAATGACTTACCAGTATGCCATACAAACTGTACCCAGACGTATGTGCTCGCAGCAAAGAAGAGCCAATGCACAGGTATAAACAGCAAACAGATCATGTCGGAGGCCCCCCCCCCCCCCATCACCTTAACAATGACTTACCAGTATGCCATACAAACTGTACCCAGACGTATGTGCTCGCAGCAAAGAAGAGCCAATGCACATGTATAAACAGCAAACAGATCATGTCGGATCCCCCCCCCCCCCCCCCATCACCTAACAATGACTTACCAGTATGCCATACAAACTGTACCCAGACGTATGTGCTCGCAGCAAAGAAGAGCCAATGCACAGGTATAAACAGCAAACAGATCATGTCCCCCCCCCCCCCCCCATCACCTTACAATGACTTACCAGTATGCCATACAAACTGTACCCAGACGTATGTGCTCGCAGCAAAGAAGAGCCAATGCACAGGTATAAACAGCAAACAGATCATGTCCCCCCCCCCCCCATCACCTTACAATGACTTACCAGTATGCCATACAAACTGTACCCAGACGTATGTGCTCGCAGCAAAGAAGAGCCAATGCACAGGTATAAACAGCAAACAGATCATGTCCCCCCCCCCCCATCACCTTACAATGACTTACCAGTATGCCATACAAACTGTACCCAGACGTATGTGCTCGCAGCAAAGAAGAGCCAATGCACAGGTATAAACAGCGAACAGATCATGTCCCCCCCCCCCATCACCTTACAATGACTTACCAGTATGCCATACAAACTGTACCCAGACGTATGTGCTCGCAGCAAAGAAGAGCCAATGCACAGGTATAAACAGCAAACAGATCATGTCCCCCCCCCCCCCCCCATCACCTTACAATGACTCACCAGTATGCCATACAAACTGTACCCAGACGTATGTGCTCGCAGCAAAGAAGAGCCAATGCACAGGTATAAACAGCAAACAGATCATGTCCCCCCCCCCCCCCCCCCCATCACCTTACAATGACTCACCAGTATGCCATACAAACTGTACCCAGACGTATGTGCTCGCAGCAAAGAAGAGCCAATGCACAGGTATAAACAGCAAACAGATCATGTCCCCCCCCCCCCCCCCCCATCACCTTACAATGACTCACCAGTATGCCATACAAACTGTACCCAGACGTATGTGCTCGCAGCAAAGAAGAGCCAATGCACAGGTATAAACAGCAAACAGATCATGTCCCCCCCCCCCCCCATCACCTTACAATGACTCACCAGTATGCCATACAAACTGTACCCAGACGTATGTGCTCGCAGCAAAGAAGAGCCAATGCACAGGTATAAACAGCAAACAGATCATGTCCCCCCCCCCCCCCCCCATCACCTTACAATGACTTACCAGTATGCCATACAAACTGTACCCAGACGTATGTGCTCGCAGCAAAGAAGAGCCAATGCACAGGTATAAACAGCAAACAGATCATGCCCCCCCCCCCCCATCACCTTACAATGACTTACCAGTATGCCATACAAACTGTACCCAGACGTATGTGCTCGCAGCAAAGAAGAGCCAATGCACAGGTATAAACAGCAAACAGATCATGTCCCCCCCCCCCCCCCATCACCTTACAATGACTTACCAGTGTGCCATACAAACTGTACCCAGACGTATGTGCTCGCAGCAAAGAAGAGCCAATGCACAGGTATAAACAGCAAACAGATCATGTCCCCCCCCCCCCATCACCTTACAATGACTTACCAGTATGCCATACAAACTGTACCCAGACGTATGTGCTCGCAGCAAAGAAGAGCCAATGCACAGGTATAAACAGCAAACAGATCATGTCCCCCCCCCCCCCCCATCACCTTACAATGACTTACCAGTATGCCATACAAACTGTACCCAGACGTATGTGCTCGCAGCAAAGAAGAGCCAATGCACAGGTATAAACAGCGAACAGATCATGCCCCCCCCCCCCCCCCATCACCTTACAATGACTCACCAGTATGCCATACAAACTGTACCCAGACGTATGTGCTCGCAGCAAAGAAGAGCCAATGCACAGGTATAAACAGCAAACAGATCATGTCCCCCCCCCCCATCACCTTACAATGACTCACCAGTATGCCATACAAACTGTACCCAGACGTATGTGCTCGCAGCAAAGAAGAGCCAATGCACAGGTATAAACAGCAAACAGATCATGTCCCCCCCCCCCCCCCCCATCACCTTACAATGACTTACCAGTATGCCATACAAACTGTACCCAGACGTATGTGCTCGCAGCAAAGAAGAGCCAATGCACAGGTATAAACAGCAAACAGATCATGTCCCCCCCCCCCCCCCCCCATCACCTTACAATGACTTACCAGTATGCCATACAAACTGTACCCAGACGTATGTGCTCGCAGCAAAGAAGAGCCAATGCACAGGTATAAACAGCAAACAGATCATGTCCCCCCCCCCCCCCCCCCCCATCACCTTACAATGACTTACCAGTATGCCATACAAACTGTACCCAGACGTATGTGCTCGCAGCAAAGAAGAGCCAATGCACAGGTATAAACAGCAAACAGATCATGTCCCCCCCCCCCCATCACCTTACAATGACTCACCAGTATGCCATACAAACTGTACCCAGACGTATGTGCTCGCAGCAAAGAAGAGCCAATGCACAGGTATAAACAGCAAACAGATCATGTCCCCCCCCCCCCCCCCCCATCACCTTACAATGACTTACCAGTATGCCATACAAACTGTACCCAGACGTATGTGCTCGCAGCAAAGAAGAGCCAATGCACAGGTATAAACAGCAAACAGATCATGTCGGAGGTAAACGCGATGAAAACAAAGAAGACAGAAAAAGCCTGCAAGAAACAAGAGAAAAATAACATATTTACAAACAGATGAGGCCAAAAAAAAAAGAAGGTTTGTCTCAGATGACATGAGAGACTGAAAATCTAATGCGGTCTGCGGATTTTTTTTAATTTTTTTTTTTCAATTTAGACCTGATCGTCATTTGTTTGGTCAAAAAGTTGGATTTTGCAAGATTTTTTTGAGAAAATTGAAAAAAGAAAAACAAATTGGAAAACAAATTGGAAAAAAAAAAAAATTGAAAAAAAAAAAAAAATCCACTAAAAAAAAAGCTTACGCGGGCGGTTTCGGGAATGCGCGCGGGTCATCTGAGACAAACTTCTTTCTTTTTTGGCCTGAACAGATGATTATGAAACTGTTTAATGTATAATGTGGTTCTGTAAAAGTGGAAATGTTCGTGTTACATTTATTTACACGCTCGAAGCAGCTACTGCGAATTAATTAAACAACAATTAATGCAGAACAGTTAAAAATCGGCAGAGTGCGATATATATTTACCGCACAAATGTTACCAACCCTGTATAATGTACATCAACACCAAGGAATTAGATACAAAATTATTGTCAACCATTCCTCTTCAAAAATTCAGGTGGTGAATAATCCGTATTCCAATCGCATGATACCAAACAGCCTCTCTCATAAGGAGACGAAAAGAAGAAAAAAACTATTTTAAGGGCCCGACCGACCCACTTTTCGCATTTTTCAAGAATTTCGTATTTTTAGAAAAACATTTTAGATTTATTTTTTTCAAATCATGTAAAATCAGTCGTTTTTTGGCCGAAAATCTGTCGATCTTTTTTTTCCATCAATTTTTACAAAGAATTCAGCCAAATTCTGTCAAAAAAATTTGTTCACAAATTGTTAATAAAATTCTTGATTTTTGCCGATTTAGGTGACATTTTAGTATAAAGTTAAAAGTTTAACAGGTTCGCACTCGGACAAGTTTTAATCTGTCAAGCTTTCGTCAGGATTAGCTCTGACTTCTTCAGGACCAAATTATTATAATTTTAAACAAAACATAGAGATTGCCACTTCTCTTGTTATCATCATTTGGGCTGCCCCTTGCCCGATGATTTGAGAGTAGGTGCCCTTTCCTACTTGTGAAAGAATTGGTGGCTCTGAAAAGAGCCGTTCAGATGGATTGCCGCTTCCACTGAACAGAGATGGTGACTCTGAAAAGAGCTCTACACGTAGGTTGCCACTGGCCTACTATATATAAATTTGGTTCTAAAAGAACCTCCAAAGGAATGCCCCTTGACTAATGGAAATAACGTAGAGACTGCCCCTTGTCTACTACAGACCTGACGAAAGCTTGACAGATTAAAACTTGTCCGACGGCGAACCCGTTAAACTTTTAACTTATATTATGAATACCCGTCGTAAAAGCCTACATTGTATCTTACAATGTGACATTTAAGGTTTAACTCTTTTTTTTAAACTCGACCGACCCTACTTGACAGGTCCGGCCACCGTAAAAAAGGGTGTTTTTTTATCATAGCCTAAGTCTAAATTGATTTTAAATCAGCAAATATGAATGCAATTTTAGGTACAAATGGACCGAGGACAAGTACTTTCTAAAACCAATCTTTAGACAACAAATCTTGATACTTCACAAACAAATGGATCAGTTTGAAATTTGAATGGAGTGTTTTTTGACCAGGTACAAATCTTTGAAAATTTTCCTTGGTACTTGCATGTAGTTTCTTCTCTATTTTACAAAATAATTATCAATCAATTCCCCTTGAGCACTGTTTATCCAACTTCTTCTCCATTTTCCTCCTCTCCCCCATTTGACACATTCTTTCTCCATATTTACTCCATTCCCCTCTCTCTTTAGCTTTCTCGCACAAAATGACAAGAGTTGCTTTCTCATTTTTTAAAAGTGTTGAGTTTCTTCCCTTCCCTCAAACTTCAAAGCAAGTCATTTTCAAGTATGAAAATACCCCTGTGACTCAAGGTAACAAGGTTAAAGCTGTATGTTCTCTGATTACTTTTTGGGGTTCTGATTTTATTTTCACATACAAATATTTTGATATCAGAAGAATCCCCACATTTTTCTCATTATTTCTGTAAAATCTTAGGGGCCAGAAATGTTCCATTTAGAAATTATAGGCCAAATGTGGTGAATTATTAAGCCAAAGGTGGTTAACCACCCGGTCAGTGTGTGTACTACTCGATGGGCAAATTTCTTGTGGCCTTGTGCTTCTAAAATAAAAACCATTGGAGTTACACAACTTAAACTTTGCTATGCTGCAATTTTAAGGATGACCTTTCATGTAAAATAGAAAAAATCAAGTTGAAAATCGGGCCACCAATCAGAACACCTACATGTACCTTTAACAAATTTAGATTACTCACCTGATTTTGTTACATTGCCAATTGTTTGAATCATATTTGATTCCTCAAGCAAGACAATTACACTTTGACTCACCATTTGTTACAAGGTTGTTTCTTCATGTACACAGCCATTTTCTTATATGCCCGGCATCATGGTAAACTATGCTGCCAGTACCTGTGCAGGAACTGTATGCCCAGTACGTGTATAGGTAGCAGGGCTGGATCTTAGATGACCCGATTTTCAACTTGATGTTTTCTATTTTACATGAAAGGTCATCCTTAAAATTGTTGCATTCCAAAGTTTGAGTTGCATATCTCCAATGGTTCTATTTTTAGAAGCGCAAGGTCAAAAGACATGTGCCCATTGAGTAGTACACAGACTGGTTGGTGGTTAACCACCTTTGGCAGTAATTCACCACATTTTAGCCTATAATTTCCAAATGAAACATTTCTGGCCCCTAATATTTTACAGGCATAATGAGAAAAATATGAGGATTCTTCTGATACCAAAATATCTTGATGTGAAAAAAAAATCATAGCCCCAAAAAAGTGATCGGGTCATACCTAAGCCCCGGAGTATAACGCGATTGCGTGATTCTCGCTTTTAGGAACATTTCTCGGTTTATTGAAAATCGCCCGTGAATTCTCGGCATCGTGGGTTTTATCAAAGACAAATTCTGAAATTGCGGATTATTTCTTAATCTGAAACATTAAAATAGAGATCAAATCGACCCGTATCAAGCATTTTAACAGTCGTCCGGGAATGAGATTAAATGTCAAGTGCCCAAGAAGTAGCTTCGATTTTCCGCATCAATGCGGTAGAATTCAATTACATCATAGCATGGTTAGAAGGGCTTTTATACTAATTAATTAGCATACTGACCGATCAACAAAAATAACAATGAACTTCCCATCATCCATCCTCGATTATCCACAATCGATTGCGGAAGCATACTAACATACATCGCAGTATTTTCCATACCAACAACTGAGCCTCGTATGCAGGATCGACGATTTTGTCATCTGAAGGGAGCACAGCACCAAGATGCTCTCCATACTGTTAGGAAAGGCTTTCTTAAATGGCTCTAGTTTCTATATTAGTGCGTTTGGTTCAATGAAATTTTGATATGTTTTGCTCACAAGGGTAATTAATCTACAACATATCTGAATATGAAGGTGACAGTACCATGCACTTTTTTTGCTATAAGCCGCCGCATAACAACGTAGTGATATGCCTACCTAAATTCGGTCTCCGGTCTGGATATCACCGCATGTGTAAATCGGTCCGTAAAATTAAAATTGACCTCAAATCACCTAGTTTAAATGTCAGAACATCAACTACACATTTCAAACACAACATATTAGTGAAAAATGATATCATAAACAGCCAAAAAATAACTCTCTTTCCCGCCAAATAGGAACTATTGTCGTACTCAACTTTGATTGATCGCGTCGATAGCGTGTCGCGATACCTATTTGGGTATGTGCTCCCTGAACACATCGAAATACTGATGAAATCGACCCGTGTATCGACTATTTTACGATCCAGAAATTGGATTAAATGTCAAGTTAAATTTTTCATTTTTTCAATTGTACCTTTTGAAACCTCATGGTAGTGGCCCGTGGGAAATACCCTTCTCTAAATGTAAATAAGAGCGATGTTGTTAATCTTTTGACAATCTGCTTTTTAACACCGTGATTATGTAGTTTGCTCTTAACACGTGCGCCAGAGTCTAGCAATTGAATCGAGCGAGTGTGGAATCGAAACTACAAAGTTCAGAGTTCATGATTCCCGGTATTTATTTTTGGCGTGCAGCGCAATGGCAGTAAATTGGTTGGTCCCCAAATGTGTACACATTTTGGATCCAGCGTGTGTGGAACATGAAACGGAGCATAAAACATGTGCGATTGAAAAAAATAAATGTTTGACATAAAAGAAAGTTGAAATACGGCAGCTACTAATTGGAATATAATGAACATTATGAAACCTCTTTATCTGGAATAACTTGCAAAATTATTATGCTGTCATGTACATGTAGGTAAGAAAATTGGACAAAAAGCAAGCTTATTTACTTTTTAAAATATAATTCAAGGAGCGATATTTAAGGGCGATTTTTTGGTCACGACCTTTTTGTTATTGCTTGAGAATGAGTGACAGCGCGATTTCTCGTCTTTCTATCGCTATCAACAATTTCGGTGCGTTTTTCTCGGGTTTTTAGTGAATCTGATGAAATCTCGGTATATCTCGCTTTTGCTTAAAAGTTTGTGCGTTTTTTACCAAAATGAAATGCGGTTTTATTCCGGGGCTTACATACATGTATACCTTTAAGCTTTTTTGGTACCAGCCAGTCGGGCAGGTAGCTTCAAAAAGTTACCAGCCCGACAAGAAATTCACCCGCCCAAATTTGTACAACAGGTCGATATTCAGCTTGATGATGTGATAGTGATATATATGGCTCATTCCATGAAGTTGGGGCATTTGTTAAAATAGCAGAATTTGGTACTTTAGGCAGCTTATAAACTGTTTTACTCTATGTGTATATCAATTTTTTTTAGTGTCCAAAAACAGTACTAGGTTATAGTATTGAGCCATGAAAAAAAAATTAAAAATCGACCCTTCCTTGAAGAAAAAAAAAATTAAAAATGAGGTGGTGTCCAAGACCATTTTTGCTAAAAAACGTGACATGGAAAACACAACAATTAATATGAGTTTTATGTAAGCAAAACTATCATAGAATTGCTTGGAAATCGATTTGATTAATAAAAGATACATGTATTCATAGTTTACTGACCAAAACACCTCGTCACGCTGGACTGATTTTTCACCCAAGCAACATGAAAATTGCCTTTCCGATGCTACGCACGGTGTCCACAAAATATACACGTGTAGCATCGGGAGTTTTCATTGCTGAATGGGGGTAGTTCTCTATCATACATTTTTTAATTATTTTCCAAAATTAAGAGCATTTATCAATTGAAAACTATTGCAAATGAGAATAAATTTCATGAAGACCATTCCATATATTCATGAAAAAGTATACCGTGCCGTGTGCATGGTGTCCTAACCATAAAATGTAGCATCGTGATAAACATCCTAAGCAATTTGTGGGAATCCCCCCCTGGAGATAAATAAAACATTCCATATTTCTTTTGTAAGGATAGAGGTCAATAGCTATCAGGTTTGTTTGGAATTTGCCACATGTAGGCTAGTTGTATCAAGGTTTCAGTCGCTGGTGTCCCGTTGTAGCATCGGGACTTTTATGTAGCATCAAAATGTAAACATTGGATAGTTTTGTGAATGGTAAGTGCGATAGTAATTATTTCTTAATGTTGCTTGTATGTCTGTAATTATTAATGCATTTTTATTGAAAGGGAAACACTGAATCAGAATTTCTTTTCATGTTATGATATTAATTTTGAGTCACGGACGCCATAATAATTTGGCGTTCATGTAGCATCGGGCATAGCATGGGCAATATTTTGCATTGGGTATCGTTATAGTTCGTTGAAATTGTAATTTTTTTGTAGAATCACATCATTAATAAACTTTGAAGTTAATAATGAATTAGTTTTTGCTCTTTTAATGCTAATAATATAGCTTACCAATACGATGCTACTTGGACACCATGTCCATGTAGCATTTCATAAAATTTTGCCTAATTAGACTAAAACAATTACCCCATTCGAAATTATCCATCACCCAAAACATTCAAAACATTGCCTACATTTTACTATACTTTACAGAAAAAAAGGCATATTATGAGAGATGTATATCTAATGAAATATATTAATACACAATGCTACATGGATACCATTTCCATTAGCATTTCACTGATTTCACAATAAACATTCCCTTATTTTAGTTTTATTTACTATAAATAAAACAAATAATTGTAAATCATTTAAGTTCTCTATCCTTTGCTATTCTTTTTCATGTTAAATGAATAATAAATAAAATACTTCAGCATGATTTTAATATAAATATTTTCCTGCAACACAAAAAGTGCAACATGAATAAATAATCTACTCCAATATCAATACACAATGCTCCATGAAGATACTAAGCCATATGGTTTATTTTGTTTTGCTTTGCAGGTTCTTGACATTAATTCAGAAGACAGTTCTATCGTCCTGGAATTTATGGAGATGAAGACAAGGAACCCATCATTTTCAAAAACTAGTACCTTTCCAAAGAAATCGATCATGGCAATTAAATTATTTTGTTGCAAACTGACTTTTTAAGTGATCAAACTTTTCAATCATCTTTATCAATAATAGAGGATGATTCAATCAGAAACGAGCAAAGAGACTAAGATCACAAAGGGTACTTTAAGAACAACCCTGCATGAAGTTTGTTTCAGTGGACATCTTAAGTTTCTTTGATCAATGGTGTATTGTTATTGTGTAATTGTAAGAAATGGTGTATGTGTATCATAGGTAATTATGTTTTATGCTTCATGGCAGGTTATCTTTTTGTGTAATTTGTAGTTTTACAATCCATGTTATTAATTTTATCGTGTGCTTATTAACATAAAAAGTTAACATCATAGTACATCCTCTCTATTGATCTGAAAAAGATGCACCTGTTCAAGCTGTTCCAAATATTTTAGGGCACGGTGTCCATGTAGCATCGTAATACTTAAGTACACAGAAAAGGTAAATTTTACATAAACAGTGTTTAGATAAATTTCAAGCACTTCACTCTGTGTATCTACTTGATATGATGAACAAGTAGACAAACCATTCACACTCAAATAATTGTAACAGTATGAATAGTCTTATTATTAACAATGTTACAAGACGCGGTGTCCATGTAGCATCGGTAGTGCATTTTATAACATTATACAGGTAAATAATACTTCATATACTTACTTTATGACTATAATGTAATCAATGTGCATGGTTTATAGAGTACTTTACATCAAACAAATATTGATATGTACTTTATTTAAATTCATTATACAAATTGCAAAATAAAGAGTCACTTTTCAATGAGTTTTTACATAAAACAGTTAATCTACGATGTCTTGTTCGTTAAGTTATGTTCAACCTAGACAAATCTGGTTTCTTTTCATGTATTTGTGGTTCCAAGTAGTTAATTGAGGTATAGAAACTTGGCCCACATCTTAAGCTAATTTATTAGAAAATGATATGGAAATGGGAAATGGTGTCCATGTAGCATCAGGATTTTTGGAAATGTCATCCAACTGTTGAACATGTGCGGTTATTTTACACCAAATGTTACATTAAAAAAAAAAGTTCTACATTGGACTTTGGTAAATGTAGAACCTAAAAAAGAAGAAAGAGTTGGAAAATATCCATTTTGAAAATTTCACTTGGATGTCACATAATATGCCCCAACTTCATGGAATGAGCCATATAATAAACTGCTCACAAAAAGTATCGAAACACTTAGAAATGATCCAATATATAACGACTCGAAAGGGTATGCATTTAATCTAAGCAAATAACCAAGTGCATAATTTTGTTCTGCGTATTTTGACACCTCGATCGATGAGATACGATGTTGCGGAGCGGAGTTATTGTCATTTTAATGGTCGTGGGTCCAGTTTCAAAAGTGACAATCATCCTATAGAAAGAGGTTTGCATTACTGTTTAGAATGATCAGATTCGTGCTTTTCAATAGGGATGAGTGTCACTTTTGAAACTGGACCCACGACCATTGAAATGACAATAACTCCGCTCCGCAACATCGTATCTCATCGATCGAGGTGTCAAAATATGCAAAACAAAATTATGCACTTGGTTATTTGCTTCGATTAATGCATACCCTTTCGAGCCGTTATATATTGGATCATTTCTAAGTGTTTCGATACTTTTTGTGAGCAGTTTAGTTCTTGGATCATTTACTATGGACAATTTGTTTGAAATGATCGTAACTTGTTTTGTGATCAATATTGTTGTGCGCACCAAATTTCTGCTAAACTTTGAAGCTTATTTATTCTAGCGTGTCCCTACTGCCTAGTCAACAATGTGCATCAAATAGCGTATCCTAATTCGTGGGTTGATTTTTCAAAAAGCTTCAGTTCGCATAATAAACTTGGGGATTTCATATTATTTATTTTTAAAAAATCAATCAAGCATTTTACAGTTAGGCAATTATCGAAGCAGGCTGACGATATTTGGAATCACCATGAGAAATGCATTGAAATACGTATAAACATGCCTAGTATAGTATTGGTTCAGTAATCCTTGAGATAGTTTGAAAAGGTTTCTGAAAATCTGTTTTGTTTATTTCTATGGTAAAACTAATTAATAGCCGCATGGAAAGTGTTAATACACCTGAAAGGAATCTCAATGTTCTGACTAATCCCCATCTTCCCTACTTTTCCTCAATAAATTAATACTAATAACACAGTCCTACTTTTCCTCAATAAATTAATACTAATAACACAATACGCTCTTTTAGAGCACCTTACTTTAGTGAGAGAAACCCAAAGCAAAAGCGCTTTGAAACAAATGAATTAAAAGAGTAAAAGTACCAAAGCAAAATACAACTACGATCTTAAATCTACAAAACATATAAGTACATGATACAGAGAGTAAAAAGCATATTTTTTAAAAACAAACACCATAAATGAGATAAATTAGTAAAAGAAGATCCTTAGGCCTACCAGATCTTTCCTCACTGCAACTGTTCGTTGCCGTCACAGCCTAAAAAAACCGCTAACTATTCTTTTTAACTCACCAGTCCTTGGTATCTGTACGAGTCGTAGATGCTGCGTAGTAGCAACCACAATGGCCACAGGTACTCAAAGCGGAACTCCAAGATGAAATCTAGCAGTAGTACAAACGCCCATATTCCCACAAATTTGAGGTACAGGAAGGTACTATCGGGAAAACAAATAAGTGCATCATTATTTGGGGTCATGTGATGTGGTGTATGCGTGATCAAGGGATTAGCCAGAGGGCCGTCTGGGTGTCCATCGCTAAAATGGATGCCCTAAAAAATGCTTTTAAGCCGTCCAATGGACGCCCTAATTTTTTATTTTGTTTCACAATTTGAACCCAAAAAGGTGGGTATTACAGTATACCTTTTTTTTGTACATGTATGTCAAAAAACACTGTTTTGGCGCAATATTTTAAATTTGGACCTTTTTTATTTATGATAATTTGGAGCTCACAGCTTCCTATGCAGTCAATTTACACAGGAACGTGGACGCTCCGCTCGCGCTGCTCACTCCACTTTATTTTGATCCCACTTTGAACACCCAACTTTCAAATCCTGGCTAAGGATTGTGTGTGACAGTGTGATACCTTTTAAACTCTTTTAGACAGGGTGTGCGGGGCACTGATTTCCATCAGTGGTGAGCCGGTGAACTGATCAACAGTGAAATGGGGGTCTGAACTGAACAACGGCCTAAACTACAGGCTTAGTCAAAGAAGATTTTAAGGCCTACACTGGTGGAAGTTGTTTAGGATGTTAAAGTTGCTTTAAAGTTTAAGTATGCAATGATCACACACGCATCATGCACATTAGTAGCGAGGTCAACACAATTCGCTATTCGCTATTCCTATCTGATAGTGTGTGAAAATATTGGGTGGTAACTCAGCATTTAAAAGGATAGCCAAAGTCAAATCAAGCACAGAAAAAAAAATCATTGAAAAGACAATGTATTGAGTTACCATTACCAACCAATATTTTCACCCACTAATAAGGTGAATCGTGAATTGTGTTGACCTCGGTATAATTGGGCATGGTGGCACAAATTCTCCAGACGCAGCATATAATATATATTGGCATCTTTAAATTGACATAACTCTGCCAAATAATAAGATATGGTGTTCATTATTTCGCCTAGATAGGCTATGGGTTTGTTTTTAAATAAGCTTTAAAATGATATCAAATTTGTTAGGGTCCAAACTCTGTTAGGGTCCAAATCTGTTGACCTCGCTAAAGTCCGTTATCAATGTCATGAATGTCACAACACAATGCGCTGACAACACAACAACAAGACACACTTACCAAGTCAAATTCACCCCTTTAATTTAACCATGATGTACAACGTACAACATCTTTACTGACAGTGACACAGACAGTATGTGAGTGACACTGACACTGACACTGACAGTACAGTTGCTGTTTCATTTTTTGTGTTTCCATCGGACCATCCCACTGCACTGGCCACAGCCAGATGTTTGTTATTGATTGATATCATGATAAGATAATGATCATCCATCCATTTGACAAACAAATATGGCAATGGCTCATGTACTACAACACTGTATTTGCACTCATGCAATGTTTATCAGTTTGATCAAACCAACTTCCTATCTAGGCATGTCATGTCATAAAAATGGACGGGACATACACACACACTCACTGCACAACAAAACATGTCAATGCAATGAATGATGTGCCGTCCCTGCACAAATAAGTCACGCTTATTTACAACAAATTCGACAAATTATGGGGATTATCGAGTACTTCTAGACAGTAGCAGGACGTGTGCTTAGATCACTGCTCAAATCGGGGTAAAATACCATAATAAATGGCACACCATATGTTTTTTTTAATCGGAAACATGGAAAATAAAATAGACAATGCAGATCAACGAGAGTCGACCATTTTTCGGCCATCTGCGAGCGATGGCCTAGATTCAATAACCGATATCTCACCTGCCGTAAATGCCTTCGGTGATCTTGTTTCGCTTTAAGGGGCGTCTTAACTTGCCGCATTCGGCATTTCGCCTCTTCATATTCCTGAAGTTCCAAAACTTATGGTAGAATTGGGTTAAAAAATCTTTTGTCACCGAAATTTTATGCGGTTTCCTCCTGTTGCATACACGTACTGCTTGTTGTAACAGCAGTGTGTTTCTAGAAAGACCTGGTATTTTCACTCAAATGTAGCCCAAATTTGATAACTGTTCATACATTTGTCATCTAAAACTTATTTTTCTGCAGTGATATATCATTTCAATATCAATACTTATGTTTTTGTTGATTGAATTAAATGTAACATAAGTGTTCGTGACCATGTTTTAGACATACATAATTTTATAGAAAAAAACACTGTCAGTAATGAATTTGCGATGATCTGACGTCAGATTTGAGTGGTGTGGAGGTGTGTGATGGGATGGGGTGTGTGTTGTTGTGGTGCAATTTATCCATGCATTGCATATTTTGCTATTGTCAAAATCCTATTCTCTTTTTACAAATAATCACTCAGCTTATACAATCTGGCCTAGATTTTCTGGTCCAAAAAATTGAAAGGTAAAGTCATGCCTTCCTCTTGTTTACAGCAATTGAGCAAGTTTTTTAATTGATAATTGATTCGGAATGAATTGTAATTGTTCAAAAGGCGATTTTTTTTTTTTTTTTTTACACGTTTTCACACGTTTTTACACGGGTTTTTTCTCCAGCTGGCCATTTCACGTTTTGTTAAAGTGAAAAAATCGTATGAATATTACATTTGAGTAAAAACGTATATGTGTTGTGTGGAGTTTTGTTATTTGTATGGGTTTTAATAACGTTTCTATTTAAAGGCATATTATATGATCTTTTCCAGGGAGCGCCCTCTATTCATGATTTTTTTTAGAAAGTAGATTTTCTTGCAGATTTACATTTCTGATCATAAATCATAAATATATTCTGAGTTACAGAGCGATACGATTCCTAATTCCTAATACACCGTATACTTTGGTGGGGGTGTTGGCCAAAACGGGGATGGGGTCTAAACAGTTTGAAGTCTCAAAAGGGGGGGGGGGGGGGGGGCGGGACTAAAAAACCAAAATTGTAGTGCGCTACGCGCAAGAAAATGCTGCAGTATTAACATTTCTATAACAAATTATACAGATTTCCGCACGCTCCGCGCAAATCTTTGTAAAAACATTGTGCCGACAGCAGAATTTGTTATACAAAATGTGACTATTAACCAGTGTCCACAATTTTTACTTCAGAACTGTTGATAAGGGTGATCGTCAACAGGGTTAAATACACATTGCCGCGCGCTACACGTGATTTTGAACGCAGTTGATCAAATTTCTGCGCTCTCCTCGCGTGTCTTTGTGAAAACAACGTGCAGACAGCAGGATTTGTTATACAAAATGTGACTAACCAGTGTCCACAATTTTTACTTGAGAACTGTTGATAAGGGTAATCGTCTCCGCGCGCTACACGTGATTTTGAACGCAGTTGACCAAATTTCTGCGCTCTCATCCGCGCGTGTCTTTGTGAAAACAACGTGCAGACAGCAGGATTTGTTATACAAAATGTGACTAACCCGGTGTCCACAATTTTTACTTCAGAGGCTGTTGGTGGTGATCAACAACAGGATATAACATGATAAATACAAATCACCGAATGATAGATACAAAAGCCTCATCGGAGGCTTGAAAGATATGTTTGAAGTGAATTTGAAATGTTGCAAATTGATTGCCAGCTATACACAGTTCTGACTGTAAGCGTCATATAACTTGAGTCAAATGTATGTCGACATTAGGTGGGGGGGGGGGGGGGTCAAAAAGGTTTTTCACCCTGCTAAAGGGGGTGGGGGGTCAGAAAAGTTTGTCAATTTGCAAAGGGGGGGGGGGGGGTCAAAAAAGTTTAGACACCGACAAAAATAAATTGGCCAACCCCCACACCAAAGTATTTCTGAACACTCCCTTACAAGGGTAAGTTCAATCATGCATACAATTGTAAAAATGTACAAATCTCATTTTATCAAAATTGAGGGCGCATTGCAAGTGGTCCTTTGCATCAGACGACGCTGGCCACGCGTCTCGGACGATCCAATATGGCAACGGGAGAGCACCATTTTAAAATATTTTATAGTCACGCCTGGTTAACGATGAAAATAATTTTAAAAAAAGCATTTACAATGGAGTTGGTTAGCCAACTCCAACGGTTTTGGATTGGAAACAAATTTATCAGTAATTCATGATGAATATTTCAAAATGATAAAATTAACATTCGCGAATAGGCCCTATTCCAATACGAATTCAAAATGTAGGTTTCGCGTGGCCATCGTCGTCTGGCAGAAGGAAGTAGGCCTGGGCTACAAGTTTGTGATATGTAAGGCATGCATTAACCAACTTGATTTATTTGATCTATTTATATTTGTGAAACTATATACTAGTATTAGGATATTTAAATTGAATAATATTGATTGGTGTACCGGTATATGATTTACTAAATAAATGCATCCATAGGCTAATAAAAAAGGTAATTGGGTGGTAAAGAATATTCATTTTTTTGTGAGGCAAGTAATAATGATAACACGTGATCTTCTTCCTGTTGTCATTGATTTTCAAATGATGCCCGTATATATACACATTTTGAGGAAGCAAGTCTTTGTGAGTTCGCCCACCCTCAATTTTTCAAGCACTATACTGGCAATAGCTAAACCTTGTATGTGGCTGATATTGTTGTTATCGTTATTTTTTTGTTGTATTATGAAACAGGTTTTTTTTGGATACATTTGGCAATTGGCCATGGAAGTGCAGTGATTAGCCTACAAGTTAATTTCTCATAAGGTGATTTGATAAAATGTTAAATTATATAAACGACACCCATTTTCACTCTTTCGGGGTAATTAATGTAAATTTGCCATTATTTCCGAAAATATTGGCGAATTCAGCAAAAATAGTGAACATTCGAATTACATTTTGTTTGTGGAAAATGGGAAATGAACTGATGGATTTAATTAGGTTTCGTTTGTGAAACGTTTTTAAAGCATGTTTTTTATTGCTAATTGTTTTATCAAAACGTTATCATAAAACGTTAAAATAACGTTGTCAAAATACTCATAAACAAAGTTAACAAACACATAATTGAAACAAAATCAAAACGTTTATAGAACGTGATATTACAACCTAAATTAACCCAAATATTCTGGACCATATTTTCGTGTTTTTGTTGTTGTTGTTGTTGTTGGGGGGGGGGGGGGGGGGTAATTACACGCATGCGCACTTAGCTTGGTTATATTGGTTTCGTAACACTATGGATTGTATATTTATGCATTTTATAAAAGGATTCGATCTGCACTAATATACGGCACCCCCCCCCCCAAAAAAAAAGTCACATATAATGATTTAAAATTAAAGTTACATTTTTTTCTTCAGAGTATTGGTTTATTCCTTGAGGTCTTTAGAGTTAGTAGAGTCTTTAACAACCTTATCCTGCTTATTTATTTAAAGTTATTGTCCCCATGGTGCTCGATCACCTCCGACACTCGTTCTGTCCAATTCTTGTCCACCAATGAAGCAAGAAGATCCTTGTTCTGGTCTAGTTCCTGCCAAACACGTTTGACTCTAGCTATCAGCTGGGGGTAGTGTAGTGCAGTAGGGTGTTGCAAAGACTTTCTCTTTCAAAATTGCCCACAATTTCTCCACTGGATCCATGTCTGGAGAGTTACCAGGCCACTGTTCTTTGGTCTTTGTACCCGCCATTTTTTTCACTGCCTGAGGTGCATGGTTTTGTGTATAGGTGATATTGCGTATCCCCAGGCTATGCTGCTAGCGGTGACATGATAGCGCCGTCTATTGATTATTCCCGTGAAGTAATAGCAATACACAACAGCCAGGCGGAGTATTCAAGAGATGGCGCTAGTGCTAGAATTTTTTACAGTCAGATGCGTTCGGCCGAAAGGGGTGCACGAATATATGGCACACCGTATATTTCTGAACACTCCCTAAGGATTCAGAAAAATCAGCCCTCTTAGCTTTGCACAACAAAACATCAATTTAAATCAACGACTTTTCACACTAGAGTTGGGGAGCATGAGATTTGAGTCCGGTCCCTGTCCGAGGCTGACGTGACAGAGAGTTAGTTATCTACCAAAATGTTCTTTGCAGTTGGTAAAATTAAACCCAAGTGGACATCCTTGCCAGCTTGGGTGGTTCATTGACCTTGACCTTTATTTCGGGTTGAAGGTCACATGTATGTGTTTTCCAGATATGACGCACGTTTTCGAAAAATGGGTTTTAGAACGCACATTTTCGCGATAGAATTTTCAATAATGGGGGTGGGTGAGGGTCTTAAGAGCAGATGCAGGCTCAGGGGGTCTTAAGAGCTAGCAGAAGAGGTTAAAGGGGGTACTTTAGGGAGGCACATACCTATCCTTTCCAATGTCCCCCGGGCGGGGGGGGGGGGGGGGGGGGGGGGGGGGTGTGGGGGTGGGGGAACAATTATATTGATTTCAGATAGAAATTGGTACCAAATTATTTGTATCGAATCTCACTTTCGGGAGCGTCAAAGAGAGGAAACATAGTTATTGCCTAACTTTGGAACCCGACTATTATTTTAACGGAATAAATCGTATTCAAAATAACCATATGCAGGGTATAACCAGGTATGGGTTGTGCGACTCAAACATGCCGATCTGAAGCTACTTTTGCCGGTTTAACTTTGATGACTTGATGATTGTCACATTGTTGGTGGCGCTGTTCCTGTCGTCTACTTTTAGTATAGACTTAATTGAAGTCTATACGGATTTCTTGGAAAAATTCCCCAAAATTTGTCGTGAAAGTTACGAACACGTACGTGCTGGACGGTTTTCACAAGACTGATATGATACTTCACGCTTTAATTATTTATTGTAGGTATTTGAATTTATTCTCTCACTTTATATACCAGCGGTTCTTAACCTGGGGTCTTTTGGGGTTTTCAAGGGGGTCGTTTAGGGTTTTTCAGGGGGTCATGAAGGGGTCATAAATTTAGCTTTTTGGTAACCATCCATTTTAATATTTTGCTCCAAAGGGCTTAGAAAAACCCCAAACAAAGAAACGTTCAAATATGCAAACCTGCTCGATAAGCTCTCACTAACTAAGCAGCAGTTTCATTTTTGTCCCCGGGGACATTTTTATGGGTGGGGTCACGATACTGACCAAGAATGTCCGAGTGATGGGGGTCATCATACAGGGCCAAAAAGGTTAAGAACCGCTGCTTTACACCATACCGTCATTGTTTGTGACCGTACTTGAAGCAAGTCTATAAATTCCTTTAATTCCGGTGATCATCAATTAAGTGGCGCTGTTGCCTTTTTTAATTTATGCAAACGGGACCAGTTTCGCTATATAAACTATAAATCCCAAAATTAATAGAATCGGCCAGTGGGCAATTTCTTTTGAATAATACGTTGGATCGACGTTGTACCAACGTTGCAACTCCATTTTTGACGTTGGTACAACGTCAATACGACGTCAATTTAAAACAATGCCCACGGGTCGATATGATCCGTGGTATAACTTTACTTCATTCTTTCTTCCATCTTTTCTTTAATACTTTCATTTCATTCAGCCATCATGCTTATTATAGGCAAATTTGCTCGGATCTGGTCCATGCAGGACCCAAGCGTATGTCCGTATTACGGACCGACCGTGAAACAAACAAACTCTCGAGCTGCCGTTTAGTCAATTTCATTTTGGATCACCCTGAAAATTCGTTGTTTTGTTTTCCATATTGACAGTAAAGTCAGCCTTGTATTATTTAAAAATGTATGTGTTTTTACCTTTTTTTAAAATTTTATATAAAATTAATAAAATCAATTCATTATTGTCAATATTCCAGGTCAGGATGATTCATATGAGTAAACTTCAGTGCAATAATCAACCTAAAAGCTAACAATTTGAGTACATATAAGATTTAATTGACTTTAAAAACAAGAAAAGTATGACACTGACAAAGGTAATGAACAATATAGAAACTCCAAAACACCGCGAAATTTCCAACATGTCGGACAAGGAAGAAACTTCTGTAAGCTCGCCTCCCAGTAAGAAACGGCAACTTTCTGTCAATAACAGTGGCCCATCTACAGTTTCTGGTGATGAAAATGTAAGACTATGTTTACGGAAATTGTAGCTTTTCCAAATGATGACAGTGTCTGATTTATTGTATGAAATCTCGGCTTGAGTTGAGACTAAAAAAACATGCTAAGTAAAAGTTGTTTTTAGGACCAGTCCCTGTCGGTGGACAAATTCGCCCACCTATTTCGTGCCCAAATTTGCCCTCCAAGAAAAAATGCGTAATCATATGAACAACTAGCGGACATCTGCTCCACACTGTACATGACCCTCCATTTAACACGGGAAATCACCTACCACTTTTAGCCAAAACAACCTTCCGTGCCGTGCCACCCCACTGGAACGTGTGACAAACAAACCTACTGTCTCCATGGTCTCGGACGGATTTTAAATATACATGGCTTCCTCTTTCATATTAATATTTCATTTTACAAATCCCATAAGTGGAAAAGCTTGACGTGTTGAGTTGAAAATGTGGTAAATCAATCAAAATATCGCTTTTTCATTTTCAATGTAGGTCAGCACTATTTTCTACGGAGGTCAACACTAGAATTAACCCCGTCGATAGACTGTTTGCTACTTTTATCTGTCTCGGATGGATTTTAAATATTCAAGTATTTAGCAACAAAATGATAAGGCTTGATATGATTGGTTCATGGGAAAAGCTTGATGTTTGGCCATCAAATCATGCGTCTTTTTACTAAAAATGTACTTCCGGTGACCCAATCGATATTAATCGATACAGTGATATACCAAGTTTGTATACAATACCAATGAGTGCGTGTACTGTGTGAAGGTTGGGCGCGTTCATCCTTGACAAAGGTCAATTACCTTGTGTATTGACTCGCTGTATAGGTAATTGATTTAATGTCCATTTCAGGGTAAACTTGTTCATATGAATTCACTATTTTTCATGTTTGAAACCCAAAATGGAGTAAACATTTGTTGAGGTAAGTTTTATAATGTTTGATTTCCTGTTTGAATTAAGCAAATTATGATGCTATTAGTATTATTGAAGTGATGAAAGAACATTTTGTGAGCCTAATGAGTACTTGTGGCCAATGAAATATACAAGGGGTGTGTGTCAGAGACATCCATTCATTCAACTTTTCTCTATTGTAAAAAGGTTTTTGTAGTAATTGGCGGCGCAACGATACCGTGTGATTTTTGTGATAGGGGGTTGGTTTGAGGTGGGGATAGGGAGGGTGTAGTGATTAGAAGGGGTTTAGTAATGGGGAGGGTGTTTATGGTTGGGGAGGGTTTTTTTAGTGATGGGGAGGGGTTGTGGTGGAGGGAGGGGTTTGTGGTGGGGGATGGGAAGGGAAAGGGGTTTGTGATGGGGATGGTGGTGTGGATGCATGAGGTGGGTAGGGTTTTCATAGGGGTGGGGTGGGTAGGGTGTTTGTGGTGGGGGAGGGATTTGGTGGTGGGGAGGGGGTTTGTGGTGGGGGAAGGGGTTGTGATGGGGAGGGGTTGTGGTGGGGAGGGGTTTGGGTGGGGAGGTGGAGTGGGTTTCAGTCAGGTGGGGAGAGGGTTGTGGTGGGGGAGGGGATTGGTATGGTTGGGTGGTTTTATTTGGCTAAACATTACTGACATTTAATCTATTTTCCAATAAAACAACAAAATATTATAGATCCCCTCCAAAAGTTAGGGTCGGCGCGGCCTGTGAAATATTTGTTTCACATTAACCCCAGTCAGTTCCAAATTGTTGAGTCTCCCTCCTTCAGCAGCAGAAGAGCATGGAAGGGCAAACAGGGCTCACATTATGCAACAAGGCGCATCGTATGCGTGACGCGTTCGTATGCCACAATTGTGCATGTATGCTTGGATTAACTTTGCCTGCAGAGAGTTAAACAATAATGCTTTCTCGTCGATTTGGAATTGACTAAACTAAATTTACCCTTTCTTGAATCCCACCGCTGCCACCAAGTGTAAGCTACCGCTGCCACCAAGTGTAAGCTGTAAGCTGCCACCCAACTGGAAGGATTAATTTACCCCTTACAAAACAAGATAGTGTACAATAGCTGAAGAAAATTTGGAACCCAGAATACTGAACTGGTTGAAGAGAGAGCAAGTGACTGTGCAATTTGTTTCAGCATGCCCATGCTGGTCTGTTAGTGGTTGATTTTAACATCATGCTTGATTTAGCATTCATTTTTTCATTTCATTTTTTATTGATAATGTGTTGTGGCCAAACGGCCAAATTGTACATTATTGACAGATTTAAAAATACATTAAAATACAAATATTAAAACATTAAACAACAATATCATAAAGAAGACATAAAAAATGTTAAAAAAATCACCCACAGTCCCACACCACAGTCGCACCAAAAAAAGGCTGTCGCATACATCAAAAAAAGGATGAACACCTTCCCCCCCACCGCTTACTCACCCACACCACAGTCACGAATCACAGCACCCCCCCCCCCCCCCCCCCCCCCTCCACCATTGCACAACCCAACAAACTCACAAGTATCTGGCCGCCCTCACTCACATTTAGGCATACTAAAAATATATATATTCAAAAAACACACCATTATATTGCACAAGAAACATCAAAAATATTACTGGTATATTGAGAATAAAATTATAATATTATATTGCACCATGAATGAGTAAAAAGAACAATTAGGATTTGTTATTTAACAGGTCAGTAAAATATGGTATGGGGCTCTTTCTGAACCGTTTGGTCCTACAAGACAGAAGGGAGATGGAATTGGAATTGCGCAATTCCCTGCCATGCACAGATTGCCTTGTAGGTGGCAGGGTACTAGTGCGGTTACCATCTGGCAGAGATTTGGCAAATTTTTTGCTATGATTTTTCCTACGGTCAGAAAGAGTATCCAATCCACATTTTTCGACTGCATCAGTGTATGAGCTGTATTGTTTTCCAAGCATAATTTGGCAAGCTCTTCTTTGCAAGCATGTTAAATGTACATAATAAATTACAAAGACAGTGCTTAAATTATTAAATATCAAACTATCAATTAATAATATAAATATTCGCACAAGATTAGTACTCCCACACATTTTAAATTTTGGTCTTCCAAGTTCTGAAAATCAAATAAGGTATTACCGGATAGATTTTTCACGATGCTGTATAACTTGTTGCTGTGATCTCAACACCTAAAATTTGCAATCCTCTGGATGGGGTGCACAAATGGTGGTATTGTACATGTATATGACTCTGACTTTGACTATATAGTTGATTAGTTCCAAATTGGCAAGAAATACTTGTATTTTATCTCTTTGTGCGCTATGTGTGCATGATTATGGTCAAACGCACGCAATATCGGCCACACGCACGCGGCACGCATGTGATGCACAGTATGTTTGTTGCCTTCACGCGAGCCTGTGTCCTTCAATATTCATTCGCTACTGTAAGGAGTCTTCCCCAATTTGGAGCTGATCAAACTATAGTATGCTCAAACTCAGAGAAAGATGTGTAAACTAATTTAAGATTGAACTCACTCAGTAGCCAAGGTCTGACTCTGCCCTCATTTTTGGTCTATTTATCTTGTGTGTGCGCAAACATTCATGTGATGACTGATTACAAGGTCTTATTTTTAGCCAGAGACCCGTCCAGTCCACCCATCATCTAGACGGTCAAATTAAAACAGCACATATTTGAACCTAGTGACCCCATATAATGGTTGCAAACAGATTGATTTATGTTTTAAGGTCAAATCCTGGACAGGCTATTCTGATCAATTGGACGGGCAGGTGCTGAACTCCGGCTAAGACCCTGCTGAGTGATTGATTAACCCTAACCAGTAAAGCTAGTTTTTTGTGCGTATCGGGGGAAGGGGGGAAAAAGTGCTATTTTTTTTACCCGAAAAATCACCCAGCACCCCCCGGGATTCGATCGCCGGACCATCCACACCCAAGTCTGTCCCTCTACCAACTGAGCTAACCCCCTAGGTCATATGCGGCCACAAACTCCGTGGCCACATATGCCCGCGGTAGGTGACGTCATCGCGGCAATGCAGCAGCACGTGCCTGGAGATAGTTTCTGGCAGTGAGATTCAGTGCGGTTAGGGTTAAGTCACGATTCAATTACCATTTTTCTAATTATGATTATATTTTACTTTCCTACCATCAGTCTGCCGATATTGATGATGGACAAAGTGAAGCGAGTACACCCACAGTAGACAGCAGCTCACGATGCGACACTCCAAACAGCGCCACCACAGGTAGCGTGGGTAAAGGACGCTTCAAGGGCGGGCGACATAAGACCGCAACTCGCAAGTTAAATTACAAGTGTGCGTGTTACATCAAGGAAGACCACGGTCAGCCCATATTTGGCGTCAGCTTCTGCGAGAACACGAAAGAGGGCGATGCGCCCGTTTTTGCGACGGTGGGAAGCAACAGGGTATCGGTGTATGAGCTGAAGGAAAATGGCGCCATGAAGTTGTTGCAAAGCTACATTGATGCTGATGTATCCTTACACTGTATAAACTCAAAGTTTACACTGCCGCCCATAAGTATTTCTCCCCCTGGAAGCTTGCAAGTTATCACTGTGTTGTCGACAAAGTATTAAACCATCAGACCCAATTACTATTTCATTGTGTTCATTGTACATTTTATACCAATAAATTCATGTTTCCTATTCAGATTCATGATTTAAAAGCTTTACAATTCATGATTTTATCGGGCAAGTCAAAATTCCAATGTAAAATCACCGTAGTAAATCACCTCATGAATATCAATTAGCTCATTATCGGCAGTGTAACGCTATAGGAAATTTTCAACTGAGATCAACTGGTGATGGAAAACTCCATGTGCAGAATTTCATAAATGCACATTTAAGTTTTTTTAAGCTGGAATGGTTCCTTCTGAAGGTATTCCAATAAACCGCGCATACCAATTATCATTTATAAATTTCTGCACATGAAGTTTTCCATCACCAGTCGATCTCAGTTGAAAATTCCCATAGCGTTACACTGCCGATAATGTACAATGAACACAATGAAATGGTAATTGGGTCTGATGGTTTAATACTTTGTCGACAACACAGTGATAACTTGCAAGCTTCCAGAGGGGGAAATATTTATGGGCGGCAGTGTATATAATTGGACAAACTTCTAAGGCCAAAAAAAAAAAGAAGTTGACTTGCCCTTTCCGACTGACCCGAATTTTCGGAAATCTAGGGTCGCTATAAAGAAGCACATAACAATAAAGAAAGATGAAAACGTGTTTTTGAGTAGTATCTGCTTGTTTAAAAAAAAAAAAATAAAAAAAAAAAAAAAACCAAACAAAAAAAACGTGTTTTTGTGTAGTATCTCCCTGTTTAGATTTTCAAAAATTAAAAAAAAAGAAAAAAAGTCCGACCGTCCGACCCACACTCTGGCCCTGAAAGTGCAAGTCGTTAATTTTTTTTTTTGCCTTAGGTCAAAAAAACCCTGTTTAGCTTCCCCTTCCGCTTCCTTTTTTGGGTCTACTTCAGTTTTTTTAAGTTTTTTTAATTTCAGTCATAACTTTTTTCTTCAGGTGTTTAAGATGTTTGTAACAAGTTTGTATCTTCCTTATAATTATATGCATTTTAAACAAGTTTTGTAGCGACCAACCCAACCCTGTACGGTGCAAAATCTAATTGTGGAGCCACTGGCTCCTAAGTTTAAAAAAATAGGAGCCAAAATTTAGCTCCCAAGTAAAAAAGATTTGGCGCCAGCATTTCCTGTTTTTTCTGTCCGACAAATTGTACCTGGGATGCGATGCGTGCGTCTGGTTGAAAGATCAACAATTCAAAATCAAAAATGGATTCATACATAAAAAGATCGCCATCAAAATTTATCATTTGAATCGCAAATCCCGGGCGCAAATCAAGTCTTATTTTATTCTGCAATCGTTTCATATCTGTATACCTTTCACATCGCGATCGCACGTGACATCTCTCACAGAACCATTTTTCGGCAGCCCAGGGAGTTACGCAATGGCAATGCGCCTTTGGGATATAAATTTGTATAATACATAACCGCGTGTTACGGCATGGTTCACAGGTCATCTCCTCCATGTATTATAGTATGCGTAGTATTAAGTTGACCTTTTGAACTCTAATTACGAGCTTCATTTATTAAATGCCAGTGTGGGAATGAGTGGCAATTTGCGCCAATTTCTAGGTTCATTTAATAGCCTCGTGTGAGAACTTTGCTTGCCTATTACAAATACGTATTTGGAACTGTGTTTTTTGAAACGGATACTGATTTATCGCAGATTACTTTCGTTGCTTTCGTTGCTTTATTGTAACTTGGCGACTGAAAGCTTAAATATTTTATCGCCACTCGCGCTTAGGTTTGAAAAAGTGGTCGCATCAGAAAAAAAATGCTCGCAAATGCGAGTGAATTAGTCGCACCGTACAGCGTTGGACCAACCCCTCAGAACTATGAAATAAAACAGTTGATTTTGAAATAAATTGTTTTTTTACATAGAAAACAGTGTTGAAAAAAATCATACTTTTGATAAGAATGAATTAAATAATTTAGTATATAAGATCTTAGGTTAGGAGTTATTATCCCTCATGGTGTGGGTCAAGGGGTATTATGTATGTGGGTTATTAAGGGTCAAATATGAGTCATCTAAGGTCCTGTCTTTTACTTTTAAAATTTAACATGTAAACATTTAGGGTATCCGGGTACCAAATTTGGCATCCGGGACTGGAAATTTCGGGCGGGACTCGATTACCCGGCACTCGCTCCCAGCCTTAGTTAGGATCCTTTGAAATGAAGTTTGTTACTTACCCAACATGCAGGATTGTCACCAGGCCAAATTTAAGGGTCAGTCGCTGAGGACAACACAACTTTTTTGTGGGCCTTATTGTCGGGTTAATGATGAAAAGTGTTGTTTTTGTAAATACCATTATTGATTTTTCCTTAACATTTTAACTGTCAGTCTGATGAAAACTTCTACACCTGTGCATGGTCTTATGAAGAGGCAACAGGGCTCCCTCTATTGGCCACAGCTGGTTCTAGAGGAATCATACGCATCATTAGCCCCATCACGATGCAGTGTATAAAGGTACATAGGGTTTAGGGGGGAAACAAGCTGTTCTACACAGGCCCAACCGACTTCTTTCTTCTTTTTTCCCCTTTTTTTCTTGAAAAACATTTGGGACATTTTTGAATCATTTAGAATTTTTTGTTTTGTTGAGACATCCTTGATATTGCTGCTTTCTAATATGTTTGCGCTTTGCTCATTTCCAGCCATTTCGCTTAATTATTTTTAAATTCGCTATTTGAAAGTCCATTTCCAAATTAAATATATTTGTGTGTTTTTATGTACGCGGTATCTGCTTGATGGATGAAAAGCGTGAACATTAATGCAGTGTGAAAATGTCCACGTTTACAGTTAGATGCGGAATGATGAGAGTCTTGAAAACAAGTGGTTTCTTATCACACCCTTCACAGACATTTTTATACCATCATGGTAACTCACCTGCCAGAGTATGTACAGTACTGTATACTTAGTACCTGTATGGGTGCCGACAGTGCCTGTGCAGTATACAACCAAAAGTAGCCGTACATTAGAAGAGTTACACTGAAAATTATGAATGTGTAGTTTTGGGCAGCGTCTACTATTGAGCGTTTACTTTTGTGTGTACTATAAACAAAAGTAAACAAAAAAACTACACTCAATAGTACACGCTGTCCAACATTATACGTTCATAATTAGCAGTGTTAGTGGTACTGGTAGTTAATACCCATAATAAGGTTTCTGCGCATACATGTACATTACCTGTACAGCTATCACTGCAAATTATGAGCGTTTACTTTTGGACAAACTAAAAGTAAACTCAAAAGTAAACGCAATTTTAAACACAAAAGTAAACGCAAACTAAACATTTCTTGCATTTTGCACCCAATTGACCTCAACGCACACTCCAAGTGAGTGAATATTATCACATGTTTCCACCATCTGTGATATAATGAGACAGTTATTGATTAGAGGCTGGATGGAAAACAGAGCTTGTTGTTGGGCTCACATAAGTGTTTAGTATTGCGTTTACTTTTGAGTTTACTTTTATTTTGTCCAAAAGTAAACGCTCATAATTTGCAGTGTATTGGCAACATGGTAAACCATGATCCCGGTCATAATATAATGACTTGGGTACTATAGATAATCCATTCCGGTTTTATTTTGATCTGCAGCACTACACATCCCACGGCAATGCAGTGAATGAATTGAAGTCCCATCCTAGTGACGCTAACTTACTGCTCTCAGTTAGCAGAGGTAAGGAGATTCACAGTGTTTGAACAAAGTCAAGATTATTGATGAGGGCCTGTTGATATGCATTTTGCTACGGAGCTGTATCTGATGGGTATTATTGTGAGAAAAGGGGGAAGAAGATTTAATGAGAATTTGAACCATACTTACAGGGTGAGTCAAAAAGACTGCAATAGGGGAAAGAAGCCATTTTATTTTCAAAACCAAATCGAAGTTTAGAATTATTTAAACTTAAAATGATTGCCATATTTGTTAGTAACTTTGTGTGAAAAAATGAAATCAATAGCATTCACCGTTTGTCTTTGGTGACCTTTTAAACGAGGCACCCAAATAACACGCTTGTCCACGAGACATATAAAACATGCATATGGTATAATAACACACAAATCATATGAAGCTGATCACACGTTTACCTTAAGCTTTATTGGTATGTTTCTCCTTATGTTTATTGCATTTAAGTCTCTCAGGTCAATATCATAGTCATAATGTGTCCTTCATTGTTCATGGACTCATGGACCTGCTGCTCTGCCCTCCACTTGAGCACCTTGCAATGCAATGCATCTCTCAGCGTGAGATCTCATGGAAAGTACTGCCCTAGCCGAGAGCCTGTTGCGTCTTAGCTGCGCAAACGCTGCAGCTATTCTCCTTCTCAGTTGCTGCAGAGATGCTGGTGGTCTTTGGCGATACACTATGTCCTTCAAATGTCCCCATAAGAAAAAATCCAACGGTGTCAGATCTGGAAATCTTGCGGGCCAATCAACGTCATACCCCATGCCAATTAGCCAATCACACGATTAGGAATAGTTCAGTAAGTCTATTCCGGACCACTATAGCTCTATGGCACGGAGCTCCATCATGAGCATACCAGACACGATGGATAGCTTGACCATTACGTTGAAGTCCAAAGCGCCTTCTCAGAGCGGGTTCAACATGTTGATTGATTACTTCCAGATACTTCTGCCCTGTCATTGTTCCGTCGACAAACTCTGGGCCAATGATGAGGTTGTTGCCTGTGATCCCTGCAAAAACTTGCAATTTCTGACGATCATTGGGCCTGTCAAATACAAAGTCTCTCGGTGGATTACCTTTAACGGCATACTTCCGGACATTTTTGGATGATACTGTCCCATTCATATAAAAGTTCACCTCATCTTTAATGCAGATTTCCCTCAACATGCGAGCGGGTCTTTGCATAAGCCATTGGCAGAAAGCCTGTCTTCTTGGAAAATCTTGAGGTAGAAGCTCATGGCGCACTTGAATCTGGTATGGGTGCCATTTCAAATCCTGGCGCGTAATCCTGTTGAAGCCTGATTGGTTGATGTTAGGTAGAGGGTTCCTCCGGGAACTAATATTTGGGTTACGACTCAAAGCAGCACGAACCAAGGCGATGTTGCGTGGAGATCGGGCACTCTTGGGACGACCACAGGCATGTTTATTCCAGTTGTGGACAGTTCCACGCAATCCAAAATTTGCAGCCCATCTGGATATATCAGAGTTGCTAGGTTGGTGTACCCCAGGGAATCTCTGACGAAAGCATCTCCTTGTCTCCACATAACTTTTACTGCTGAAATACACGTCAATGAAAAATGTACGCTGTGGAACTGTGAATTGCGGCATTTTGCAGTTGTGTCCTAGCAAACACAGTGAGTAATTCACACATGTAATTTGTATGACCTGCAATTCAGGCTGCCCACATTCCATCTTCACATTTGAATATCCCGCCAAACAAATCGTGCAATTAGCTATGTTGTTATTCAAATTTGGAACACAATACACTTTTCATAGCAATGGTGAGGTTAAATCGATGCAATCCCCATGAAAAAAGACATGATCCATTGAATACTAATACCGTGTTAAATGAATCACAAGAACTATTATAAATGAAGGACACATTAATTGTGCTCTTATTTATGCCATTTTATATGGCTCGTGGACAAGCATGTTATTTGGGTGCCTCATTGAAAAAGGTCACTAAACACAAACGGTGAATGCTATTGACTTCATTTTTACACACAAAGTTACTAACAAATACAGCAATCATTTACGGACGGTTAAAATAATTCTAAACTTCGATTTGGTTTTGAAAATAAAATGGCTTCTTTCCCCTATTGCAGTCTTTTTACTCACCTTGTATGTTTTTTTAACTTAGATAGACCGATCTTTGTTCCAAACGTAACATATGGGATCTTACTTAGTAATGATTGAACCCAAGTGTGATCACTTTCACTGAAGGTTTGATTGGAAAGAAAGTCACTAATGATTTAATGAAAATTAGCTAGTTGAAATACTGATATTTGTATACTTTTTATTCGATTGCCTCTCCTTACTTTTTCCTCTTATATACACTACATAAAATTACACAGGGATTAAAGTTATTGTTTTTTTATCATACTTACGCGAAAAAACCGGAAATTTACCTGCTTCTGGTGTCATGTTATGCAATCTTCTTACCACATGTTTCATACAAACAATTCAAATTTTCTGCCAAGTAACTGATTTAGCAGTGTTCCAAGTGTACTTACTTTTAGACAATGCTATGACGTCATAGTTCACACTTAAAAAAAAGGTTCATACTTTGTATTGATCACACTATCCCTCAATAGAATCACTCATGCATCCCATACCATGATTCACTTTCATAACTTACTGACTGCCCCTTGTATTAATCTATGTGTAAAACGAATCCCTGCTGTTTGCGCGTAAAAGATTTTGTGCTTCATAAACAGGTTTAAACGCAGTGGTCACGCATGGTGTACACTCACGCACATAGAATATATAGATACTTGCAATTGCGTCTGCCTACGGTTCAATACAAACTAATTGCAAATGAATGTTCTTCTTAAAAGTGTTGGTAGTAGACATAGAAAAGAGAATAATTTAAAACAGGTCTTCACGTTTGTAGCCGTATTTTTTCAGACTAACCATAGTCTGTCTTCAGCAGGTGGAAACTTTATAATTGTCGCCAATTTCGAACTGATTAAACTATAGTCCTTGTGAAAGTTTTAACCTGGTACCTTCCTGGTGGGAGAGGGGTAGGGGTTTGTTCTGCCCTGACCTAAATCTCTTCTTGGTTGTTCACTAATTATTAATTTTTATTTAAAATCTCTTGTCCTTCAGATCAGTCGATACGTATGTGGAATCTTAAGACGGATACCCTAGTGTGTATATTCGGTGGAGTAGACGGTCACCGGGATGAAGTACTCAGTGCTGTAAGTAGTCATTAGCAGGACATTAGTCATCCTGCTTGCTTCTCAAACTACACTGTATAGCTGTGTTATCTTAAGACAGACACACTGGTGTGTATATTCATTGAGGAGTACATTGTACAGCGTGTCCCAACAAACTGGGTTCAAAAGTTTGTA
Organism: Ophiura sarsii; assembly: GCA_035610835.1. Taxonomy (NCBI): domain Eukaryota; kingdom Metazoa; phylum Echinodermata; class Ophiuroidea; order Amphilepidida; family Ophiuridae; genus Ophiura; species Ophiura sarsii. The sequence continues at coordinate 53,688,887 of CM069455.1, forward strand.
TAACTAAAAAAGTAGGAAACATGGATAGTTCATATTTAGGGATTTTAAACAAAATATGCCTGACTTTAATTGGTTAAACTCTGTGATTAATCCAATATAAACCTTTTGAAATACAAAGATTTTAATAGAGTGTGGTCAAAAGCCATTTGTCCCACTTTTCAAGGAAAACCCCCATGTGTTGCAATTGCGCATCGTTGTATAACTTCATCAAAGTTTTGATTTTGCATTCATTCTTTACAAAGACTTGGGCAGTAAAAAAATTATCTGGGTCATATTGCAATAAAACAAGTTCATTATTTACATAAACATTAAAACAGAAGTGTTCTTTGTTATAGTCCGAGCTATTGTTAAGTTCTTTCGGAGCATAAACCCCATGCCGGGAATACTGCAGATAGCACACAGTGTAATGCAACGTACGGATGGTTTATTCCTTAAATCGGGACAAATGGGTTCTGACCACGCTCTATCCAAATCTTTGTATTTCAAAAAGTTTTACCCAATTAAGATCAGGTATATTTTATTTGATATCCTGAAATTTAAACTATCTATGTTTCCTACTTATTTCGTTATATAAGCTCGCAAACTTTTGAACCCAGTTTTTTGGGACACACTGTAGATGGTCACAAAGATGAAGTACTCAGTGCTGTAAGTATTTATTAGTCAACCTGCTTGCTTCTCAAATTACACTGTATACATTTTGTAGCTGTGTTATCTTAAGACAGACACACTGGTGTGTATATTCAGTGAGGAGTACATTGTAGATGGTCACAAAGGTGAAGTACTCAGTGCTGTAAGTAGTCATTAGTCATTCCACATGTTTCTTAAATTAGATAGTACACCTGTGTTATCTTAAGACAGACACACTGGTGTGAATATTCAGTGTGGAGTACATTGTAGATGGTCACCGGGATAAGGTAGTCAGTGCTGTAAGTAGTCATTAGTCATTCCACTTGTTTCTTAAATTAAACAGTACGCCTGTGGAATCTTAAAACTGGTGTAGTGGTGTGTATATTCGATGGTGTAGATGGTCACCGAAATGAAGTTCTCAGTGATGTATTTATAGTCATTAGTCAATAGTCAATAGTCAGCTAGTCTTTAAGGCGACTCAAGCTATTTGTAGCACAATAACAGTTCATTTTGCCCTTCAAACAGAGAATTTCTCACCCATGGTTACCTAGACTGGATCCTCCTGTCTTCCCGATTTTCCACACGGCCCCTGCGAGGGTGCTCAAATGTGAAGACTGGAAAAATACAGTTCTTAAAGTGTGCGCTGATAAATTCGTGAAAAAATGAGCTTATTCACGCACCATCACGCCACAGAGCGCCGGTAGTTTCACGCGGCGTTGTATATCGCGTGACGCGATAGGGCGCACGATTTACTTCCCCGTGGCGCAGCGTGACGATCGTTCGACGCACTGCCTTTGAATTGGACCAATCAGGTGGTTTTTCTGTTGTTGCCGCGCATGCTCAGTACTGATATTTTGTCGTGGAATTCCACGACAAACCGCACACTTTTTGGACGTACTATTTTCCCAGTCCCTATATTTGGTCCGCCATTTTTAAAGATGGCGGCCATATAGAGGGACGCGGGGACCCAGTCTAATGGTTACCTATCCATTTGTTATTTATTTTAACTAAAATTGCCCATTTACCTCTCTATATATTTGCTGGCGTAGTGCATGTTAGATTATATAACTGTTGCCAGGTCAGCTGCCTCATACTAACTTTATTACGAACCACGGATCACATTGATCATAACACAAAGCCTATGTCAGTATCAAAATTCGGAACAGAGGTTGGGGTCTGGCTTGAACCAGTAACCATGAGTTACTAATGTGTACTACTACTACGTCAGCGAATTGGTACGTCTGTGAAATCATAGACACCCAGGGCATAAAATACACCGGTTCGAATGGCGATTAACAAAAGTGTTAACAAAATAGCCCCTGAGAAAATGTTGGCCTACGGTAAAATGTACTAAAGGGGGCAATTTTTGGCAGAATTTGCGAAAAATAGCCCTTATAGCCAAAAAGGTATTTTAACCCCTGCAGACAGTCTGGTATGTGTTTTTGGTGGAATAGATGGACAAAGAGGTGAAGATATCTCACTATCACTTGTCATGTTAGATTGCAAATATAAGCAATTGTTTGTCAATCCAAAGCTAAACAAATTTGTGTGTCAAACCAAACTATACACAGTTCAACAAAAATAAGTTCCCCTTTAGATTATGCCTGATATTTTTTGAATGAGTTACTCCATCGAAACGATTTTTGGAACACATAATGTACGTGGTCACAGAAACACTAGAACGGGGCTATAACTACGCAGGTGTTGTAATGCTTGAATGAGCACACATTGAATGGTGGATTACCTCAATTCAAAAGGTGCTAAATTATGTCTTGAAGCAAGATGGTTAAGCAGCTTGAACCAGGGTCTTTGCTTGAACACTGCACAGATACTGCTTGAATGAGCACACACGATATTGAACTTTTAGCAACTTTTGAAAGGTATTCCTCCATTCAATGAATGCTTGAATTGTGTGGTTATAGCTCCGTTCTAGTGTTGCTGTGAACAAGTACATTATGTGTGGCAAAATCGTTTCGATGGAGTAACTCATTTTAAAAATATGAGGCATAATCTAAAGGGGAACTTATTTTTGTTGAACTGTGTATTCCAGTGTTTTGTAATGATGGATATATTTAGTATTTTGATATGATTAGTGGACTACTTATTATTTCACAAGGAATGGTATGCTGTGGCAAATTCCCCTTGCATTTTCTGCAGGGGTAGCGCTAGGTTTTTAAATTAGAGGCTTTTAGAACCCTGAGCCCCATAAAAGCTTGAAAAATAAGGGGTTATTTTGGATTTTCAGCTAATTTATTGCGCCAAAATGAAAAAATATGCGCTAAACGCGCAAGCGGCGCCAGAACCCCCTTTAGCGCTAACCCTGATTTTCTGTTGTCAACAGTCTAATTTATTAAACTGCGTATTTTTCCTAACCAGCAGAATCCCTGTGAAGATCTATTTATCCAATCTATTGTTTGGATTATAGTTGTCCGCGTTTCTTTTCTCAAACTGAAATACATCAACAAATAACTAATTGGTGAGGACTACCTATTAAACTGTAAAGCATGACAATTTCGTGACATTAACATTTTGCAAATTACCAATAGTGATCATTTTCCCGGCATGAAAATATCGCAATTGCAAAGTTCTTTACTTGCTGGCAGTCGTGGAACACATTTTCGCGTCCGTGACAAATTTGTGAAATGGAGCCCCTCGCGAAATTCAAGAAATTAAAATGCACACAAAATGTTCATGCTTTACAGTATTGGTTACATATCATCCTGCAGTGTCATAAAACCTCCTCCTCCATACATATATTTTTCCAATACAGGATTTCGATATGACTGGTGAGCGTCTGATGTCATGCGGGATGGATCACTCGCTCAAAATGTGGAAACTTAACACTCCCATGATAAAGAAAGCTATTCACGACTCATACAACTTCAACGCAGTCAAGTCAGATCGGTAGGTCATTGTAAAAGCAAATATTATAGTTTAAGGGGGACTCTAGGAAGGCGTTTTTTCTCACTTTTTTGGCACTTTTTGGTCAAAATTTAAAAAAATATTAGAATAGGTTAAAAAATGAGAAAATCGTCCCTAAGTTAGTGTCTTTAGGCCCTACATCATAATCAAAATTTGGGCCTTGTTTACTTAAATTATTTTTGTTAGCTTTGTTCAAACAAAGATATTTGGGTCAAAAAAGTGAATTTAGTGATTTTCTCAAAAAATCAACATTTTTTGTTCATTTTGATGCCAAATTTGGATTCTCTGATCCGTTTCCTTTCCAAAAATGTATACTTTTATATACATTTGAGTCATAGTTTAATAATTACAGCACTCACAAAATTTAAAAAAATCAAATCAATAACTTACTTGAGTCCCCCCTTAATCAGTTCCAAATTGGCCAGAAATATTCAGTTCTTATCTCTCCGCTCGCAAAGTAACCCAAGCATACTCTCCCGATTATGGCCACACGCACACGTTTTTTACCCCACGCATATGATGCACAGCGCGCTTGTTGCCTTCATGTTCGCCCGCATCCTTCTGTCCTTCTATGTATCCATTCGCTGCTGTAATGACGCTTCACCACCTTCTGTCCTTCTATATATTCATTCGCTGCTGTAATGATGCTTCACCAATTTGGAGCTGATCAAACTGTAGTAGATTTTTTTGGGGGGAGGGGGGGGGGGGACAACTTTTGTCAACATTTCCAATTCTAGGGAGCTCTGAACCTATTTTGGTTAAATTTAAAATAATTAAATGACTCTCTGATTATCTGATAAGACCATCGTTGATCTTAAATTTTGAACAATGTGGAGACAAAAAATATGAGCAGAGACTGGTTCTATTGACAAGCTTTTTAACAAGCTTGGCAATGATACATTTGGGCTTTAAAAGGGGAGTTGGACATGTATACTAAATGTCGCATCAGTTCCAACTAGGCGAGCCATCTTAAGGCCAAACAAAAAACAAGTTTGTTTCCAGTAGTGCGCTCGCATTTCACTGAGACGCTTGATTCTTGCGCATTTAATTTGTTAAATAGAAAAATCGAAACAATTATTGTTAGGGGGCTATCTTTTGTCAAAATTGTGTCCAACAGGTTTCAAGATGGCGTTCGGCCACATACGGCAAACACGAAAGTGAAATCAGCTAGCATAAGAGTAACTAAATAGCACCATTCCAAGTGAATCTCCACTATGAATTTGAGACAAAAAAACCTGCATTTCTCATTTGACTTTTCAGGCCTGCTACTGTCTAGACACAAACTTTTTGTTGTTGTTGTGCCTAACAGCAGTGAATTAAAACAGAAGAGCGTGGGCACACACATGCATCGTATGTGTGACGCAGGGGTATTCCAAAATTGCACGCTTACACTTGAGTTACTTTTTCGTGCTGAGAGTAATAAACCGCATATTTCTCGCCAAGTTGTAACTGACTAAACCATTATAGGTCTGTATCTCAAAGTAAGCTCACTTTGGGATACAGACCTATACAAGGTCTCAGCCAGACTAGTCGTCCATCTACCCGTCATCTGGACGGGCAGTTTACTCCCAGGGCAGGCAGTTTCAGGACAGGAATTTAACAGATGTGATATTCTAGAAAATAGTTGTTGTAAGAGTTTAGTGAACTTGAAACTAGTTCTGACTGACAAATCAAGGCTAAAGCAGCACCTATCATCATCATTGGTCGTCCGTGGACGAAACGGAGGAAGCAATCGCAACGTACTGGGCCCAGACTTTCCTGTCATTCATGATCTAATCCCATATCATTCTTGACGGTATCAGGATACTGAAGGTGTCTTCTGCCTCTGTTAGCTTTTCCACCAGGAGGGGTCCAGAAAATTAGACGGGAGATACATGTAGACTGGTTGGTTGTTCGCATACAGTGGCCAGCGAAACATAAACGGCGCTGCCTGATTATTGATGTTATACGGGGAATATCGCCATATACCACGCTGTTTGGGATGTGATCCCTCCAACTGATGTCAAATATTCTACGTAACAGTTGAGTATAACATCCATTGATTCTGTCTTCAATTTTCCTGCTGAAAGTCCATGTTTCGGAGCCGTACAACAAAATACTTTCTACGCAGGCTTTGAAGAATCTGATTTTTGTCGTTCTTTCGAGATCAGATTTCCAGATCTTCTGCAGTTTATTGCAGGCAACCCATGCTTGTGCTTTCCTGCATTTGAATTCCTGGAATGTGTCTAGAACGTAGGCTCCCAAGTATTTGAAATTGGATACATTTTCCAGCTCTACTCCTTTGATGGTCTTTACACTGGCTGAGGTGGCAATATTTATAAGGAGGCTTTTTGTTTTTCCTTCATTTAAATGCATGGCCAACTGCATTTGATGCTGCCTCAACACTCTGTAACAGTAATTCCGCTTTACTGATTGATGTTGCTAGGAGAGCTATATCATCTGCGAAATCGAGATCGTGAAGACGAATTTCAGGATAGCGTCTACTCCTAGGCTCCAGCAGTATACCTGTCTCATCATGGATATCTGTCAGGGCACAGCGCATTACGTAGTCGAGAATTATGATGAAGATGAAGGGTGCCAAAGTGTCACCTTGAAGAATGCCAGCTAAAATCTTAAAAGGTTCCGTCTCCCCATCGGGTGATGTGACAATAGGCGAAGAGTTGTCATACATTGCCTTTATTGCCTTGACAATGGTTCCAGGGATACCATAGGCACTAAGGATGTCAAACATGCGATCGCGGTGTACTGAGTCAAAAGCCTTAGAGAAGTCTATGGACACGGCAGCCAGTGGAAGGTTATAGTGACCTATAGTGACCCCCATAGTGGTTGCAAATAGGTCGATTTATGTTTTAAGGTCAAATCCGGGACAGGCTATCAAATCAAGGCTAAAATAGCACCTATTAGAAGCTAGTGACCCCATAGTGGTGGTAAACAGGTTGATTTATGTTTTGAGGTCAAATCCTGGACAGGCCATTCTGATCAATTGGATGGGCAGTTGCTGAACTCTCCCTACCTGAACCTATTTTGTAAAAGATAAAGAAGATTTAAAACTATTTTCCGAGTAACCATACTCTATCTGTCATCAGCAGGTGGAAGGTGATTTGCGACCGACTGTTGACTCACTTCCTCTTCTGGTGTTGCTCAAAGAGGGCGCTGTTGATTTTTTCAGCAAGGAGTTGAAGAAAACAAATTCCTTGATTAGAGACCTTACAGATCAATTTTATTTTCGCCGCCCATGTATTATCCAAACATATGACAGTACCTTACAGATCAATTTTATTTTCGCCGCCCATGTATTATCCAAACATATGACACAGTACCTTACAGATCAATTTTATTTTCGCCGCCCATGTATTATCCAAACATATGACACAGTACCTTACAGATCAATTTTATTTTCGCCGCCCTTGTATTAGCAAAACATATGACACAGTACCTTACAGATCAATTTTATTTTCGCCGCCCATGTATTATCCAAACATAAGAAAAAGTACCTTACATATCAATTTTATTTTCGCCGCCCATGTATTATCCAAACATATGACACAGTACCTTACAGATCAATTTTATTTTCGCCGCCCATGTATTATCCAAACATATGACACAGTACCTTACAGATCAATTTTATTTTCGCCGCCCATGTATTATCCAAACATATGTGATGCGATCTGTGAAAACCCGCCACATGTCGGGATTTTTCATATTGGAGATATTTATATCATAAGAAAGCTAAATCTGTGCTGATTACAGAACTGTTTCGATCATTTTTCCACGATCACTACAAAAAAAGTTATGAGTGAATTATGATTGTGATGTCATAAAAAGCTACAAAACAAGAAATCATGAAAACAGGCCATAAAAGATACATAGTTCAATAGAATAACATTATAAGGCTAATTAGAAAAGTGACTTAAGTAAGTTTTTGAAGGTAAAATTTCATAAAAGGTGATGACACAAAGTAATAAAATTAATTTTCTAAACAAAATCTATAAAAAAAAAAAAACAGTTTTGTTATCTTTTTACTTTTTTATTTTTTATTTTACCCATAATCCCTATTTCACATTTTGCGACATCCGACGGGTTTTCACAGATCGCATCACATATGACAGTACCTTACAATTTTATTTTCACCGCCCATGTAATATCCAAACATATTAAATTAACAGTTAAAACTTCAAAAACACATACATTTTTACCCATTCTCTTTTTGCTACAGACCATTCAAGACCTTTTCAATAAACACTCCAGATTTTTCAACGAGAGACATACATCGCAACTATGTGGACTGCGTTAAGTGGTTCGGAGAGTTCATTATTTCAAAGGTATGTACCCATGTGAGCAGGGAGGGTGTAGGATGGTAGGGAAGAGTTACACCAATCTATTTTAATGCATATCTACATTTCACTGGCAGCCATGATGGGGCCATCCCACTTGGAATCACCCAAATTGATGCAGATTTGGCCTGAATTATAAACTGTGTTTGGTAACCTGTGTTATGAATTTGTAAAGAAAACAAAACCACCTGACCATGCGAAATGGAATGCAATGATTGTATCGTTTTATCAGGGTTCTAGCTACGCCGGGCGGGCCCGCCCAGACACTGGGCTAGCCCGCCCGGCGCTGGGCCCGGAATTGGGCCAGCCGCCCGGCAATTTTATTATTTATTTATTTTTAATTCTTTGTTTTACGATTTGTGGATAAAATCATTAAACTGCCTCATAAAACACGAAATTATGTGGCAGGAACCCTCAAAGTGCATTAAAAAACCCTAAAAAGACATTAAGAAGGCCTCTGGATCCCATGCCATGATCCACTGCACTTCGTTCGCTACACTTTCTTCGTTCACCGTCAGTAAATTTACCTGACACTAAAATGGTCCTGGCTAGAACCCTGCATTTTATATAAATCCAGTCTAAATGAATTGTACTTTCATAGTTCCCATGCATGCATCAAGTACACGGTAGAGTAAAGGTAAGGTATGTGCGTGTGAGAAAGGTGTGTGTGGGGGGGGGGGGGGGGTGTTAAAAAGTGTATGTCCTCATATAAATATCTGGCTCTTAATTAAACATGTCCCTGACTGCTTTATTATATTTTTGAGCACCTCAACAACTCTGCCAAGAAGCTGCTGTGCTAGGCATTTTGGTTTAAAGCTGGCCTACCACTTTGGCAGTTCACCACAGACAAACTGGTCATACACCTGTTCACTTGATGACAGACAGTACAGAGTTAACATGGAGAAATTGTAACCTTGTCAAATTCCCAGGAGAACTGAATGTGGCTAGCAACCCAGAGTGGAAGTATGCGTTTAAAAACAAAAGCTGTTAGCCCGGTGGCCTCATGACCCCTTTGATCCCCATATTAACTTCCATTATGCAGCAGGGTCTCTGTTATCAAGCGATGAGCATATTAGTCTCTAAATTTAAAAAAGGGTGTCAATGTCAGAATTTATTGGCATTTTTGGGCCATCATCAAATCTAATGGAGAATTTGTTGGTGTAGCAAGAGCAATCTAGATAGCCTTTATAATAGTTTTTTGTAGTCTATGTTTTGCAAATTTACACAATATATCATTTTTCAATGTACGATTTAACAAGACTTTGTAAAATCATGCCAAACATTGCCAAATAGGCTAATTGAAATAAATAACTTATATTTTTTCTTCTCTTGTTATCTATAGTCTTGTGAGAATTGTATGATATGTTGGAAACCTGGCACCATAACTCAAACCATAGACCAAATCAAACCAAACGATACAACTGTTACTGTGTTACATAAATTTGAGTACTCACAGTGTGACATCTGGTTCATGAGATTCAGTATTGACTATTATAAGAAGGTAAGTGTTACCCATGTGAAACCCATGTGATAAACATGTGACACCTGTGTGATATCCATGTGAAATCTATGTTTATACCTATGTGAAACCCATGAGATGCCCATGTGATAAACATGTGACACCCCATGTAAAATCTATGTTATACCCATGTGAAAACCATGAGATGCCCATGTGATAAACATGTGACACCCCATGTGAAATCTATGTTATACCCATGTGAAAACCATGAGATGCCCATGTGATAAACATGTGACACCCATGTGAAATCTATGTTATACCCATGTGAAAACCATGAGATGCCCATGTGATAAACATGTGACACCCATGTGAAATCTATGTTATATCCATGTGAAAACCATGAGATGCCCAATATGAAACTATGTCCCCATTTGACAAAAATGAATTGGAAGCAAAGGTTTTACCTATTTTACCTAAAAGTCTGACAATATTGGTATTCGATCCCAGGGCCTCTCCGTCCCAAAGTAAATGTCTTACCACTAGACCAGCTAGGCTGTCGGCGCTGAGATAGCAATTTGAATCCTACAAAAGAGGTAGGGTAGCCCATAGTTGTATGTGTATTACAGAATAAATCTGTATATTCATACATTGCCGTTGCACTAGACTAATTTATGATAGCTTATTCATAGGTAGAAACAAACAAAAGGCTTCAGGTCAGAAATGGTTTTATATATTTTTGATTATATTGTATTTTTGTTGTGTTTTTGTTGACAGATTCTTGCCTTAGGAAATCAAGTAGGCAAAGTGTTTGTGTGGGATCTAGACGTTGATGACCCAACTAAAGCCAGGTAAGGAATAGGCTTAGGCCAACAACAACAAAAAGGTTGACTTGCCCTTTCCGACCGACCCAAATTTTCGGAAATCTTGGGTCGCTATTTTTTATTTATTTTTTTGTCATATTTTGGTTAAGAAATAATAAAACATGTTCTATTTACGTTTAAATACGGTATAAACACATAAAATTGTCATTTACTCACATACTTTATATCAACTGTGGCATTGTAAGTTTATTTCACTTGCGGAAACGTTTTATAGACCACGATTGCTTTTCTGCTGAATTTATTACACGTGCTCGCCGAAAACCAGCGTCAGTTGGGCAACGGTCTGTGTATAGGTATTATATAATTTTATTCACAGCGCAGGTCTTTAAATCTGACTACTACTTTACGTAATATGCATGTTTAAGGATTCTTTAAAATAGTGTTTTGTGTAGTATCTGCTTGTTTTAAAAAATTTAAAAATAAAAATCCGACCGTCCGACCCACATTCTTGATCTGAAAAGGCAAGTCAACTCTCTTTTTTTTTTGCCTTATGTGCTTCGTAAAAATACCCATGAGACACCCATGTGCCCACCATTAGACTTGTATTCTACAGTTTTGTAGGCTTACCATCATTTTTCAAGGTAAAATATGGCTTTCTTGGACTTCCGAAAAGCATTTGACACAGTTTGGAGGAGCTCAAAAAGTACACCCAATAGTACACGCTGTATCACCCCTAAATATAATATAGAAAAACTGGTCAATTTTTTTTTTGAGGGGGGAATCAGTCTCTGCATGCACCAGGGCTCAAACCCAGGTATTGTGTGTGCCAGACGATGGTGGACACGAACGGCCGTAAATTTTGAATTTCCGTTGGTTTCAATGTAATTTATAATGGATTTTGATTTAATGACCCCATAAAATTCATCACACGTTGGAACTAAATTATTTCATCCTAAAACCGCTGGAGTTAGATAACCAACTCCAGCGTAAACTCCAGTGTCAGTATCATTTTTTGAATTTAATTCATTGTTAAGCGTTCGTCCCATACACTTGATCACGTAACCTCGTTCGCATATTTTAACCTGAATATTTGTGAATATGCCTGTGTACTGTACGGCATCGTCTGGTGTGACAGACACCTTATTGCTAGCACCGTAGCGAACCGTAGCGATATGTAGTGTGAAGGATGGATAGGGTCAAGAGAACGAATAAAGAGATGTGAACCTTAATGGCCATGAGTGCTACAAAATACTACTCTGGTGCTCGTAGCATACGCTTCCCCAGTCTTTCTCGTGGCGCAAACAGCTGGCAGGTTTTTATGTGGAAGAAAATCATAACATATTTGAATCTGACTCTTTGACAAGACCGTCTGAGTCGATCTTTCCATCATTTTACCCATTTATCTCCCGTGATATTTTCATTCCCAGGAGTTATAGTGTTAAATTGTAGGATTCTAAACTGCTCAAAAAAAGTTTGGAAATTTTTATCACTCTATCGCGGGATATGTTCATTTAGTGTAATATATCATGTAAAAGCTGACGTGTTTATCTTTACAATGGTATCCAATTTGAAGCAATCCCTTGTTCCAGTGCTCAGCCACATGCTTGAGAACATGGGGAGGTACAGTAGCAATTTAAAAGTGCCAAAATCAACACTATTTTGTGCTTAAAAATCAATAGATCATGACCCTACACTGTAGTGGTCAATATAACACTTCATTGAACAGACGACAAAGGTGTTCTTTTGAGCAAGAAATAGTGTTGATTTTGGCACATTCAGATTGTGACCTCCCCATGTTCTCAGCTAAACTGGAGCAAGGGATTGCTTCAAATTTGGTATCATTGTATAGATGAACAAATCAGCTTTACATGGATATATAAAACTTAATGAACATATCCCACGATTTTTTTTTTTAGCAGTTTATTACAAACAACATGTGTGATGCAGCACATCAAAAGGGAGGACTTTGCAGGTGAAGCCAATTTTGAGATTGATATGTGTGCTCTCAGATCATTTTCTAAGCTATAAAAGGACACCAAATTGATCAAGGCATTCAGATTTTACGAATGAAAATGACTTTAAATTCTCATCAATTTTCATAATTTTTTTCTGTCCGTTTTCTTTTATATTGAAAAACACACAGCCGCAAAGTCCCCCTTTTGATGTACTGCATCACATAAGGTTACTTGCTTTGAAGTAACCCACCCTCTCCTGAGTTTACCATTTTCAATAATATAAAATGTAATCTTCTGCAGAGTAATGATCGTATTGTAGAGATTTCAGAATAACAACTTCACCTCTTCACAGGGGGCCCGCAATTTCTTGCACATTGTTTAGCTACGCAAAATCCTTCACACACAAAATCTGTCACTACACAAAATCTTTCACAGCCCGCAAACTTCTTCACACTTTGTGTACAGCCCACAAACTTCTTCACACTTTTGTGTACAGCCCGTACACTTCTTCGCACTTTGTGTAGTGTCAGCCCGCAAACTTCTTCACACTTTGTGTAGTGTCAGCCCGCAAAATGTGTCACAGATTGTGTAGAGATAGTGTAGCTTATTGACTTTGGGTAACAATGGTGGGTGGGACCAAAACCTATAAAAGGGAGATTAATTAATTCTGGTGGTAGCACTTGACCACTACACATCTATAGCCTGTATAGCCTGTACATAATATTCTGTATGTAGCTTTTGACATGCACACTTCAAGCTGATGATTTAATAAGAATATGCAACTGTATTGAACGTGTATGAGTGTCTTCTTTATCTCAATAACTTTGTCTAAATCACAACAATTGGTGGCAGTCGTGGAACTATTTCATTGTCTAAATCTCGACAGTATATATTAAATAAGTCAAACAGTATTCTTGATTTTTTTCTTTCCCCTTTCAGAATTACCAAACTTTCACATCCCAACAGCCAGGCAGCAATTCGTCAGACTGCCCTCAGTCGTGATGGCAGCGTATTGCTATGTGTCACCGATGATTCCTGCATATGGAGATGGGACAAGGTTAACGCTAGGTGATAGCGCCATCTATCATCAATCATATTCAGATATGAGACGATTTGTTAATGGGAACATTTGTATAAACCACTTATTGTCATGTTAGATCAAATGACTGTTGATCTGCAATTGTTGCATACACATGAAATTGTACTGCATGTAATCGTAGACCTTGAATACGGGACAGACATGTCTATTGAAATCCCATTGAAATGGTGTGTATAGCTGATACTATGTGTATCTCGCTCACACCTGTTTAATTGGCATGTTTGAACTTTGAATAGCCCGGTAATACATTGTGGTGGGTACTGCTAGTCAATTGCAGCAGCAGCATATTTCATAGAAGCGGATGGGATATACAACAACAGTTTGAGAAAAGAATAAATATATTAAATTAATACGCACATTCACTGATGCGATTGATGTAACACTCTTTGAGAAGTTTTTTAGACATCTACTTTACCCAGTTTTAAATAACACCTAAACATCATGAACCCATGAGTTTGGTTGACAACGAGCATGTCCCTTCAAATCAATACTTAACGCATATGGGAATGAGAGTAATGTTTTTGTAATGAATTGTGAGAAGTAGGAGGGGGGGGGGGGGGGGGGGGCGGCGGTGAACATGTTAACACTTTCCACGCGGCTATTGGTTTTACCATATTCAAAACAGATATTTCAGAAACCTTTCTCAACTTTCAATTGGTTTTACCATATTCAAAACAGATTTTTCAGAAACCTTTCTCAACTTTCAAGGTCTATCTCAAGGATTACTAAACCAATACTAGGCAAGTAGGCATGTTTGAACTTATTGTAATGCATTTTCATGATTCCAAATATGGTAATGAAATTCAATAATTGTGAAAATTTTGAAACATTTTGGAATGTTGTCTGCAGACCCCTACCGCGTGGAAACAGCATATATACACAAATAGGACAAGAATAAGGTGACAAATACAATCCCTATTATACCTTTTTCAACATTTTTGTATCACTGCTATCGTGTACATAACATACACTTATGCTGTATTCCTAGTTTTTGTAATAACAAAGTTTTCAAGAAATATTTACATTTCTTTGTGTGGCTTATTAGCATCATTTAAGGGAAGTGTCAACCCTATTATTTTGATGATCAACTTTTGCTTCTAAGTTTGAGAATATTTAATAAAAGTACATAAAAGTATACATTTATAGAAAGGAAATTTGATAAGGAATCCGATGGTGATATCAATGGGATACCAAATAAACTAAATTTTGAGAAATGAACCAAAAATCGTTTTTTTTAACCCAAATTTTTCAGACAGCATAACTATAAAATAAAAAATGATAATTTGTTCTAATATACATTTTTCGAAACAAAACAATTTTGTCTAGGAGGCAATTTTTTCTTTTTCTAAAATAAGGCTTAGTTTTGGAAATATTGCTAAAAACATCGGAAAAGGGTAAAAGTCGTGTTTTTTTGCATACATTTCGCTAGAAATGGATGCATATCTCAAGTTTAAAATCCATAATCGAAAAAATAAAAAATTGCCTCCTAGCGCTGAATGTCCTCTACACAATGGTAGTAAAAGCTTACCTGATAGTTTGATATATTTTTAGTTATGTTGTCTGAAAATTCGTAAAATTCCTTCAAATTTGAACTTCTAGAAAACATCAATTTAGTAAAAATATTGACCTTTTTCACCATTTAAAGCTAAATATTCTCGGAATACACGGGCGTGTGACCTAAAAGGCGAGTATACTATTATGAACAATCAAAATAAACTATCAGATTAAATTTATATTGTCACAATGTGAAGAAATTGGAAGAAAACTGAAATTTAAATGATCATAAGATTGGCCTTTGTTTACATTTTTAGGCATTGTTTTGCGCTCTTTTGTTTTCGCGTCTTCGTCGCGGATACTAAACGGCGCGTCTAGTATTACGCACGGGAAGATTCAGCGCGCGACGCAATGATCGCACAGCTGTCGCAGCATTTGAAAAGCGCGGAACCCCGCTTAATTTCCCGCCAAATAAACATGCGCCTTTTCCTGACTCAAACTTACCAAAACAACAATTTTGAATCACCCAAAAGAACGGGAAATAATCGCTTCCGATTAGCACTTATGATGGTAATGATAGAATACATATAAATAGGAGTGGGCTATAGAGGGTCATTTTTAGGTCATAGTTTCAGATCACGCTTGCTACATGATTTTTTGATGACTTTATGCATACTGACAACATTTTCAACAAAAAAAATGAAAAAAATGCAAAATCCAGGGTGCCCCGGCCAAAAAACCACAAAAAGTCGGCCATTTTGGAAAAAACAGACTTTTGATCATAACTCAGTCATTTTTGGTCTAATTGATTTGATTTTGGTGGCAATACCCATGTTTTAGGGTACAGTGTGTCATTCTATGCTGGTTTCATCTCATATAACCCCTTCGTTTTCTTGTAATAGCTGATTTTGGTCAAATTTGGACTGTGAGGGCGCTTTGCAAAAAAGTAGCTATCGCATTAATAAAAATGAATTTGAATACATGAAATATGTTCAGAGTGTGTTAAGAAACATTGTCTGAAGATGTGAGCATGTTACCTCATTTCATTTTACCATGGCATCCACTTTAAAATCACAAGAACGCGTTAAAAGCACTTCCATAGGATAGTACAGGGGTCAACGAACTTTCATTAGTGTGTGTTTCAATGGAGACAATTCAAAGATGTTCAAAATGGTGTAGCTTCAAAACAACAAATGGTATTTTACTCAGATTTTCAGGAAATGCCTAAAATGTAACTTCTATCATATTTCAACATTAAAATTTGAGATGCTTCGATGCGAAAGGTATTTTTTTAAACGGCGCCCTCACAGGGCTATTTTCACTAAAAATGCCATTTTCAGGAAAACGAAACATCGTCATGCGATAAAAGTTGTATAAGATTATTCTATGTCCCAACAAACATGAGTATTGCCACCAAAATCAAATTGATTGGACCAAAAATGATTGAATTATGATCAAAATACTGTTTTTCCATAATGGCCGACTTTTTGTGGTTTTTTGGCCGGGGCACCCTGGATTTTGCATTTTTTTCAATTTTTTTGTTGAAAATGTTGTCAGTACGTATAATGTCATCAAATAATCATGTAGCAAGCATGATCTGAAACTATGACCCTCTATAGCCCACTCCTAATATAAAAGCATAAAATAATAGAGAAATATGAAATTCAATTTTTGAAACAAGTGCCGGGTTGACACTGCCCTTAAGTGTGGCTTATTAGTATCATTGGCATATTGTGACACATGAAATTAACAATTTTTTATCAAGCAATAGCATATTAAGTAAAAGTTCAACAACCTCAATTCATACACTCTTAGTAGTGTCGAACCAATCAGAGAGCAAGAAACTAAAATTTGCAGAGTGCATTGAAAGTGTATAATGCACTCTGCGTGCGCGCACCGCACGCTTTGTTTTCATTCGTTGTATAGGCATCGCGGGTACACCAATTTTCACTGTGGGTGTTAGCAAACTTTTTAATAAGATTTATTCCTTATTACATAGATCAAAACTATGCTCAAATTGTGAATTTTGATTTGTATAGTGTGTATGAATTAGGTCGATGCATAAGTTTCGTTTCTCGAAAAATAACAAAATCGATGTTGATGTACTCACAATAGCACTCTACTCCCTGCGGGGTCGTGCCATTATCCGCACATCACAACATCAGCGCACATGCATTTGTCTAATTTATCTCGAAACAACACAAACACATTTATTGACCTATAAATAAAAAGCTACGGTGTTCATCTTTCCACTGACACCAAATTAGCAAAACTTGTCTTAGTGCTCATGCTCAGCCACTTGCTTGAGAATATAGGGAGGTCTCAATCTGAAAGTGCCAAAATCATCACTATTTTATGTTCAAAATCCATAGAGCATTACTGTATAGTGTACAATGCATTTTTCAAAGCATTGCTTCATTCAACAACAGACTAAAGAATTGTTACTTCAAGCACAAACAAATGGTGAATATGGCACATTTTGATCTCCACCTTATTCAAGTTAAGTGTCTGAACACTAATAAGTGATTGCTATGCAGCCCTTTTATGGCTAAGCAGGGGTAGCGTAGCGCTAGGTTTTTAAATGAGGGGTTTTTAGAACCCTGAACCCCATAAAAGTATGAAAAATAAGTGGTTATTTTGGATTTTCAGCTAATTTATGGCGCCAAAATGAAAAAATATGCGCTTAACGCGCAAGAACCCCCAGTAGCGCTATCCCTGGCTAAAGGATGTATCTTATATGTACTTTCCTAATGATATACTTCCTTTTAACATGGAATGTGTTAATTTGGTTCAATAATCCTCTCTTAGGAAAAGGTTGCAACTTGTAAAGACAATAAAAGTAATATACTGCCTTTTACCACTACATGATTGATGGAGAAAAAAGCTAACTTTGATCATGTTAAAAGGAAGTATACTATTAGAAAACTACATATAAGATACATTCTTTTGCCATAAATTTAAAAAGCCCTGTATGGATGTGGTCAGGGCTTCAACTTCAGATTTCTTTCAACCAGCCAGTCAGGTAACTCACAAAAAATACCTGCCAGACAGAAATTCCACCAGCCGGTGTAAATTCACTTGCACTTTGAGTTGGAACAATTTAACCCGCCAGTCAGTCTGGTACTTTTGCATCTTCACCCGCCCGACGCATACGTTACCTGCTATGGGCAGGCGGGTGGGTGCTATTTCCAGGCCTGTATGTGGTAACATTGAAAAGAGGAACACATTAGCTTTTACTTGAAATGTATAACAAAAAATGAAAGTATCACAAAATATCCAAATAATTGAAGATTGAAAGCTTCTGAACTTTTTTGAGAAACACATGTGAGCAAACTATTATCTTTGACATTAAAAACAGGTTTTTCTTACACAAAACCCCACAGCAAAACAAATAAATCCACTAACAGTAAGACCAACAAATTGGTGTTTTATGACTTTTATTCATATAGAGTTCACTATTGTTCAAAGGGGTATACATAATGCAATTTTTTGCTATGTTGGCATGCCATACATAAATATGCAAATTGTGTAAAGAGGTAACAATTTTATAAACAAAACAAAATAAATATGTTAATGAACCTTTGTCTGAACAAAAGGTACAAAATGTGCACGTGTTAACAACTTATTCCCAACCCATACAATACATACACTTAATTTAAAGCAGAGATTATAGTATAGTATACTATACTATATTTGTCCATCACGAGACAGTGACGTAACTATATACGCAGGCGCAACATTTGCGCACGTGTATGCGTCTTTGTGATACCAACTTATTCCCAACCCATACAATATATAGACTTAATGTAAAGCAGATTGATGTTCTATGCTTATCTGTCCATCACGAGACAGTGACGTAATTATACAGGCGCACGCAACATTGTCGCACGCGTATGTGTCTTCTGCCTTTCGAGTAGGTGCACACGTCTATGTACTACAATTAATGAATGACACGGTCATGTCACTGTCTCGTGATGGATACATTGGATGACAAAACAAAACAATCATTTCTCTATTCCATTTGACATCCATAACACCCCTAAAATACATGACCTTAACCTTCCACACAGGGAGATTGATGTAGATTTCAAATGGAGTAAAGCCCTATTTGACATTCACACTCCCTGTGGGGAAGATTAAGGTCATGTCTTCCATGGGGGATGTGTGGATTTCAAATGGTTTGCTCACATTCCAAACGGCAGATGTCGACCGATACTCTATGCCCAAGTTGAAGCAGTATTAACTGTTATCTTTTAATACATAAGGACATGCCCCCTCCTCCGTTTTGTTCTGCGAGATTTATACCCAATTTCATTACTATACAATTGTGGATAGGGTGCTTTTGCCAAACTGTAGGACCTGTGTGATACCTCCTTGCAATAGAGAGCGACTTTTTGGGTATCAATTTAGGCAGCCAGATACAAATAAATCAAGTTAAAGCTGGTTTTAAAATGTTATTATGTTTCAAAATGGTGCTTTTGAAGAGCGATCATTAAGAGCACTTATACTTAGCAAGTTGGGTACAATCTAGCTATTGATAGAAAAATCAAAATATCAAGGAGTGCCAAGTTTCAATGACCATTTTAACGATACTACTGGCACATTCCTAACATCTTCATACCACACTGATATGCTTCAAGTTATGAGGTCGGAGACAAACGATATGTAAGCTAGGGTAAAATCATACAGTGGTCCGTGAAGGCGGTGTCAAGCCATATTCACTCTAGAGCCTACATGATATCAAATGAAAACAGAAAATATTCATATAGGAGCCTACCCGACGAGAGAGTGGAAGATCACTGGTTCAAATCATCCTCCAGAAGACTCAAATGTAGGCAGTACTGCACTATCACTTGTTAAATTGAAATGTTGAGGCAAGTGATCCGTTTTGTATACCATTAACGTATGTATTCTTCTGGGGAATGGTTCGAACCAATGACCTTCCATTCCATGCAGGTGCTCTATTCTTGGTTCTGGACCTCTATGTGAAAATACTTATACAACACATGTGTGAACTTTTACATGTCACAAATAAATCACACCGATACGCAGCAAACATCGGTACAAAGTAATCATTTTTACAGAAGTCGCACTCTTGTGATTTGTCAAGCAAGTTATAATAAATCGAACAGTTTCTTTAAACAATGCCTATCAGCAGCCACATAGCAACTAAACACAACACCAAAAGTAAGTCCCCCCTAAACAATTCGTCATAACATCGTAAGATAAAACATTTTACCAATAAAACTTAGTAAGAAATAATCCTATGACTGTTTCCTAAGTGGTGTTTGAAAATGAAAGATGTCCATGACTTCATGGCTGAATAAGCTCAAAAATAAGACAAAAACTGCCCTTCTCAAAAGTCACAACTCACTATGCTAATATCTGAGCCAAGAATGGGATTTACATGGCTGAATGATCATGAATTGATTACACATCCATTACAGTAAATTTTGCTCAGCCATGGGTACTTTTCCATAAGTGAGAAGCAATTCATAAACTTTTGTGACTTTTGAGAAGGGCAGTTTTGTCTTCCATTTGAGCTCATTCAGCCATGAAGTAATGGAATTCTTTCATTTTCAAACATCACTTAGGAAACAGTCACAGGATTATTTCTAACTAAGTTTTATTGGTAAAATGTTTTATCTTACGATGTTATGACGAATTGTTTAGGGGGGGACTTACTTTTGGTGTTGTGTTTATTAAAAGTTTGATCTGTCACCGGCACCCATTGCAAATGTTACAGTTGCAGTAAAAGGGTGCCATTGTCTCTCAAAGAAAAAGTTGAGATCTTGATACCCACAAATGGGAGCTTTTCGGATGCTTCAAAATTACACCTTGGTACTTATGATTGGATACTGCTTTCTGATTTTAGGAAGAAAAACTACTGTAAAATTGTCTTTATTTTTCCATGCATAATTCCATCGATATCTCATGCATTTGACAGACAACTGCGCCCTTTTGCCAAGACAGTTCACATTTGAGCATCATCGTTAGCTTTACAGGTCATGTATATAAGGGGACAACAGAAATGTTAGTATATATCGAGCAATGTAGATTTGCAATCTTGTTTTATTTCTACTGTACAATATCACATCTATATAGAAAATATTGTTAAATAGTACAATGCAAATTTGATAATTTAGCTATAGGTTTTATCAAGTGCCTTGTAGCAATATATAGTTCATCCTTGATGCTTACAGCAGAAGAAGAATGGTAATCATGAAACGAGTCTGTGTGAAAACTTCACTCTGATATTATAAGCTTTATTCAGTATAATCCCTCAATGAAGTCTTTACCCTAGACTAACTCTGCCTCCCTTGCTTGAAGATAACACTCAGAAGAATGGACACAAATTTAATAAAGAGAATTTAATTGATGCTAATAGATTATAGTAACCCATTAACCCTTTCCCAGCTATCACTAAAACAAATGACAATTGGCAACACTGTTACTGAAAGGCATTCTCTATCCCCCACCTGGTGAATCAGGCAATGAATATTTGAGACCTGTTACCACAAAATGAGCGTTAAGTCGCAACTGTGCATTAGAAGATGGTCCAATAAACATACCAAAAATCAATAGAAAACAACGGCATTTTGCAACTTCTGAATTTTGACAGGGAAAACATTGAGCATTTATGACTTATGACAATAATCTGTTTTCTGTGCATTTTGAATCTGGACAAATCTGAAATAAACATTTCCAACTTCACTCCCATTTTGTGATGACAGGTCTCATTTATGAAGTAAACGTCATCAAACTATGTTTACTCATTGAACTTCAAGTAAATTAGTATTTAATTTAACTAATTCAATTAGTATTCAATTAAAGTTCTAAAACTAATTTAACAAAGATTTTTGAAACAGAAACTCCAAGGTACTTAGAGTAGCTGCAAATTTAAATGATTAATTAACTAACTAATTAGCTAATTCATTAAGTAATAAATGCACACTTTGAATAGTTATTTAAATGACTAAGTAATTTAGCTGCTTATTTAATCAATTATTGTACGGCGGTAAACTTCAAAAACGTAGCCCCATTAATATTCATATCCACCTGCTTCACTACCTGCGGGATATAAAGAGAATCATGTGCTGGAAGCCAACACTTCAACAGTCTGATCTCATATTGCGACCATCGCTAGCTACAGTCTTATCTCATCATGCGACCATGGCTAGCTACATATGTTTGAGGACAAACTGATTTTGAAGTGCTACTGATGTGGTCTTGAAGTGATTAGCTTGGATCAGTGACGTAGTAGCCCAGACCGGCGCGAAAAATTGAGCTCTCGAAAACCGACAGTGCCAATCTCAAGCGACACACGTGTCAATCTCGACAGACACGACTCAAATATTGGGTTGATTGCACCCCGTATATGGAATTGTTTACAATGTCTCATGTAGTATTTATGCATTTGGTGATGATTTGCAACATTTTCTCAACTTGCTTTTTATTAAAGGTAGATGACCCGATCACACATTTTCGTAACACAGAATTATTTCAAACATACAGAGATTTTCATATCATATGAAAGCTCGTATTTTTCTCATCATCATACTGAAATTTGACTGCCTAAATCGATATAATTACGGAGAAATCGATGAAATAACGTCGAATTACCGCGAATGGTGGTATACCACCGATATAGTTTGTGTACTACTCAATGGGGACTTTTTTAAGGATGACCTTTCATGTAGAATAGAAAACTTCAAGTTGAAAATCGAAATGTGATTGGGTCATCTACCTTTAATAACATTGATAACTTTACCATACAAATGTGATGTTTATTATGTTCATATAAAACACTGTACTCAAGATATTGTAAAAACGTTCATATGCAGCATAAGACAAAACCAAAATTACAATTTTTTTGTGTTGTTTAGACATCATAACAACATAAACCAAGATAACAAGCAATTTTGCCCATACAGTACCTACATGTACTGCAATAAAATTACTTTTAGACAACACATTAAAGACAAATATCCATCTCCCCCTGTGTGACAAAATGCTTTGTCTATCAATGAAACACAGTTGCTGTATGGACACTGGGCGGGTAAATGGATTGAAGGATATATTTTGTGCTAACATTATTACAAGGGAGGAGAGACTCTTGATCCAACTTAACATTCATGGAAATGATGCTAGACTTTAATCACGTCCACGGCAGAATAAAGCGTAACAACACTATAAGCAAGATTTGTAACTAGTCTAGGATGTATGTCGCATTTTACGCAGTTGCGCCAAAAATAGTATCTACAGGATAGCCAGCTGCAAAGAAGTTCAGCATTTTCCCCCATCACCAACGTGCACTTATGCATAAACACCCAAGTGCTGTTCCTATTGGTTAAACAGAACAGCGTGAATTTGATGTGACTAACGCGCGCGTCCGATTGGCCTGATTGTATCCCTGACGTCTAGAATGTTACCACCCACACGCTCATCACTTACTACACACGGTAAGGGCCAGTGCTAAACTTCTCTGCCGGCAGCTATAGGAATTGACCAATCAATTTGCATGATTAGATCATGAATATTTTATAAGGTGTTATAAATAAAGGAGTAATTCTGTTAAACCCTTCACAGGGGTATTCACAGTGCATGATTTTTAAGAACGATGCATACTACTAATGTAGGGTGTGGAGGGTATTACAGAATTATGCCTAAATAAAACCTCTTATATTTGGTGTTAAATACAAATCAAAACCCTGTCACATTTTGCTTCAGGGCTCCGTCTTTACCAGGGTTACCACTGTCTTACAAAACTGGCATCCATACTTTTGTTGGACCAATTAAGCACTGAAATCTGGTATTTTGGTCAGATCTGTATATAAATATTTTAATATAAAGCCAAACATTCGGGCATCATACTATAAATTGATTGGCCCCAGCCTCCAATTTCAAATGAGGTCAAGGCTGAGAATGCCCAATCATTTCTTTCACTAATCTCCGATATAAATACACAGCGGCTGCTTTCTGGATGAAGTAGCCTTTTTCACCTTCCCAGTCGTCAATTCATTTACGATGTGAATTGATGGATTTGTTGTTGTTTGTTTTCTTGTACATGTATGTATTAGTTTGTTCACTTTGGTGTGTTGGATGTATGTAGCGGTACCCCATTGCACAGGTAACATTCGTTCCAAAATAAAGATAATTCTCCTACTAGTATCTGTCCAAAAGCACCATTCAGCCGACCTCAAATCTGTGGAGAAAGCAAATGAAACAACACGGGTTTATTAAAAAGCCTGACAACGATGATGATGAGACTCAATAGCAAAACCGCCAACAGCGCCCCCACATGTTATTGGGGCTGACGAAAGGCAAGCGAGTTGCTGCCAGAAAGCTACCCCAGAGGTAAGCTTATTTACTGTTGTGAGATATAATAATCTCAAAAATATTATTAAAAAGCTGCTACAGTGAAACCTTGTTCACACAAAGTTGCCTGGGCCGTACATTTTAGTTCGTGTTAACAGGAATTTGTGTTTACAATCATATTATAATGGTAAAAAATTAAGCATGGGACTTGAATAACACTTGGTGTTAACAGGAATTTTGTGTTAACAAGGTTCCACTGTGAAAGTAAATGACAGTAAAGGTAAATTCATACTCCCGTCGTTGCGTATCGGCCGACGTCGATGGACAAAAGTTGACATTACTTCAACTCGCGCACCGATATCCGTTGGCCGATGCGCAACGACGGGAGTATGAACGCACCAAAGTTGACATTACTTCAACTCGCGCACCGATATCCGTTGGCCGATGTGCAACGACGGGAGTATGAACGCACCAAAGTTGACATTACTTCAACTCGCGCACCGATATCCGTTGGCCGATGCGCAACGACGGGAGTATGAACGCACGCACCTTAAGGCGTTCCTGGTGCAGGCATGAGAATGAAAAAACATGAAAAAAACTGAATATGTCCATGAAATCGGGCTAAAAGGCCAAAAACAGCCTGAAATTAAATGAAAGTGCGGAAATTTGGACCATAAAAAAAACAACTGAATTCAGTTTTAAAACTGAAAATTCTCATGCCTGCTGGTGGTTATGAGGCGACAAAAAAACCTGTTCTCTACGAGCCAGATGGACCCCTTTTTTTCCTTCATTTATTCAAAATACTGCAATATTTATTTTTACAGATTTTTATGGGTCCCCCCCCCCCCACACACCACCATTTTGGAAGTGGAAAAAGTGGAGAAAAAAAAGCGAGACCGACCGACCCAATCTGAGAAGTCCATCCGCATGAAGAACTGTTATTGTTTTTCAACGCCGTATCTTAAAATCTTGAAAGAACAAGGGTCAATTCCACAGGCCGAGCACTAACGGACTTTGACCGTGATCACAGTGTGATCTGGGTATTTGGCATATTTTTGTTCGGTTTCGTCATCAAGGTGTGCGACGTCTCATTTTAACATTTTCACGGAAAGTTTTATATCACATACGGGCGCCCGATGCATCTCTTTTTGATGGCACGCATGCGTTGCTGAATATTTGCAATCCAGCGCAGCCCCACCCAAAACGCATGGCAGAATGCAGCACAGTTTCATGCGCAGGGGCTTGCGTTGCATTTTTAATTAGCATGGAATGTCACAATAACAATTTGCGTGGGATTTGGGGGCCAGTGCAACTTCTAGAGTTTAGTATTCTTTTACTTCTATATCTAGGCTACGGTTTGTCCCTGATTAATGAACATTACAAATTTATACTTCTTGCCCATTTCATAGCATACCACCCTAAAGTCCACATTGTGATCCTCATCATATTAAATTGGGGGAAGCTGTTATCTTTTTGACCTAAAGATGCAAAGCAACGGTCTACACATTTATTAAATTGAGGAATCTTTTGAAATCCATGTATAGTCGCAGCATAAGGGTGCAGTTCTGTTTCACTGAAAAAGTTGAGATTTTAATACCACCAAAAGGAGCATTCGGAATGCTTCAAAATGACATCTTTGTGGTTAAGATTGGACGTTGCTTTCTGATATTATGAAGAAAAATTATTGTCAAATTGTCTTTATTTTCTATGTTTTCCCATGCCTAATTCTATCATTAATTAATCAATATCTCAGGATGCATTTTACTGACAACTGCCCTCTTTTGCCGCAACATGGTATCGTATAGGTGATTGTGTATGATGACAATTATGAATCAAGAATTACAAACATGAAGTCAAGTACAAACATGACATTATTGCATATATTCTAGTGACAGAAAGTTTCATTGTATTGGATCATTCATTTTTGCCAGCGAATTAGAAATCCAAAAGCGATATTATAAGCTGTGATACGCTCAGACATCATGTTCGTACTTCACGCCTGACAATAACCTGCGCTACGCCCAAACGTCATGTTTGTACTTCACGCCTGATAAAGTCTATATATCTTACATCATCAATATCATTTTCCATATCGCCCTCTTCCATGTCGAATGTGATATCCTCGTCGTCCTCTCCTTGGCCGAACATGGACGTCTCGTTGATCTTACATGTGTCTGGTAATTCTCCGTATACTTTAAGATTTCTGGCTTCATCTGCGTTGTATTTTAGAATGACGTCTGCTTTGTTGTCTTGGTAATCTCTTAGTCCTACAAGGATGATGTCTGCTTGGTTAATCCAGACCTGGGGGGGGGGGGGGGGGCAGATAAAAAATAATAGTTATATCAACACAACAATGAAATGAAGTGCACTTTAGGTTAGTCCCAGCATGAGCAAAGTGTCCTCACAAGCCACAACAAAAATGAAATAAAGAATGATAAATACGAAATAACGATGTAAAGTTGATGTTTTGTAATTTATATTGTTTTGACCTACCCACAACCAGAAAATCTTCCCAAGGACTAAGGAGTAAGCAGTACAATGTAAGATTATTCCCAAATGTCAGGGCCAAATACGTTTGGGGGACAAAATGGGTTGGGCTTCAGCTGACTGGGGACCAGGCAAGGATCGTGATGCCGCAACTGTTCCTGGATAAATCAGAATAAACTGCTCAAAAACAGTTTTGGAATTTTTTTTCAATCACAGTTTATTCACAGTTTATTCAAATATCTCTGATAATGTTCATCTTTACAATGATATCCAATTTGAAGCAATCCCTTGTTCCAGTGCTCAGCCACATGCTTGAGAACATGGGGAGGTCGCAATCTGAAAGTGCCAAAATCAACACTATTTTGTGCTTAAAAGTCAATAGATCATCACACTACACTGTAGTGGTCTATTAACACTTCATTGAGCTGAGGGATTGCTTCAAATTTGGTATCATTGTAAAGATGAACTAATCAGCTTTACATGGATATATGGGTATGTCCATGAAGTTGGGCAATTTAAGAAATTGTGCTGATTTGTGTAGGATAAATGCATTTTCTGACAGTTTGCCTGAAGTTTATTTTCACAAGTAATATAATTTAGAAAGACCTCATACTAACATGTCTTTTAAAAGTCAAATGAAAGTTATAGCTCCCCTGTAATTTTTTTTATGCTTCATTAATAGTTGGTGTCCGGCCCTTTTTTAGTCAAAAAAGTGTGACATGAAAATAGAAAAAATGCAAAACATAATTTTGTAAATATAAATGTCATAAAATCATAAAATTACTACATAATCTATGAATATATGTTCCAATTCACCTTTAAGTAGATTATGACAGAACAGAAATCGGCCAATTTGATATGACGTCTTCGGGAAATTGCCATACCTATGCTACAGAAAGGAGTCCACCCCAAAAAAGCATGTACATTGTAGCATCGGTATTTTAAGCTCACCAACAACACAGATGACATTTGAACCCACTGATTTTGGGTCCTAAATTACCGTATCACATTCATAAGAAAGTTTGAACAACAACTGTACCCATAGATGATGTTATTTTTAAATTATTTGAGGAAACGTCACTGATTTTTGACGAGGTGTCCGGTGTAGCATAGGTACATTTACAATGATTGCCCCTCTCAAGTAAAAAGATCCTTTCACATACTGAAATGAATGGCTCCCTGCAATTAAGTGTTTTACTAGAGGTTCTCATTGGGACCAGTTTTGGGGTAATTGGTTTTATTAAAGACAGCAAAAAAAATGAAAACAAGCGAGGTGTCCACCTGTAGTGCCGGTATTACCATGTAGCTTAGGGACAAGGTAATTAGTTTATAATGATGGCACCCATAATTCTTTTTCAAATATTTCAATTCTACTTAAAAATATATGGGAAATAACATAACATGACAGTTTTTAGTGAGATAACTCACAATATTTGATACCATTTTTACCAAAACAATGTACCTGATGCTACATGGACACTGTGTCCATGTAGTGCCGGTAATCAAGTACATGTAGATATTGGGTATCAAATTAAAAAAATTCTATACATCACTCTTATTTTTAGTAGTAATTGTAGTGGCTATTGATATAAAGAGGAAGGGAAATGTGTCTTACTTCATTTTATGTTAGTTATCTGTAAAACAATAGAATTTATATTTATACCTATGCTACAGGACATGGTGTCCATGTAGCATCAGGTAAATTTCTTGTATGTTTAGCCGTATGGACAGAAGCTTTTACTTTTTATTTAATTGTAATGTTACTAAATCAGTTAAACAGTTATCAGTGATGATAAAATTATACAAAATATGTGTGTCAGAAGCAATCCTTATTGATTACAGACATAAATACTACATCAAAAAGGCTTGAACCAAATTACCCCACAACCCTCAATTTGCAAAGCATCATATCACTTTTTGTGATGTAGAGTAGTATCAATTGTGTGCTTTTATGAATCTGACCATGAAAGTGCAATATAAATCTATATAAGAATGGTGAGTAACCTGAACTATTTAAAAATAATGCAAGGGAGAAGTGTCAGAATGGTGTCCATGTAGCATAGGTATTTTTACCATAATAACCTGAAACTAACCTGCAATCAATGATTATTTTCATACTTGAGAGGAAAAAGTTCACTATTTTTCAAAAGTATGGATATTGTCGGACCTAAAAATAATATCAGATTAACAATTGAACAATTTTGAAATTTTGACCTCATGTCACACTTTTTGGCCCAACTTCATGGACATACCCATATACAACTTAATGAACATAAATCCCACGATATTTGAACAAATTGAGATTGAAAAAAAAAGGGCAACCTTTTTTGAGCAGTTTACATTCAGCAGGCATGACAATAAAAAAAACCTGAACAGCCTGAAAAAAGTGTGTGAAATCAGCCTATCAGGCTGAAAATAAAAATTAAGTGTGGACATTTGCAACCCTGCATTATATAGGCCTACATGTACAACCCTGCATCAACATAAGCCCTAGTTAAGTATTGGGCACATGTATGCATGACACACCGGTCATATCCACACTAGTCCTGGTCATCAGATGGGCTTGCAAGATGCAATTGATAATTAGCGCATCACTTACCTGGCCTTCTATCACATGCCTTGGATCAAGGCTTGGGTCATCTGGGTTATCATATTATTTGGAGTAATTCTGTTATACCCTTCACAGAGGCATTCATAGTGCATGATTTTTAAGAACGACGCATACTACCGATGTAGGTGTGTAGGGTATAACAGAATTATGCCTATTATTTACATGTACCTGTTTTATAAACTATGTTTATTAGGGTTAGATATAAAAAAAGTACCCATGGCACATTACCTTTTTTCGTAATTTTCCTCTTATGTGACATAATCTCTTGACCCCGTCAAAACATTGTGCTTCTAATCGGCCGTTTCCCAGCATTTTGATAACTTGTGCATACTCTTAAATGAAAACAATAAATAATATATTTGTATAGATTCAACCACATGTAGCTTCAACTTAAAGAGCGATTATGTTTTAATCATCAAGGCATATCCAGTCAAGTTCTTTACTTCCAAAGATGGTACTCCCTACCAAGACTCAAGATAAGCGGGCGCTGGGCGATTTTTACCCTCAGTTCTTCTGCTAAAGTGTCCGGTAATGCTGAAAATTTGAAAAATAAACAACTGAGCGCTGATATTTTGTCCAAACCAGCACCCGGGAAGCTTGGCCAAAACATCGAATTGCGCTTATGCATATTTGATTAAATAAAAGGTTAGCTCCCGGTAGACTAAAAGTAGCTCCTGGTTCTCAATAAATCCCCTGATGCGAGCGCTACTTTTCAAGAAAAAGGAGCACCCGGTAAAAAAACTTATCTTGAGCCTTGCTCTCTACTCATTTGAAAACAATGCATCTGCATAATGCATTACGCATCCATTCATTGAAATCTGGAATTTACAAGGGAATCAGGGCTCAAAATACACGGGGCGAGGACTATTAGCCCCCAGTTTTGATAAAATAGTCCCTGAGAAAAATTTGGCATACGGTAAAATGTACTAAAGGGGCGATTTTTGGCAGAATTTGCACAAAATAGCCCGAGCAGGGTTCGAAATTTGAGAAGAATCGGAGAATCCATCTCGCAAAGATTCCCGAGCGCTGGTAAAGTTGTGACAATCCAAGTTGATTCTTGTTGATAATCTGTCTAACACACTATATTCTATATCCAAATCCTTGGCAAGAATCTAAATGGATTCTCGCACCATTTGACAAACTTCTGACCCTGTTGAGATTGGGTAGGAATGATTGATTATACATAATCAACTTAATTAGGATGGAATGTATAATGGATGTTTGTATTTGTTGGAGGCAAGCTTCAAATCTGCATTATATACATGTACTAATAACAATTAAAGCGCACATCGTCAGATGCTTTTTAAGACTGCATTTAATGATGGAAGACAGGTCCGAATTTAGCCTATGATTTATTCCTATTTTGTACACAAAGCGTACCAGGCTCTATCTCAAAATAAAATGTCTGTTCTTTTTGTTGCGACTGGACACAATTCAAACTAAAGCTAAACGTACCTCTATGCATTTTATGTTGGATGTCTTTGAAAAAATTTTCAACACTATAGTTTAATCAGTTCCAAATTGGCGAGAAATATTCTGTTTTTATCTCTCCGCGCGCAAAGGTAATCCAAGCGCACACGCCTAATTATGGCCACACGCATGCTGTTTTGGCCACACACACACGGTTTTGGCTGCACGCACGTGTCACACATATGATCATGCACAGTGCGCATGTTGCCTTTATACGCGCCCGCATCCTTCTGTATTCATTTGGTGCTGCAAGGAGGCTTCGCCAATTTGGAACTGATCAAACTATAATTGTTTATATGATCAAATCAAGCTGGATCTTTGAAACAATCCATCATAATTTCCACATTAACATACTCAACATTAAGGTGGATTTTACAATCACTTTAGCTTTTTTTTTGCCCATCAAGATATTTTGCTCATTATTTTCGTAAAATGTTTGGCGCGAGATATGTTCCATTTCAAAGTTATACATGTAGGCCAAAATGCAGTGAATTTCTGCCAAAGGTGGTTAACCACCCGGTCAGTTTGTGTACTACTCAATGGGCTTATTTCATGTCACCTTGTGTTTCTAAAATAAGAGCCATTGGAGTTATGCAACTCAAACTTTGTTTACACTTACCTTGACCATCTTCTTTGAACACTAATTCTCGCTTCTCCGATTCATTTTCATTCTTTCCCCTTCTTCGGTTCTTTCCTCCCTTTCCTGCAATAAAACAATATCGATTCAGCCTTAAGAACTGATTGTTGTAATACCCTTACCAGTAAAATCAAGTCAAAACCTAATGTTTTAACTGTAGTGTAGTGTCTAATAGATCAGATCGGGAGTTTCCCAATCGGCCCGATCTAATGAACCGATCAATCACTACTTATGAAAACCCAATTTAAAGCTAAACAAAGTCGTCATTTCTAGGTTAAAAATCCTCTTAAACTCACCTACTACTTCTTAAAATAATTATGATAACGTTTCTAGAAAGTAATATCGTAAATTCTGAAAAAATAAACCTTGTAGACAGACACAGCCCCACCAACGGCCGCTATATCCTATTATATTATAATTATATCAATATTGTTAAATGACTGAGGATTTAGACTAAGTAGAAGCAACAAAGAATTGTGGGAAGACCCAGGGTGCCGTGTGCTAAGCTTCAACGCACATGGTCGTACTGGACACGCTACTCGCAATGTTTGTAAACAATGACTTTATTGACAGGTGTCCTTACTCCTTATAGACTAGGGACCAGGTAAACATGATAAAAATAAAAAGAGTAAATAATTATATTTTTTATTTAAAACAATTGAACTTGTTATTCACTAGTTATAATCTGCTTTGCTAATACACAAAATTAATGCTACTACTACTTAATAATATTAACATTATACTGCAACAAACACAAGAGAAATTTACTGTTATTATATGCATTGCAGTGCACTTGCACACTAAATCGGTGATCAATGATCGGATCGGCCGATCAAAGAAGAAATCATCGGCGATCGGAACATATGAGTCGGCATCGGATATTTTCATCAATATTTGTCAACTTTTCTGAATCAAATTAGTCAAACTTTTGCTTCAGATAAAAATCATGTTTAATGTTCAAGTAATATGTATACCTTGGTTAAATATCTAAACCTGTTTCTATTTCCAAGAAATACTGGCTTGAATTTCAATCGTCCTATAGGTCAGCCCGGCGTGATGTCATATGCCGTTGACCACAAACCAAAGAGGTAAATAAAGGCCTCTGACACAGCGTGACGCGATCCCTTGGGTATGGTCGAGTAGCCTAGGGCGTACAACTGATAGGTAGTTAAAACGTTTGGTTTGTTGTCAACGGCAAACAGTAAAAAGTAGTTAAGTACCCGGATGACCGGGCCGACCTATTGATTCCTCCTAAAGGCCCTCCAGTACTGTTCGTAGCTATAGTCGGATTATAATTGAACAAACATATTATTGTATTGAATTGAAGCAGTGTATGCGTTCATTGCGTGAAGCGCGCACAACCATAAGTGTGATACTTTCAGGTGCGATCATCTTTGTGCTGCGTGCGTGTTGTTCGTTCAATAAATTATGTAGCGTCATCATTGCACATAGAACACTGCACAGGGGATAGAATCTGGATAAATTATGCTAATGAGTACCACCAGCAGCCAGCCAGCGTGACCGCTGGGCTCGTTTGGAGTACTGCGCAGCTCATATGTTAGTGTTTTGGGGTCAGCCAATCTTTTCGCAGACTTGGATTTGTGAATGAATTTAGAGGCCGAGCGTTTGTCAGAGTTTTCCGATGATGACGTCATTAGGCCTGGATAATGAACCAAGACAAAATGGCGGAGTAGTGGGAAAAAATCTGTTGACAATCGATGCAGTTTTGGGAAAGTTACATTACTTTTTGGGTAGGTTTTCGATAACTACTTGCAGAATTACTTAGAGGATACTTTGAAAATATGCATGATGGAATGTGGTTAAAAAATGACATTTAGTTTTAGAACTGGGAATTTAGCGATAGTAAATCTAGACTGTGTTGAATACGTTCATCATTGAATCAGCAAGAAACCTTTTTTGAAACTTTCAGAAACTACAGTAGTTTTGAATATCACATTTCATTTGATTTTACTCTATAACTTACAAGTCATTTTTACATTCTGACACGCGCTAATATTAGGCCATGGTAATGAAAGTCTTAGATTTGCGTCCACAATACGATGAAAATCGGGACAAATTACACCATTTATTTAAATTTCAGAAGGAAAATAAGGGTTCAGAATAAAAAGTAAGATGGTATTTAAGTATAATTCATTGAAAGAAGTAACATAATTTCATAAACGTTATTTTGGTGATGGATTGGGATGGATAAAATGAAGATGTTTTCTGTGTTGGCAATACAGACGATGTATTGAGCGTTGTTTGACATCGCTACATCCAACCCGCCGGCGATGCTTACATATCTACCAACAGTCACGTTCATGTAAATACACACCATAGAGAACCATGCTTGGATAAAATAATGAATAATGAAAAATGAAAAACTGCCGCATGTGATTTGAAAAATGTCCGGACACAAATCTAAGACTTTCATTACCATGGCCTTATTATTAAATAGCAGAGGAAAAATAGAGAGTACAGTCTACGTGCGATATCCCGATAAATTTAGACCCAGGCCAGGGCATGCACTGCAGGGCGAAATAATTGAAAATATATTTATTATTTTTAATTTTATTGGTCATCATAATTGGATTCTTTTAATTAAATTTAGCAAGATCCAGCCAAGTAAAATCATCTCTACCATTCTATAGTATTTCAATTCTTTCTTGACTTCCTTACATCCTTATGTAGTATTATATAAGAGATCAACCTATTCAATATTGACCATAGTAGGAAACCGATGTTTTCATGTTCAGTCTCTGTTCGTATTGTAAACAATGCACATCTTGAAACAACATCGTCACGATATAGGCATTTTAGGGTGAATTTTAAGGCCATTTATATTGTCAAAATCTGTGAAAAGACAAGCATATAAATAAGCACATAGAAGCCTTGTACTGTTACCTTTATTCTTCGGCATCCTGTTTAAGTATCAAACAACACAGAATTTAAGAAAACGTATAATTT
The DNA here is from genome assembly GCA_035610835.1 of Ophiura sarsii. NCBI lineage: Eukaryota > Metazoa > Echinodermata > Ophiuroidea > Amphilepidida > Ophiuridae > Ophiura > Ophiura sarsii. Next base: position 53,723,088 of record CM069455.1, read on the forward strand.
ACGACTCGTCGAGTTCCTGAAAGCTGTTCGCAGAGACAGAGGGAAAATATGACACGGCGTGTTGCGCAACCTTCTGCGCATGCTCAAGGGAAATTCCTCGAAATGTATGATGGGAAGGGTCGTGTTCTATTTTTAGCCCAAGCGTCATTGGATGATTGAAGTTGATTACTATAAAATTATAGATAAGGCTACGCGATTTCTGTGACATGAGCCTAATTTGTGCAGGGAAGACAATCGATCGATCGATCAATCAATCAATCGATCATCAATCGATCAATCAATCAATCAATCAATCAATCAATCAATCAATCAATCAATCAATCAATCAATCAATCAATCAATCAATCAATCAATCAATCAATCAATCAATCAATCAATCAATCAATCAATCAATCAATCAATCAATCAATCAATCAATCAATCAATCAATCAATCAATCAATCAATCAATCAATCAATCAATCAATCAATCAATCAATCAAGCAAGTGAGGAAGCAAGCAAGCAAGCGAGGAAGCAAGCAAGCAAGCAAGCAAGCAAGCGAGGAAGCAAGCAAGCAATCGAACTTTCCTAACCATTTACCCAAACCCTTCATAATTTTCAAGGGTCAGTGCACATAGGTGGCATAGCGATCTCTTTTTTCGAAAGTGTTATTATATTTACTTACGACTTTATTTGATTTGTTCAACGACTAAACTATATAGTTTGGCTTGAAATGATTGACTTGTTTGGCGTTCATAAATAAGTTGGTGGGGTGGGGGTGGGGTGGGGGTGGGGGGGGGGGGGGGGTAGGGTGGGGGGGGGGGGGGGGGGTTGGGGGGACAGATTGATCCTTGAACATAACAGATTCCATTCAGATTTTATGCAAAAACAGTTTCAGATATTTTTAAAATCCTGCTTTCAGAATAATTGTACTCTTTAATTGTAAAAGAGTGAACAAATCACTCTAGCAATCTAAAAGAGTGGAAAATCACTCTAGAGAGAGTGATTTATCCAATTCTCATGTCACTCACTCACCGAGTGATGAGGATTTAACAAGAATAAATTAATTTAATATTCACTCCGATTCATAGATTGATTTTCTCTGTCCAATCGCAAAATTGACACCTCTGTAAATAATACATTGGAAATAAACACCTCTGATATCATATTCTGCTAACATTACATTGGAATGTGATTAAGTAATTTAAAAAAAAAGGAATTGACAGTAAAATCTGATGTGTGATTTTATCATTTACTAGAATGTTCCATTATTGTTCACTCTCAATGAGGGTGAAGTTCACTCTAAATTATTGAAATTCACTCCTTATATATTCACTCTTTTTTCACTCCAAGGGAGTGATCACTGTATAGGCACACTTCGACGAGTGAAAATTCACTCGTTCCGGGAGTGAACAAAATGCACTCTTTTTTGGAGTGAAAATGGTTCCACTCTTTCAAGGAGTGACTTTCAATCTATTAGAGTGATCACTGTAGGCACTCCTTTGAAGAGTGAATATTCACTCCATTAGAGTGGAATTTCACTCTTTTACATTTAGAGAGTATGCCTATTAAAATGTGTATTTTATTACAAACAAATTATTAAACAGGGGGCGGGGGGCTTATTGAATATGAGGTCACGGTGATGTGCCGCCAAATAGGGTCCCATTTTCACCCGTCTGGTAAAATAAATAGCCATATTTGGTAAATTTGTGGATCTAAATCAGTCAAATATGTAGAAATATTATGGGTCTCTGGTTGAAACATATATAAACATATATGTCCATTTTCCACTGAAAATTGGTAAACATACGATGACGTCCGCATTTCAAGACCAAAGGTATCCTAAGGTTTTTCAACTTGATGTTTTCTATTCTACATGAAGGGTCGTCCTTAAATTAGTCATATTCCAAAGTTTGAGTTGCAATAACTCCAATGGTTCTTATTTTAGAAACACAAGGTGACATGAAATTTACCCAGTGAGAGTCACAGACTTAGCCGGTTAGGTGGTTAAACCGGGTTAAACCACGTTGACGTTTGGCGGTAAATTCCCCGGGTAAGTTACTATACATGTACATTTTGGCCTTTACCGTCATGGAACATCTTGCGCCTTTATGAGAAAAATATGGGTTTTCTTTTGATATCCAAATATGTTCAAGATGTGAAAAAAATCGTGATCGGAACATAGCCTACACCTTTAAATCTGCGCACAGGACCAGACTGGAATATTTAGATTTAGTCATGTCATCAATAGGAAATGAGGCAATGAATGACAAACCGAAATCCGTGTTATACAGTGATTTCTAAGTTTTATTATATCAATAACCAAATACATCAATTTGAACTGAAATCATGAATATTAAGCATGATAAGGATTACGTAATGGTGATAAATGCGTGCTTCTGCAAATAATTGGTGTTATAAATATCAAAGTTGTATAATACAAAACAGAAAACGATATTGAATACTTTCACACACAAAAAACCCCAAATATTATTGAAAATGGTTCTATATCATAATATTAAAAAGAGAACTGTCTTGTTCTTTAGCATGTTTTAGGGAACCTGTATAATTTGTTCTTTAGCATGTTTAGGGAACGTGTATAATTCTGAGGTGAGGACAACTTTATGATCACTTTTTCATATACGGTATAGTGAGTCAGGTCTTCCAGTGGCGGCCCCACGGAGGGGTTCGAGATAACATGTTTCTCCCCCCCCCCCCCCCCTCATCCCAAGTTCAATTTAGTTATAATTTGACAATTTTAGTAAAAATGGCAATTTTTTTGCGCGCTTCGCACGCATTTTCTGACCAAAGTATAGGTTAAACTAGACCAAATAAGTTTGCGCACACTTAGCGCCATTTTCATTCCAAATGAGTTAGAATTAGACCAAATTTGACAATTTAAGCGTAAAATGGCAACAATATTTTCGCCGCTTCGCGCGCATCTTCTTTTCTTCATGCCCCCCCCCCTCCCCTTTCGCGAAAGACAAAATTGGGGGGAAATGTGCGCAAAGCTCGGGAAAATTTTGGTTTTATTGACAAAATTGGGGGGAAATGTGCGCAAAGCGCGGGAAAATGTTGGTTTTATTGTAAAAATTGCCTGAAATTAGCTTAATTTGTTCTGAATTATATATTTCTATTTACGGTAATCATTTTTTAAATGGCCACTATTGTAATTAGAGCATCGATTTATCAGCATCAGTTTATGTAAAGTAATTTAATGATGCATCCAATTTTTGAGATATCCGCCTCTGAAAAAGTGACGCCTTTTTGAACCATTCTGCAGTGTGAATGGTTCACGTATTTGTCAGGTATAAATTTGAATCTATGTAACATTTCGAAAGCCGTCGACAATTTTTTATATATTGATTCTTTTAAAATATTTACCAATAATAATCTTGTTTTTCCTTCAATGGCTCAATTTATTGTGTCTTGAGAAAGGGGCTGTCATTTTCTTCGGTAGGCGCGTCCTTATTATCCTGGTGGGGCGTCATGGGTTTTTTAAGAAGGAAAATAGGGGATCATGAAATTAATACTAAAATAGGGGGATCAAAACAACGTTTTAGTTTTAAAAAAACCTTTAGCGCGATTCGCGTGCATTTTTTCTACATGTTTTAACATTTCAAAATACAAATTGGGCTCGTCCGTCCCTAATTTCTTTCTTGCTTCCGCATCAACTGTTTCCCCAACATGCCAATAAAAAAAACCCTATAGGCCTTATGTGTGTTTGGAGGGTGGGGTTCATATATAACCAAGATCTGAATAGGGGGTGGTCATAAAATAATCGCTTTCATTTAGGGGCATAACAAAAATTACGACAATATAACATTTGTGGGACCAACCCCCTACCAAAGAAATGACCACCCCTTAATAATTAGATATGGACATATTTTGTTCTGGGCTATAATCATGATATAAACAACATTGACGCATACGGGAAGACCTTAAGATTATATAATAAATACGTTGAATAACTTGTAATAAATATTAATAGAGTTTACGTTATGCACTATACAATGTTATTGTTACGTTGTTTTGTGTCCTTTGTTTGTTTGTTTGTATGTTGGGGTGTGTGGGGAGGAGGGTAGGGGACATGGAAAACAGGAATGAGGAAACATGCATGTTGTCTCTGCATGATGTCGGAATGCCAAAAATAAGCTTGGTATGCCTATTCTTACTTACACAGTGGACTCGCATGTTGGTAGCCCACCAGTAGCACTAAGTGGGCAACCGGTTGGGACCAACCACTGGGCACGGGGTTGGTCCTAACCAGTGGGCCACCGATTGTGCGTAACCGGTTGCCACGCGGAAGGTCCTTTCCAGTGGGCCACCGATTGTGCGCTAGTGATGGGCTACGAGAAGTGTACTTCTAGTAGGCTACTAGAAGTGGCGAGTGGGCTACTAGAAGTAGCATTGAAATAACACGTGAGAATTCAAGGCTGACGAATTTTGAAGTTGAAACGGGGCTTTTAATGAATCAAAGGTAAATTTCTACATTTGGCATTGTTTTTTTAGCTGGGGATCCAAGAATGATTTTTATTTAGCCCCACAAAATTTGAACAGTGTTTCTAGACTGAAATTTTGTGCTGATTTCAAATCTGGTGAGGATAAAATCCGAACCTGTAACGAACGTTGTCAAATTAAAGAAATGCTACCCGAATTATGTTTTTAATGAATTTCACATTTCTTTCTCATTACCGTACTTGTCCCAAATATGATGCTCACATTAAAGGGGTATTACCCGATTTTATGGTCCGCAATCCTGAAATTTGGTCAAAAATCCAGGAATATGCCTTTAATAATTACTCTTTTCTTTGATGGAATAATATACCACAAAATCAAAACATGTTTCTGAACTGAAATTTTGTGCTGATTCCAGATGTGATAAGTTTGTAAATCATTTGTGTGGGGAAAATGGTCAATTTAAAGGGATACTACCCGATTTTTTTTTTAAATGAAAATCACCTAAAGCATTTTCTTGTGATTCTTTTAATATTTCACATTTCTTTCTCATTACTTGTCCCAAATATGAAGCTCACATTAAAGGGGTATTACCCAATTTTATGGTCCACAATCCTGAAATGTGGTCAAAGGTCTAGGAATATGCCTTTAATAATTACTCTATTCTTTGATGGAATAATATATACCACAAAATCAAAAACATGTTTCTGAACTGAAATTTTGTGCTGATTCCAGATCTGATAAGTTTGTAAATCATTTGTGAGGGGAAATGGTTAAATTAAAGGGATACTACCCGAATTTCGTTTTTTAATGAAATTCACCTAAAGCATTTTCTTGTGATTCTTTTAATATTTCACATTTCTTTCTCATTACTTGTCCCAAATATGAAGCTCACATTAAAGGGGTATTACCCAATTTTATGGTCCACAATCCTGAAATGTGGTCAAAGGTCTAGGAATATGCCTTTAATAATTACTCTATTCTTTGATGGAATAATATACCACAAAATCAAAAACATGTTTCTGAACTGAAATTTTGTGCTGATTCCAGATCTGATAAGTTTGTAAATCATTTGTGAGGGGGAAATGGTCAAATTAAAGGGATACTACCAGAATTTCGTTTTTTTTAATGAAATTCACCTAAAGCATTTTCTTGTGATTCTTTTAATATTTCACATTTCTTTCTCATTACTTGTCCCAAATATGAAGCTCACATTAAAGGGGTATTACCCGATTTTATGGTCCGCAATCCTGAAATTTGGTCAAAAATCTAGGAATATGCCTTTAATAATTATTCTATTATCGATGGAATGATATACCACAAAATCAAAAACATTTTTCTGGACTGAAATTTAGTGCTGATTCTAAAGTTTGTAAACCATATGCGAGGGGAAAATGGTCAAATTAAAAGAATACTACCCAAATTATGATTTTTTTTAATGAAATTCACTTACATGTAGGCCTATAAAGCATTTTCTTGTGATTCTTTTAATGTTTCACATCTCTTTCTCATCACTTGTCCTAAATATGATGCTCTGTAATGTTGAATACTGATATATTGCAATTTTGGCTCACAATAAAGGGGCATTACCCGATTGTATGGTCCCCAATTCTGAAATTTAGTCAACAATTTAGGAATATGTCTTTAATAATTACTCTTTTCTTTGATGGAATGATATACCACAAAATCAAAAACATATTTTTTTAAACGAAATGTGCTAATTCCAGATCTGATCAGTTTGTTAACCATATATGAGGGGGAAATGGTCAAATTAAAGGGATACTACCCGAATTATGCTTTTTAAATGAAATTCACCTATAAAGCATTTTCTTGTGATTTTTTTTATATAATTCACATTTCTTTCTCATTACTTGTCCAAAATATGATGCTCTGTAATGTTGAGAACTGATATAAAGCAATTTCGGCTCACATTTATTAAAGGGACATTACCCGATTTTATGGTCCGCAATCCTGAAATTTGGTCAAAAATCTAGGAATATGCCGTTTATAATTTCTATTCTCTACTTAAGGGTATTATTTACTGGTCAGGTGTCTCTGGCTCACTCAATTTCTGATTGATTGAGAAATTATGCTAAATGGCAGGTGTCCGGCTTGGCTCCACATCTGCAAAGTAGTGCACACTCTCCCCTCCCGTTGTAACATTTTATTTCATATTTATTTAGCCAAATCAACATTGCACATTAAAACATACAAAATTCAAATATAATAAATATAAAAGACAATAGCTTGAAAAGAACCAAACAAATTGCTTTATATCAGTTCTCAACATTACAGAGCATCATATTTAGGACAAGTGATGAGAAAGAGCCTGTGAAACATTCAAAGAATCACAAGAAAATGCTTAAGGTGAATTTCATTAAAAAAAACAAAATTCGGGTAGTATCCCTTTAATTTGACCATTGTCCCCTCACAAATGGTTTACAAACTTATCAGATCTGGAATCAGCACACAATTTCAGTTCAGAAACATGTTTTTGATTTTGTGGTATATTATTCCATCAAAGAATAGAGTAATTATTAAGGGCATATTCCTAGACTTTTGACCAAATTTCAGGATTATGGACCATAAAATTGGGTAACATCCCTTTAATGTGAGCCGAAATTGCTTTATATCAGTTCTCAACATTACAGAGCATCATATTTAGGACAAGTGATGAGAAAGAGATGTGAAACATTAAAAGAATCACAAGAAAATGCTTTATAGGCCTACATGTAAGTGAATTTCATTAAAAAAATAAATCATAATTTGGGTAGTATTCTTTTAATTTGACCATTTTCCCCTCGCATATGGTTTACAAACTTTAGAATCAGCACTAAATTTCAGTCCAGAAAAATGTTTTTGATTTTGTGGTATATCATTCCATCAAGAATAGAATAATTATTAAAGGCATATTCCTAGATTTTTGACCAAATTTCAGGATTGCGGACCATAAAATCGGGTAATACCCCTTTAATGTGAGCTTCATATTTGGGACAAGTAATGAGAAAGAAATGTGAAATATTCAAAGAATCACAAGAAAATGCTTGATAGGTGAATTTCATTAAAAAAACAAAATTCGGGTAGTATCCCTTTAATTTGTCCATTGTCCCCTCACAAATGGTTTACAAACTTATCAGATCTGGAATCAGCACAAAATTTCAGTTCAGAAACATGTTTTTGATTTTGTGGTATATTATTCCATCAAAGAATAGAGTAATTATTAAAGGCATATTCCTAGATTTTTGACAAATTTCAGGATTGTGGACCATTAAAGCGGGCAATGCCCCTTTAATGTGAGCCGAAATTGCTTTATATCAGTTCTCAACATTACAGAGCATCATATTTAGGACAAGTGATGAGAAAGAGCCTGTGAAACATTCAAAGAATCACAAGAAAATGCTTAAGGTGAATTTCATTAAAAAAAACAAAATTCGGGTAGTATCCCTTTAATTTGACCATTGTCCCCTCACAAATGGTTTACAAACTTATCAGATCTGGAATCAGCACACAATTTCAGTTCAGAAACATGTTTTTGATTTTGTGGTATATTATTCCATCAAAGAATAGAGTAATTATTAAAGGCATATTCCTAGACTTTTGACCAAATTTCAGGATTATGGACCATAAAATTGGGTAACATCCCTTTAATGTGAGCCGAAATTGCTTTATATCAGTTCTCAACATTACAGAGCATCATATTTGGGACAAGTAATGAGAAAGAAATGTGAAATATTAAAAGAATCACAAGAAAATAGTTTATAGGTGAATTTCATTAAAAACACATAATTCGGGTAGTATCCCTTTAATTTGACAACTTTCCTCACAGGTTCGGATTTTACATTCACCAGATTTGAAATCAGCACGAAGTTTTAGTCTAGAAACACTGTTCAAATTTTGGGGCGTATTCCATGCATGATTCAAAAAAAAAATCATTCTTGGATCCCCAGCTAACATTGACAATATCCAGCTCATGCAACGAAAAAGCTGCAACCGGATGCCTACTAGAAAGCTGCAACCATTGGGCAACGAGAAAGCTGCAACCGGATGCCTACTAGAAAGCTGCAACCGGTTGCCTACTAGAAAGCTGCAACCGGTTGCCTACTAGAAAGCTGCAACCGGTTGCCTACTAGAAGTGAATATATTAGTTGCCCACCCCTAGGAGCCACTTCTAGTGGGCTATAGAAGTGCAACCAGTGGGCTACCGGAAAGGCTCACTACTAGTGGGCTACCAGAAGTCACGAACGGCTGTGTACTTTACTTTACTTACTTTAAATAAGAAGAAAAAATACACATTTGAAGCATAAAAAGGCAATTTTTTTCCGCGCTGCGCGCACATTTTCTTACTCAAATAGGTTTAATTAGACCAAATTTTGACAATTTTCATACCAAATTAGTAAGTATTAGGCCAAATTTTACCATTTAAGCGTAAAGGTACACAAAAAACCAACAAAAAAACCCCCTTTTTTTTCATGCCCCCACCCCAAATTATGAGGCTGGTGCCGCCACTAATCATTTGACAATTACATTAACATTCAAAATTCTCCATATTTCTTTTAGAACTTGAACATTTGGCGTTTGCGGGAGGGGGATAGGACTGTTTACACTTTGGGGGATTTGTTAGCCTTAGGTTTGTAAACATGTGTTAATATGATCGAGAAGTAGATCGTGTTTATCAATGCTAAACGACTGAAGACATCTTGGACACTGCAGATCATCATTGTCCTCGGCGTTTTCTAGTTCCATATTACGATTCTTGTTGTCGGTTTTCGTCATTCCCGCATCATCAGCGTGATCGTCTTGGAACTGTGACCCTTCTGGGATTCCGTCGATTTCAAAAAGACTTGCTGCTGCATCCGTCATATCAGTCCCGCCATGTTTGAAATAAGTCATACGGGGTTTTGTCCTAGATTTTGCAGCTCTACCCTGTGATAAAGAAACAAACATTTTACAACTGATATTTTATTTAGGCATAATAACCCCAACATATTTTCAAATCATGCAGATTGACGCGTAAGGCTTAAGGACGTGTCATTTTAACAATGTTTAAGGGCAAAATCCCGATTTATTTTCCAGTGATAGGCGTCACAATAGATATTTCCGATCTGAGTGTAAAAATGGCCCTTTTAGCAACATTTTTGGAAAGTATGTCCTACTTTGTATAAACTCGTTTCTTAAAGTTACGGACAATTGCTGAAATTTAACATGGCAACAAATATAATATTGGCCATAGTGCGCGTTTCGAAATGGCATTTTTTAACATAGGCTACTTCCGAAAAATTGTGCCTTTTTTCGGCAACTTAAGGTAATGGTCTACCATACAGTGGCTAAAAAGTGGCTACTTTTGATTACTTTTTATTTCACCGGAGCGGCTCCAAAGTAGGCCTACGTCAAATCAAAGTCGAAAATCCAACGCATTTCTCGTAAATATATATTTTTAATATCTTGAAATATGTATTTCATTGTTTTTCAACCAGTGATATTTAACGTTCTATTCCTTATCAATTCCATAACTTTAAAAATCCACCAAAATCCACCATGAAAATACCACCAAAAATTATGATAATTCAAATAGTATTAAATATGGTTTTAAATACCTCATTGCAGTCATTCCTCACATCAGGAATCGGTTCTTGGTTATATCGATAACCATTTGATCGATAACCATTTGATTGATAACCTTCTTGAAGTCTTCTGAGTTCTTCCTGATAGACGTATCTCTAAATAAATGTTTGAAAAACAAGACAACAAAAATCACAAAATCATTTGATTGTTTTAAATAGAAAGCCCCATTTCAGAGGGCGAAATGTCTAACGTGGTTCAAAATCGACACAAAAATAATCAACGTTGACGAAAGTGCGCACATCCCTTGTATTGTCATGGTTATAATTTGCACTTGTTCCATGAAATAGTTCAAAGTTGCCGAAAATGGACAACATTTTGCGAAGTTGCAATAGTGCCGAAATTACCCAACAAACACAAACATGTTATACGAATGTTTCGTCAAACGTCATAACAATGTTTTACAAAATGTTTTAATGACGTAAAAACGCATGGTTGGATTTTGATCAGGAAAACATTTTCGAATAACATTTTCGAAAAACGGCATAACAATGTTTTCAACGATTTGTTTTATCGACGTCAAATAAAAAGTTTTTAGAATTTGCCTATAGAATGAAATATTTTTAGATTATTTTATGAAATATATTGCATGATGCATCAGAGAAGTACTATAATACAAGTCACTGGCCCCTTTGGTCAACGTGTTTCTCATTTCTTAGATGCAACGCATGTGCATCTATATTTTGGGAACAATCATTGGTAGAATGAGTAAAGTTTTTAATACCAGGCGAGCAAAATGGGCTATTCCAGATAACAATGAACCCCCCCCCTATATATAGAGGACATCGGAATTCCAGACTTTTCCCCCACCAATATATCAATGGAATTCCATACCTTTTTGGCACATGTTCTTGGAATTCCAGACCTTTTTACAATTTAGACCGCCCCCGCCCTATTATAGAGGACATCGGAATTCCAGACTTTTCCCCCCACCAATTCCATACTTTTTTGAAGTTTGATCTGGATTTCCATACTTTGTTGAAGTTTGATCTGGATTTCCATACTTTGTTGAAGTTTGATCTGGAATTCCATACATGATCTGGAATTCCATATACTTTTCATGGAGGGAGTCATGGAATTCAGGACTAAAAAAATAAAAAATAAATAGTTATCCGGAAAAGCCCAATATATGGCGGTGTACAAAAGCCTAATTGGAATGTACATTCCATCTACGGTCATGTCATTATGGTGCTCTTTTGATTAGGTAACTAATAATTTGCTAAAATCCATGATAGAAATGGTTATTTTTAGGGTTTTAACAACAATTGTCTTTTTGTCTTTTGGTGTGAAAAGTTAAAAAGTTATCTTATATAGGCCTACCTGTTCTTCAGCCGATCTCAAATCATCCTCCGCCCGGGCCAAACGTTCTCGCAACATCTCGTTTTCCGCTTGACATCTTTCCCTGTCCCTCCGTTCCTGTTTAAAGTCTTCAACGCAAACATTCACTTGTTCTCTGAGCAAGACTATTTCCTCTTCGCCTTCCTTAGTACCTGTCGAAGATCGCCCGCAATCTAACTTACATACCCGCTCATTCAGACTGGCGATACGATGTGTAAGAGCTGCTATTTCTTCGTCTTTTCTTGAAGAGGATGATGTTGTTGAGGATAATGCGCCCGATGGTGACGATGTTGTTGATGGGGCTTGTTGTGGACCTGTTGATCCTCTACAGGGTGAGTAAAAAAAACCCGGTACTCAAAGTAAAATAATTATTATAAAAAAAAAAATATCAGAATAATAAGACGAACAATGTATGCGGCAATAGATGCATTTATTCACTTATATCATCAGCAAAAAGAATCATGACATTTCATGATGATATCGTTTACCAGATATAGCCTATGACTATTTTGGTAAAGTTACTTCATTTTGAAACCGAACACAATATCGAATATTTTACTCAATAATGCTTGATATTAATGAACAAGTGGATTCATGTATCATGTATGGTACCCAATAACTATAACTAAAAAAGAAAAACCAAACATTTTCATGTATATTTTCAAACTTTAAATGAGAAATAATGTCAAAACAATGTCATTATTACACGAATTTAGCAACAACAACAAACAAATTTGGCTTTTGTGATAGTCGGAGTCAATTTGGAGAGTGTGGACCGTTTTCAATAGCATGAATAGTGAGATTCTATAGATCTTTTTTATCAGTGAAAAAAGTATCGCAAATCTTGTTCGGTTTATGAAATGTTGACTTTTACGCAAATGAGCATAACATATGTTTACCCTGACCAATTTCAACCAACTAAAATTCTTTAGAAAAGCTAATAGCCAACCCGTCTGCCTCAATAAATCTGTTAATTTTGCGCACAGATTTTAAGATATAAAATCCCAAAGTTGAGAACACCTTTTTTGACTCACCCTCTATGATGATCTTCGGGAGTTTTTAAACCATCCTTATCTCCAAGATTGTCAACCGCAACAGCAGCCTGAAGGTGATGTGAGGCGGATGCATTTTTCTTGGTGGTGGTATGATCATTTTGGTTGTTTTCCCCGGGGTTTTCCCCAAGCTCCTCCTCATCATCACCATCATCAACAATTCGAATCAGATCCTTTAGATCTGATATCGTATCCTGAAGTTCCCGGATGGTTTTGGTTAATTTGATGACGTATGCTTCCCTCTGAGAGTCATATCGTTGCCAGTGACTGTTCATCTTTATGACTTCCTTCAGCTGGCTAACCACGCGGCTATTCTCTAATTCAAGTTGATCGCGTTGCGCAATGACAATGCGCAGTTGTTCATCTACAGCGATGCTAATGGTAGAGTTCGTCATTTTTATAGGTGGATGGGGACCGGGCCTCCTGCAATCCTGCAAAATACATGTATATGTATAGTTTTAAATACAACGTCCTATCACAGGGGAAATGTCTAAAGTTGCAGTGGTAAACAGGGGTCGCATTCTGACGCGTCTGCGCGTCCTGGACCTCTCACTTTCTTGTAGTGACGCGTCAGGTTTCAAATTGGAAGGACTTGCGGGTCCCGATCAAAATTGGGACCCCTTAAATTTGACGATGTATGGAAATGGAAACCTTAAGAAATTCTGTAAATTACATATCCATCCTTTGATCACAATATAAATTCATTAAAACTGTCCGTAAAAAAGGAAAATTTTCAAATATACCCAAACTTCAGGACCCCTCAATTTCTTGGGGGACCCCTTAAATTTGATTTTTGAAGTCCATACGGGGTCCTGAAAAATTTCATGGGACCTCTCACATTTTTGATCCAGTGCTATCCCTGCACTTGTAAATATATAGATAGTTCCAGTGGCGTAAAGTTGTTGGCATGGGGAGGGGTGACAGTGGCGGCACCAGCATCAACATTTGAGGGTGGAAAACGGGGGGGGGGGGGGGGGGGGAAGAAGAAAAAAATGTGCTTAGGTCGACACTTCGCTTGCTTTATCACAACAGCAAACTGTGAAAACTTTTAAAAAAATTGTCGGTACATCATGCCTTTCGGTACAACTTTGGTCGTGCACCCCCCCCCCCCCCCCCCCCCCCCAGTTTCCAAAAGCTGGGTACACCACTGATGCTATTCACAATCACACGAAATCGTATACAACATGGTTCCATGGTAAATACATTGTTTTTATCACGTTAAAGGTGTAAATAAGAAACATTTCCACAATTGCTGTGTTGTCATTTACTTCTTTTGTATATGTTGGATCATCGGACCACTAACCCTATTAATACGAGGTAAGTCGTCCGTGGCAAGTTGAGTTTTAGTTAGCATGGTTAGTGTTAAAGGTATGTGTTCCGATTGCTGGCCCGATTTTCAACTTGATGTTTTCTATTCGACATGAAGCATCATAGATGGTAAAAACATTACACTCGATTACGTCACAAACTCAAATGTGGCCCTTTTATTAATTGCATAACATTTTGCTGGACAGCTTTCGCAAACAAATGATCCTTAATATCACACGGTGGCAAAATTCGAGGCCACATTTGCACTTTTCAACCAGCGGTGCGATACTTTTTTCAATGTGTATAATGTAAACAGTTTGATGGGGGATCCTATATCAAAGCAATTCGGTCAATATCACATCATCCTCCCCTTCAGCCCGTTTTTTTATAAAATTCATCTAAAGATGTGAATAACTTACCCGATGTGCACAACGCATACAAATCTTGTTACAGAAATCCGGCCACACTTTTTGCCCTCCTTCTTCTAGGACGGATACACGAGACAAAAGAACAGGACATTTAGTATAGCGCTTTTATACACAACACCTTCACCAGCTAATCATTGTGGAAAATACCGGAACCGCAATACAAAACATTTACATCTGCAAGAATAGGAATCGGACACGTCTTGACACGACACTGGGAAATTCCCTAAATTCCGCTTATTTTTACGCATGATTGCATAAGCACAAAATGAGATATAAATCTGAGCCGTCATCAGTTTTGTCCCGTGTGACATGTCCAGACCAAAGCTAGATTATAAATAATAATGACAAATGTTTAATAGTTTCCACTCGGTTATTTCGACTGAGCCATATCCATTGCTGAGTCATTTGGTTAACAATAAACGCTAGACACAGTCATCATGATTGTGTCCTCGGCATGTGTCGCTACGCTATCTCCATATTTGGATAGTAGACATAATTATAGCGATCCGAGCCCGAAATCAGTGCTACAAACGCTCAGAGGGTTAATAATCATTTAAAAAGGTCAATACTCACATTCAGTTGCATGATTCCATAAAATAAGAATATTAAATACAGGGTGGTTATAATATAGGTCAATCACAATTACAACACTTGTAGGCAATGTTTAAATAAATATATTCTTTTTGGCACGAGTAGGCCTACAGTCTAAAACCAAAACTATATTTACAGGCTGTCCCAAAATGATTAGTACCCATCGATGCCCAAAGTTCAATAAATTTGTTCATCATCAAAATCAATGAGATTAGATTCGTTGTTTTTTTTAATCATATTTGCTTATACTGTACTCTTTCATTAGAATTTTAGATCATGAATATCGGACTTATTTTAATGAAGTTACACTCCACTGTGCAAGACATGGTGATTTCACCTTTTTGGCAAAGTGCAAAAAAATATGTTTTTAAACACGTACAAGCTTGTTTGAAAGAAACTAATACATTCTCTTAATCTCTTGTCTGCTAATAGCTTTGGTTCCTTTCTATTTTAAAGTGCTGTTGTATCATATTGTTGTTCAAACTATTAATACTTCTTTATTTTGATTCAATTTGAAGTGTAAAAATGGATCGTCACGCATGAGCGACCCCAAGCTTTGTTTCTATAATGAGCTAGTTTTGAGGCTAAACTTGAGGGACATTTGAACAGGTAAAGACGTGGTCATGGGTAATTAGCAGTTGCCTAGACTTCTTTTTCATATATTGGAGATGCAATTTCCTACAAACTTGCTAAAAATGATATAGTCCCTTAGTGTTTAACCTCACGAAATCCATTCTCCAATGTGAAAATGAAATCTAAGCCCCTGGTGATTCACCAAATACCACTTCATTTAGAAGTCCCTAAACACTTGTCAAATAAAACAATGCATGCGGTCACTCAAGTGTGACAAACTTCTTTTACCCGTTAAATATAATTAAGGAGAAGAATTATTAATGATTTGAACACCCATAACTAATAACAGTTACAACAGAAAGACACACAAGATGATATTGAGTAGACAAGAGATTATGAGAATACACAAGTTTCTTTCAAACAAGCTGTAATAGCACACACATTTTTTAGCACTTCGTCAAAAAGGTGAAATCACCATGTTTTACATAATGGAGTGTATCTTGAGTTTGATAAATCCGTTATTCATGATCTAAAATAATTCTAATGAAAAAGTACAGTATGACAAAGATGATGTAAAAACAACGGATCTAATCCCATCAATTTTGATGATGACACAAATTATTGAACTTTGGGCATCGATGGGTACTAATCATTTTGGACAGCCTGTATATCTAAATGTATGTGACACGTATCTCGTTTCCAAAATAGCATGTCTAGTTTAATGTTCACCAATTTGTGTTCTATACATTTTTAAAAAGGGGTCTGCAGACCAATGGCGTATCCAGGACTGTTTTGATCAGTGGCGTACCCAGGGGGGGGGGGGGGGGGGGGGGGGGTCAAGTTCTTCATCGCTACCCCCCCCCCCCCCCCCCCCCCCCACACACACACACCACTTATCAAGATTTCAGCTATTGACAGGAAAAAAGTGTGCATATTTTTTTGGGAGTCTGTAAATAAAAATTGTCGGTAGGCCTACATCATGCCTCTCGTCGGTACAACTTTATATGGTCGTGTCGTGGTTTTTTTAATAATTTTCTCCAAAACGTTCCATTTCATGTTCACGGTTGGATTCAATGAACCCTTTTTTACAAGAAAATGTATACTCTTTTATATATAGATTAAATGAATAATGAAGGAGTTACAGTAGTTTTACGGAGGCTATACCTGAGGGGCCACACCCCTTAAAGTGAATAAAAGCATTGCACTGTGCAGAATCAAAAAGTCTTTTCGCGGCGTGGGTTCAAAACTCGCGCTGGTCTCTTCTTTTTTGTGTCTTGTTTTGTCACATGATTACGTTCTTTTATTGGAATTTTGAATTATATTATGGGTGCACTACACTAAATAGGATATCCCCTACCCTTAAGAGCGTTGCTAAACTAGAATCGGAAAGTATGCATGGCAAAATCCTAAATTTAAAAGACTTGACAGTAAGAACAATTGTGTAAAATGCCTATCACTTTTTTTGATGATTAATGCACCCTTAAGGGATTTAGCCAGACTTGATCCTTGACCCCGTATATAAGTCTAATTAGGTAAGTTCGAATGTTATCGTAGCCAAATATTGTAAACAAGGATTTTTCAACCAGATTGAGATTGTTTTAATCCTATTGTTGCCTTAATTTGACCCAGTGACCCATTTAGAAGTGTTTTTGTAAGTATACGCCCATTGGAAACTGTGTAATTCTATGCTAGGGAAGAAAAGATGATGTTTTTAAAGAACCGCAGACAGACTAACTGTCTGACAAGTATTTCTTTAAAAGGGATGGTAGCCAGCTTCTGACAAAATGTAATATTGCTGTTAATTTTGCTATCTTCAGTAGATAGCAGGTCAGGGATGCAAAAGTGCGGGAGCGGGGAGCACCGCTCCCAGGAAGCAACAGTACAAATTGAGGAAATCATGACAGTGCCTAAAAAAATAAAAGGAGAAAAAGGAGGAAAGAAAGAAGAAAGAGAAAAAAGAGGGAAGAGAAAAAAGAGGAGAGAAAAGAGAAAGAGGAAAAGGGGGAAAAGAAGGGGAAAATTAATGAAAAGAGAGGAAAAGCCTGACGAATAGTACATTATGAACCAGTTAAACATGGTAATACATGTAGGGACAATACGATGCAACTCGTATTTGAGGAAATTTATCATCGGGACAGGCATTCAATGAAAACAGTGAAAAGATGCGAGTCGAGTGGTGAGGTGGAAATAACAGAGAATATCTGAGGATACAAGGAGGGTTCCGACCTTTGAGCCAAAGGAAATTCAATTTATCAATGCAGCACTATTGAAGAAAGAGCTGTAGGATGACCTGGAAAACCTTGAGGAAATAATATTGTATCGATGAGATACAAAGAACAAAGAAGAACCAGTATTAAAAGAAACCAAACAAGTTGTAAAGTAGTAAAGTTTGAGGAAATGGAATCATCAACATCAAAAGAAATAAGTAACACGAATGGAGATGACTAAAGGACAGCAGCTGACCAATATCTCAGATTTGAGGATATAATATTTTGCTAAATGGACAAAAAAGAAAGACAAGACCAAATTGATAGTCACATTTACAAAAAAATCCTTATAAGGGGGCTGGCATTTTCTTCGGAAGGGGGGGGGGGGGGGGGGTCCCAAATATACCGGGGGGGGGGTCATAGTTTTTTTGACATGAAAACAGGGGGGGTCATAAAATTATTTCATTGAAAATGGGGGGGTCACAAATTTATCAAAGCATGCTTTCTGAAATGTGTGTTGGGGGGGGGGGGGGGGGGGGGGGGGTCACAAAATAATGGACTGTATTGGTAGGGGGGGGTCATAAAAATATGCAGCTCTTGGATAGGGGGGGTCATGAAAAAATTGTCTGGGTCTATCCACATTTTTGGGACCCCCCCCCCCCCCCTTCCGAAGAAAATGCCAGCCCCCTAATGCAAAAAATGTGGAAAGTTAAACAAAGTATATACATGTACACTGTGATGTAAGCGAAAAACCTAAAACGGCCCTGCTAACGAATCGGGTCCATGGCCCCCACACGACTCGGCTATCATTTGGTTGAAGCAGCACCCATTCGGTTAAATTGAAGGAATTTTACTTCTTTTCTATCCAATTTTAAGGAGCAATCGGTTGAATCGACACCAATTTAATAAACGAATAGTTTTTTCTTGCGCGCTACGCGCGCATATTTCAAGGGTATAATTTCAAAGCTTGTTCAAAGCCAAATGTATAACATAATTGTGGTCAAATTCACTGTATAGTGAATAAATATCGCATGTTTTCTGTAAACAAATAATTGTTTTATTCGGTTGTTGTTCTGGTCCTTCGGAATTGTCCCTCAGGGGCTGTGCCCCTTCGGGACAATTCCTCAGACCAAAACAAAAACCTCTGATTTCAAAACAAATTCACGAAAACAGTTGTTACGCAGTCATTATTCTCTAATCCATACATGACAATTTCTACTCACAAATAATTATAACAACATTGAAATTTCCTGGAACCTTTTACACCTATGGCGTATGACCTGCTCTTAGGAGCGAAGAAAGGTTGTAAACCGTTCTATAAACTATTGCTAAAGAATGTTAAGACATCTTGTAACAGTCCGTTGAAATGGCAACACGAACTAGGAGTTTCAATCGACATAAAGGAATGGCAACGAATATGCTATCGACCAATGCAAATTACAAAAGATGCAAAACTTCATTGGTTCCAGTACAGAATACTAAACAACATATTGGGCACAAACCGTTTGCTTTATAAAATGAAAATAAAAGATAATGATCACTGCAGCTTCTGCAACTCCAAAACAGAAACTATTTTTCACTTGCTATACCAATGTGATATTGTTACAAGTTTCTGGAAACAAATCCAGCTATATATTAGATGTATATTTGCCCCAACTCTAAGAAATATCAATATAACGCCTCTAATTGTTATTTTAGGCACACAGAAAGATGACGCTCTTGACCTTGTACTGTTATTAGCTAAATTCCATATATATAGGGCGAGAGTACAAAATACAAAACCAAACGTAATAACTTTTAAACATGAAATTCTTTTCCATCTTAAGGCCGACAAATCTGTAGCAATAAGCAATAATAGAC
>CM069455.1:53742600-54066281 GCA_035610835.1 Ophiura sarsii
TTTTGAAAAAGGAATTAGCCACATTAGCACCTTGAATTATACATTATACATTAGCACAAGCTACTTGAAAAATGCATTATACAATAGCCGCCGCTACTCGTAAGATATTTTGGCTATTTACGCTATTGCGATAAAAAGGAATTAGCCACATTAGCACCTTGAATTATACATTATACATTAGCGCAAGCTACTTGAAAAAATGCATTATACAATAGCCGTCGCTAATCATAAGATATTAGACTATTTGAACGCTATAACGCTATCGGGCTATTTTGCTTTCTATTAGCAATTTGCCAATTATACACCTTAATAGCTTCATTATCACTATAGCGTATTAGCTCTTGATAGCAAATTATCCACATTAGCCCCTTGAATTATACATTATACAATAGCTAACGCTAATGTAAATATCGATTATACAATAGCTTCCGCTAATAGTAATATATTTAGGCTATTTACGCTATTGCGATATTTGGATTTTAAAAAGAGAATTAGCCCACATTAGCACCTTGAAATATACATTATACATTAGCAAAAGCTACTCGCAAAATGCATTATACAATTGCCGACGCTAATAGTAATATATTTAGGCTAATTACGCTATTGCGATATATCAATTTTGAAAAAGGAATTAGCCACATTGTGACATTAGCACCTTGAATTATACATTATACATTAGCACAAGCTACTTGAAAAATGCATTATATAATAGCCGCCGCTACTCGTAAGATATTTTGGCTACTTACGCTATTGCGATATATCAATTTTGAAAAAGGAATTAGCCACATTAGCACCTTGAATTATACATTATACATTAGCGCAAGCTACTTGAAAAATGCATTATACAATAGCCGTCGCTAATCATAAGATATTAGGCTATTTGCACGCTATAACGCTATCGGGCTATTTTGCTTTCTATTAGCGATTTGCCAAGTATACACCTTAATAGCTTTATTATCACTATCAATTATACACTATACATTAATAGCCTTCGCTAATTTGCTATTTTACACGGCTATTTGCGATAGTGTACGATCCCGCACCTTAGTGTCAATTTTGCACCTCCAAATCTCTGTAACAATTACACATAAGGCTCAAGGATAATTCAGTTTTTGCCTTATATCTCAAAAGCATAAAAATGGATTTACTTCCTTTTGTCGCGGTGGGGTAGTATTCTATACTTTACACTAGAGGCCGGTATCAGAGTTTGTTGTGCTACGTAATGCTGGTGATCCGTGTATTTATTTTACTGTCACGGTATGTGGTTACGAGGTTTCTCCACTTTAGTGTTGCCATACCACGAATTAAGTAAGCCCATTTTGTCAACTTTATGACACACAAATGTTTTAACAAGGTTTTTATCTAAAAAAATAATATTGCGTTGCATCTTTACCAATTTAAATACATTTATTTGTACTTCATAACCAGGAGAAATGAAGGGTTTTTTAGGCACAAATCTTTATGTGTATGTCAAACTCAAAGATATGTCGAAACACAGTCACTATGAAAATTACACAGAAATGCCTTCTCAGTGGCGTGCCCCCCCCCCCCCCCCCCGCTTAAATGAAATAAATCGGTGTGGGTGTGGAATGTAGCCCCCCCCCCCCCCCCCCCATTTCAAGTCACTGCCCCTACTTGCCCCCCCCCCCAAAAAAAAAAAATAATAATAATAATAATAATAATAATAATAATAAAAATGAAAAAGTCTAGTTACGCCACTGTGCCTTCTCATACGTCGAACTATTTAGTATTCTTTTAACAGAACTCGATTGCAGAGGACAACGTCACAGCCACGTGGGAATCAATATTAACTATATTAGGCGCACTGATAGATTTCCGCTGGGAAGGGCATTTTATGGAAGTTTGGGCCGGGGTGGGGGTGGGGGGGGGGGGGGGCAATGCCTTTGAATTTATTCCTTATGCATAGTACAATGAGTTGTGGGGTTAATGTATTTGAACTCATAATTAGTGGCTCATGGGGGTGGGTCAAAACAAATCCATGCCCCTCTTCCTGGCACCCACCGGCCGAGAATAATAGTGCGCACCGCGGTAGTGCGCCCCTTTGGCCCTTGGTACTGAATCTGGGTTGGGCTACAAATGCACTTGCCCAATCGGTAAACACTGCTGTCACTGCATAACAGTGCAATTACCCAACCTGTACGTTGGGTCGCCAAATTGCCTCATATCAAAGTGAAAAGTTGCAATCAAAAAATGAGACAGTGTATTAAGTTTGAGGTCATCATGGTCATGTGGTTGAATACCTAACCTGTTAGAGCAGTGACAGTTTTGAGGTACTACCAATCACACGTCGGGGAATCCCTTGTATATCCTGTGATCCTGACTGACTCATTCTATTGGTGTATATAAAGCGTCGAGGAAACCCAAACTTGTTCATTCAGAAAAATTCTACCCACGTAACGTACTATATAATACTTCATGATGTGTGCACACTTGTTATCAAACGGGACATAAAACTGTACTATCGATTGGAGCTGTTGTATACAGATATATTATTTGCCTAGATATTATTATACCCCAAGGACACACTTCAAGTGGGTAAGTCATATACATGTACATAATATTAATAACAGAACACCCATCTTATATTTTATTAGCTAAGTAATAATATGTTTTAAAACATTTCGATGCAAATGCATTTTATAGAAGCAAAATAATGTAATCTTATCAAAAATTGTGTATTTTAATATATCTCAGCCGGGTCCCAGCGTTTGCCTTTTTAGGCTTTTTTACTCGATCCTTTAATTATTAAGGCCTGCTCTGCTACTACTACAAACTAGTACTTTATTTATATTGGCTTAGCTGCATCTGCAGGCACTAGTCCTTCAAGCATAACCATGCGTTTACTTCTAAGGTACAACCAGGAAAGTATACAACATAATTAATACACCGTATCTTCTTTCCGGAATTTTTAGAAATTTGGTATAATTCTGTATATAGGCGCTAGGCAGGTATTAGGTGTTTCACTTTCTCCTGACTGGTGTGGTGTGTGTGTGGTTGATGTACATGAACTTTATACAATGGCCAGCAAACATATAAGTCTTCTGTAAAAAAGTACTCATGGTATGTAGCTTTAGGCCTATACTGTTTTTATACAGTACTATATTAAAGTAAAGCATGATTTGAGAAATGAGTTCATAGGGTATTGCATTTAAGATCCTGTTGTTTAACCCTAACCCTAGAACGTGGCAGTGGGGATGGAACGAAGAACAGGGGGAGGGGGGTAAATAAAAAACGGGAAAAATTATGTCCGCCGGCGCCGGGAGTTGAACCCGGGTCGGCCGCGTGACAGGCGAGATATACTAACACTCAGCCACGGGGGGGGGGGGGGGGGGGGGGGGGGGGGGGGGGGGGGGAGGGCTCACAGGCTAAAAAATCGGAGACCATATATACCCGTAGTTTAGTGCTACAGGAGATAGAACTTGTGCGCGCGCAAGCCACGTGGTGCTGGCTGTGACTAGGTGACTGTGAGACGCGTAAACGTAGTAGCGTTAGGGTTAATGTATAAATTGTATGAAGCATACTCTCAGCGCAACACTAGGTGGCTCCGCACGCATTTGGCCCAAATAAAAAACAAGTTTGTCTCAGAACTTTTGTTTTTTTCAACTTGAACTTTTGAAAATGATAATGTGAGCCAAGTTGTGACTATAGGGAATGTTTTTTTCCCAATATTAAAACAGTATTTAAACTATGCGTCTTCAAATGTTGTGAAGTACCATATGATATCAGCTTCCTTCATTTTCTTGCTTCACAGAGCCCGTCTCATGTAAAAAAATACAGAATTCTTTTACTAAAAAAAGGCCAAATCGCATTAATACAAGGTGAATCTAAACAAATTATGCACAGATTGAAACGGCCCTCGACCTTAATATGTGTGCACTGAACCATACAATTGTTGTTATATAAATATTACAAGGCCAAGTAAAAAAAAAATGTTTCTCGTCCAGGTTTTTCAAAAAAAGGAGGATGAGGGGCTTTTTATTTTTTATTTTTTATTTTTCAAAATGGCCGCCGTTTGAGACTTCTGGCAATCTATAGTGTTTTCCCTATTAAATGAAATGACAATTGAAAAAGAGACAATTGTAAGACAAACAAGAACTTAACATATTTACAGGGATGTACTTTCGCGACATCCTGCGAGAATCCATTTGGATTCTTGCAGAGGAATTTTGCAAGAATCCATGGATTCTCGCAGAATATTTTTGCGAGAATCCTTTTTACTGAATTTAAATTCCGCATTTTAAACATTTATTGTACTATTGTTAAGAACAATCATCATTTTAATTTCAACTAGAACAGTTTAGAGTCAAATACCAGTCATCTAAGGTCCTGTTTTTAACTTAGAAGAAGGAAAAAAGGGGAAAAAAGTTATTAAAAAAAAAAACTATATATATATATTTTGTGAATAAAAAATAAAAGATAAAAGGAGGCGGCCCCAAAAAAGGAAGCGGGCGGGGACGAGAAACATTTTTTTTTTACTTGGCCTAAAGCGTATGTAATCAAGTTCATCTTCTACATACTACATGTAGCATCAGAATCGCTTTACGAACAATTTGTAAAATAAGGGGTTTTCATCGGGTCAAGGCATTAGTCTTTGATCGGGTCAAGGCATAATGGATGTTTGAAAAATCGCGTTTTCTGAATTTATCATCATCTAGCTCCCATTCCCGGGCCCATTCCCAGTGTAAGAAGATTTTTATATCAACTACATGTGTTTATTTAATACTAGATGACGTATTTGTTTAAATAATGGTTTTAGAACAGAATTTTAAAGAGTGAAAATAAACTGTCCTGGTTTAGCAAAACAGTTTATTTTCACTATAAAAACCATGATTTTGAAGTAATTAGGAATCGTATCGCTCTGTTACTCGGAATATATTTATGATTTATGATCAGAAATATAAATCTGCAAGAAAATCTACTTTCTAAAAAAAATAATGAATAGAGGGCACCCCTGGAAAAGATCACATAACATGCCTTTATTAGAGCCATGAATCAAACACCCTGAAATCTTATGTATTGATTTTGAGAATCAGAATGGACCTTGAACATTTCTTTTCACATCAGAGACCCGAAAAACCTTACTCCCCTCAAGAGTCAATACAAATCTCTTTCATTTATTTATTTTTATTTAATAATTCATTAATTTATTTGTCTCATTTGGTTAATTTCATTTATTTAATTATTTAGACTAAAAATTTAGTTAGTTGTTTATTTATTTAGTTACATGTATAGTTATTGATTCTTGTGTCTTTTGTGTGTTTTTTGTTTGTTGATTTATTTATTCATCTATTTTATTTATTTGTTTATTTATTTCATGTTATTTATTTATTTATTTAAATATTTAGTTATTTATTTATTTATTTATGTATAGTTACAGTTATTTATTATATTTATTCTAGTGTCTTTATCTGTGTGTTTTTTGTTTGTTGGTTTTTGTTTGTTGTTTTATTGCCACCTTTATGTACGAGCATGATATCCATGGAAGTGGCCCCCAGACCTCCGCAGTAAACCGGACACTACCCCATCTGTCGCTGACTAAATGAAACTCATTAATATACCATTAATTAAAATAATATTCAAATCATGAATTTTCAATACGCACACGAACGGTGGTATCAGTATTTATGGTATACATTGTAGGGTCAATTTATACATGGGAATGACCATGAGACTAGTGTAGGCACGCGCAGCCTATCTGTTTGTCATTTTTCGCGTTAATGCTATTTTTACTTTATATTTTTCATGCTAATTATGATACATGTAAAGAAATGTTTACGCCTCTATCTCAGTGAAAATAAACCCTTACTTAATCCTGATCTTGACAAACTCAGTATTTCACGATCAGCTAGCAAATTTCACGTGAAAAACAATCACCGTGAAAATACTACGCCACACAATTAATAGTCCTTCTCGTCATAACGCTTTCATCACCAGACATCAGCTGGAAATAGAGTAAAACGTTACGCACAACATTTTGTGCAATCAAATTACAACATGGCGTATCTGTGTTTCTTTATCCAGGACGCATTTTTACGCGGATTAGGTCAAGAAATTACGACAGAGGTAGAGGAGGCAGAGGAAGAGGCAACCACCTCATCTGCACAACAAGGAACCGCTAAAGAGGCTGTCAAAGGGACGATGCCTACCAGTCAGATGACGAGAAGAGCAAGCATGGGACAAAACAGTTCTACGGATGATTTCTTTGAAGATGAAAACTGTAACGAGACTGCATATCCACCAGTTAAAAAGGTAGGCTTAAAAATGTTACAATACATGTTGGGATAGAGTCCTATTTTATAATGATTTGTATATTTAACCATGATGACATGACCTAAACCATTTAAAGCTATGTGCTGATGAGATGAAATTTTCTCAGATGTTGTGTTAGATTTTAGACCAAATGATTTTTATATAATCAGCACCAGCATGTTTTTTACTGGGCTATTCCATTTGTAATCCACACCCCCTATGGAAAACATGACCTTATTCTTCCACACAAGTGGAGATATCAAAATAATGTATTCACCCAATCAGGTTAACCCCATTTAGAAGATTAAGGCCATGGCCATAGGGGGGTGTATGGATTTCAAATGGAATAGCGCAGTATAGACTCTCAGACCAACCATGCTTTCACTGTCCATTGGCTTTATACCTTTGTCCAATCTTTACTGACCTGACCTGACCTTATACACATATTCAATTGACGGACTGCCCATCTGTCATCCTCGCAACCAAACTGGTTTGAATGAACTTTTTGTTGTTGTTAAACGCTATCCCATCAACTTGACCCGATCCAATCACTCCATGGTCCTCCTTTGGGCTATTCCATTTAAAACACATACACCCGCCTATGAAAGACATAACCTTAATTCTCCGTAGGGTGGGTGAATTTCAAATGGAGTTATACAAATTTACACTCCCTGTATGTATAGCGTTTAGCTCTGCTACAGAGCCACTCTTAGTCCCACCCCTTCATCAACCTCTCCCCACCTCCTCCCCCACCCCTCCCCTACACCAAGGCATGCCTTGCCTGCACCAACCATACACTCATTAATGCACATCATATCATCTTGTACAGACTATTATGTACATGTACAGCCATAGCCAATCACTGGCACCAGTGGCCCAGTGACAGTGACCAGACCAAAGACAAACTGCTCAATTTACAATATAGCTCCCAGGTCACTGACAATCGAGGATTTGGCAGCCGCGTCAGCGGCTGCCAAATACGAGGGCTCTGCTAAATACACCAAAACTTTTACGACCTGTTATTATGTAACTAAATAGCCCAAGGAGATGTCCTAATTGGGCACACCATGGGCACACTTTCTCTCCCCCCTTCCAACCAGGATGCAATAAATCACATACTCATATCAGAGACACACCCTGCTGTGGCCGTCTATGGTCAATAGCTGCATATTGGAGTATGTATCTGTAAGCTGCCAATTGTTAAATGTTAGGTAATAGACTATAAATGAGCAATTATAAACTAAATTTTACTAAGAGGCAGCCATAATATATCTGATTGATCTTTTTTGTGCTGGTATCATATCTGCAGTATTAGTGCCATGAGTTACATACTTTTGGCCTGTGTACATTATAATGCTATAGTAGCCTACTATTGAACTTGACCATGGCTCAAGTTTAACAATCGATAATGTACTCAATTAAAAGAAGATGGAATGAGGATTTCTATCCAGGTCTACCCTCTCCCACTCATTCGAAATTGTTAATCAAAATCTTTCTATTGTCGTCGTCGTCTTCAGAAAATTCAAAACACTGCAGCTTGCATTCTCACAATCTCTAAAAGATCTTACCATATTACACAAATTTTGAAGGGACTCCACTGGCTCCCTGTAGCTCAGGGAATTGTTTTGCTGATTGTATATAAATAACAATGTTGCCCCATCATATTTATCTGAAGTATAATATCAAACTATGTGCTAATTCACACTCTTTGTTCTAGACAAATGCAACTTCTTCAAGAAACTATATCTAAGCGCTCTTGGGGAGACAGATCTTTTGCTATTGCAGCTCCTGTCTATGGAATTATCCATATTAAAACTGCAGAAACTGTTACAATCTTCAAAAAACTGTTACAATCTTCAAAAAACTGATGTCTGAGACATTTTGTAATAATTAAGTAGTTTTATTGTCGTTGTTTATCGTTTTTGTATTTATATTGTATTGTATGTTTGTGCCTTGAGCGCTCTTATTTAGAGTGGATATGTGCCTTGTCACTAATTATTCAAGCTTCTTCAGTTTTCAATTTTGAGGTTAACAAACCTCCGCCCAGGATGACCTAAACAAACCTCCACCCAGGATTTTGATCAGACTTTGTCACCCCCTACCCCCATCCCACTGCTTCTGAAAACATGAAAAGTGCCTATATGAATTAATCCTGGGGAAAACTCGTTTTCTGTAACTAGTTTTCAATGATCTTCTTGTGGGGAAGATATTTATATAATCAGAGACAAATTTACAGAGATTTAATGAAATGCACAGAACCTGTGGTCCATTCTTTCAAAGATTTTGAAATGAATACTCTGTAAAACACTAAAATTTCACGGCATTAAAATTTAGCGAATTTGCAAAACACCTTTTAGCGGCATTTTAATTTCACTAATTTGAATTAACTTATTATGTTAACCTTTTATACAATTTTAATTTTAGCGGCATTTTAATTGAGCGAATAGAGGTCACTTATCAAAATCCCAATCGAAATGAACAAAATCAAAATGATAGCGAAATGTTGTTGCTTTTAATACAGTAAACTCTAGTATTCTATCAGGATCTATGATTAGATAGATATGATTATCCCAATCTTACTCCTACTGTGCCCTTGGTTGCACATGTGGCATTTGACTCATGCCTGCAGGCAAATCACACTGCAACTTGCTGTCTTATGGACATCAACCTATGCAACAGATACTATTGAATCGCATATACTATTGTTGAATTATTAAAGTGATTATTAAAGTGATGAGGAAGAGACTTGGTGAAATTTGGTGTCATGTTACCCCCCAAGGTCGCCGGGGGTAAACTAGCCAAGTTGGCAGAGCCTAGTATCAGAACACATCACACACAGCGGTATGGACCAGCTGGTGACTGCAATAGAGAGAGTGTTGGTAGATAATTGACCTGCTGAAGTGTTTCTAGAAATTGGATTCAAATACAGTACTATTAATGGGAATTCTAGGCGATGCCAGCAGAGCTATATAGCGTTAGGCGATTCAGGTCATGTCTTCCGTATGGGGTGCATGGATTAAAAAATGGGAAATAGTAAAAAGTAAAGCCCTGCCTCATCCTTGTCTTCAAAAAATCAGGACGAGCAACATATAATTTATTTTACTTGGCCTTAGTCCTGTTGAGAACCTTAATGGTAGAAATAGAACCTTTCAGGGTTCCATCCATTAGAGATACCTTGACAACAATATTGTAGCTATAGAAATGACAATATAGACTAACCATTAACCACTTAGGTGCTGATTGACATGGAAAATTACATCAATAATACAAGTGTTGACAAATCGCTTGGATATTGGCAAGCTGATGATGCGGCTGATGATGTAGATCTCAGCAGTGAACTCGAGGTATAGCCTACATCATATCTGAACATTGCATTGATAAAGTCATCTTTCATTAACATGATTAAGGAGTTTGCGAAAACGGATGTGATGGGGCCTATAAGCTTTATGTTTATGATACATTTCATAAAATCCTTCATGAAAGTTATGGATTTAAGCCAACTAAACTGCTCACAAAAAGTATCGAAACACTTAGAAAGGGTCCAATATATAACGGCTCGAAAAGGTATGCATTAATCGAAGCAAATAACCAAGTGCATAATTTTGTTCTGCGTATTTTGACACCTCAATCGTTGAGATACGATGTTGCGGAGCGGAGTTATTGTCATTTCAATGATCGTGGGTCCAGTTTCCAAGGTGACACTCATCCCTATTGAAAATCACGAATCTGATCATTCTAAACAGTAATGCAAACCTCTTTCTATAGGGTGATTGTCACTTTTGAAACTGGACCCACGACCATTGAAATGACAATAACTCCGCTCCGCAACATCGTATTTCATCGATCGAGGTGTCAAAATACGCAGAACAAAATTATGCACTTGGTTATTTGCTCCGATTAATGCATACCCTTTCGAGCCGTTATATATTGGATCATTTCTAAGTGTTTCGATACTTTTTGTGAGCAGTTTAGATTGTTATATATACCCCAAAACGATGTATTGCATCGTATACATGTATTGTACGAATGCCACACATTACCCCAATCTCTTTACATGTTTACCCACCCAATTAGAAAAACCTCGTTTATACAGCAAGAAATTGAGATTTTTCCCAAGCTCTGTAATATTTATACCTCGATATAATATATGCATAATATCCATTGTATTCCATCTCGCCGTGTACGCTTCTCTAATGGCTGTTCCAATTGAAATCCACACTCCCTTAATAGAAGATTTCCAAGCAGCAGTCGTCTGCCGACTCAGAATGTTCCAACATTTCACAAAATGTTTCTAAAAATGTCAAAATTATTGAATTTCATCCCCATATTTGGAATCGCCATAAGAAATGCATTAAAAGATGTACACACATGCCTAGTATTGGTACGGTAATTCTTGAGATAGACTTTGAAAGTTGGAAAGGTTTCTGAAAAATCTGTTCTGTATATAGCCGCGTGGAAAGTGCTAAGCTTCCCCGGACGGAGGGAGTATGGATTTCAGATGGATGCCTGCATATGGGTGACTCTATTTGAAACCTACACCCCACGTGAAGGGTGCATTGGAAGTGGTGTTGAAAATTTTAACTGTTTAACAATTTAATTTAGAATTCAAGATGAACATTAAAAATTGCCATTATTGTTGTTTCTACTAACAAAAACACAGCAATACGTGATTAAAACAATACCATAGCTATTTATCGAAAAACGCCCTCTATGCAAATATGGTTCGCGTTATGTATCACGCGTACTGCAGGGGGATACTGTCGGACGTAAAATGCTCGTTGCGGCTCTACGAGCATTTTTGAATCGACGTTTTGTTGCACAACAAAGAGGGCTGATTTTTCTTATAGGCCTAGGTGTAAGTTCATACATGTAATACATATTTAATATACGTTGTTGATTATAACGGTCCTTCAAACCATGAAAGTAACAGAACCTAATACTTATGACTAAAACGTGATTCATTAGCAACTAATTAAACAATTGTAAAAATATACAAATCCCAGTTTGTATCATATATTTTTGTAATTGAGGGCGCTGCCTCCACCACATCTTTTAATGCCCCTTTAATGTATGCCATGCATATATGGGTGCGTGGATTTCAAATAGAATAGCCCAATACAATATACGATTCTCATTTTGAGAAACTTTAACGTTCGCGTTTATTGGTAACAGTTTCTAAAACTGTGTGGATGAAATTAAACATGTTAAAGGGGGCACCGAGAGATGCCGGACACGGGCGTGTTTTCGAACATTCAAGGTTGAATTATGCGTACGAGGTTACGTGATCAAGTGAATGTTCATCGCACATGGGATCGTTTTTGATATTTTCCTCGTCATCGGCCTCCCTCCCCCAAAACAAAACCGGAACAAAAAAAACTTAAACAAACAAACCATATATAGACTTTTCATTTCATGTATGATGAACTTTTGTCATAAGTTGAAAATCGTAGAAAACATAAAGCGCGGGTTTCTATAGAAACCACAATTGCGCGCTTTTTCCCGGCACCGACATTTCATGATTCACATATCCACTTAACTTATATATTCACACGCAATATTTAATATACATTGTTGGCTAAAACGGTCCTTCAAACCTATACTTCTGACTAAAACGTGATTCATTAGCAACTAATTAAATCAGTAAACCTGCGAAGACTTATGGATTAAAGACAACACCAAGAGTATTTTCATCAACATTTTATTCTGTTTTTCAGTGGCGTAAATTTGTTGCGTACATTGGGGGGGGGGGGGGATTATTGCCTGAGGGGATGTGCCCCAGGCCCCAGCCCCCCACCCTAGAAGCTGGAAGATTTTGTATTTTTTAAACTCCATTCATGCAATTTGATGAATGCTTTTAGTAAAAAAGGCTTTACAATCCTTCAATCACTATTCGCACCAAAACCAAAATTAACTAATTTTCCAAGGATTTTTGTTTCCCGTTGATGACTTTTGATGATATTATGGTAAATTACATCATCAGACGGTTAACAAATGTGGGAAAATTTTGAAAAAAATGAACCATTCATTTAACACATTTGGAATTCAAAAATATGTCACTGATCTTATAATTATAAATATTATGCATAACATGGGGGTCAAATGTTGGGGGATTTACCCCCCCCCCCCCCCGGATTTACGTCTATGCTTTCATTCCATCATTGTCAAAGTATTTTATTCAAGGCCTATAGAAAACTCCTCTATACTCATTTCATGATGGGAAAGTCAGTGTTGGCATGAAGATCACATCATCATTCAAGCAAACGCATACGTACATATAGGCTAACAGTAACAATTTATAGCCAAGCTCTATCATGATAATAAGTAATATTGTAAAAGCTAAGTAATATTGTAAAAGCCAATATTTTCGCGTAAAGATATTTTCGCGCATTTTGGTATCATAGACATTTCGCGAATTGTTTTTTTCGCGGGCGACTTTCAGGATGCATTGATGCATGAATGCTGAAAACAATAGTTTCGCGTGTTATAATTTTCGCGGAAAAAGATTTTGCGCGAAAATCGCGAAAATAAAACCACCGCGAATATTTCAGCTTTTACAGTATTGCGTATTCCATTTTGTTGACATATATCACTCGGGAAATCTCATAAATGTCTTCATGTTCTGTTTTCATCACCAGAGCAAAATCGACAAGTCCTACTTCCCACAACTCTCTCAGCCCCTCAACGAGATCGAACCATCTTACGATGTGATCGTAATTGGTTCAGGCTACGGTGGCTCAATAGCCGCAAGTCGAAGCGCCAGGGGTGGGCAGACGGTGTGTGTCCTGGAGAGAGGTAAAGAATGGCAACCCGGGTCATTCCCGGAGAAAGAGACGGAAGCCCTAGGAGAAGTACAAATAACTACACATCAACAGAAATCCATTTATGGTAAGCTAAACTCAGGATACTCTTTTCATAATAAGTGTGTTTCCTTGCCCGGGATTGAAACCATCGGCTGAACAATCAGGCAAAACTTGCCGAGCGCAAATTTGAACCCGCAGTGGTGTGCCATGCTCGTTTCCGCAACACTGGTGTTTTCTCTCCGTTTTATATTTTAGTGTAATGGGGATACTAACAAGGCTAGGGCCTAATTAATCTACTCTAATTGTGAGATAGGCTTTTACGACGGGTATTCATAATACATATAGTTAAGAGTTTAACGGGTTCGCAGAGTTTAACGGGTTTGCCGTCGGACAAGTTTTAAGCTAAGCTATAGGCCTACTCAGACCCCTGAAAATACTACAGGGATCAAATTGCAAATAAGCTAAGATTTGCCCTACATACCTCGAAATCTAAACATCGGTAGAAATACAACCATTGACCTTTTTTGCTCCTTATGATCTCAGGAACAGTTTGGTATGTATTACACCATAGCATTTTGACCCCTGTACTAATTTCAGGGGGTCTGGGGCCTAGACTCAGCTGAGGGGTCATTCTGACCAAAAACACTAATGTCTTAGATGACCTAAGTAACTTTATGGGGTCAAACCTTCTGTACTTAATGGATTGTAAGCATGTGTGACAGGTGTTGGACCTATATGCATAATAAACTGAATCGAGCCTATTGTTTGATTTTTAAAAAGACAAAAAACAAAAACCACCACTATCTATTTTGACAACTGTCTCAGGTTTGTTTATCGATTAATGCGTGCATTTTATGTGTCATTGAAGCAGAACAAAAACCGAAGACACGTTCACGAATGAATTAATTACGCTCTAATCATGTTATTCAATTCGTTGCTACGAATCGAAGGCCAACGTATGCAGAATTCGAGGTATAATGGAAACTGGAAATGAGTATTTCCTTAAGTGTCACTTTGGCCATGTAACAGTTTCCAACTCTCGCGCATAGTTAGTCAAGTGATCGAGTCCTATACCATACCATGAACTAAATCCTGATCTGAATCCAACAATCCAAGATTCAAGAACCGCTTCCAACGATCCAAGATTCAAGAACCGCTTTCAACATGAAACAGTGGTTCTATATATTTAATCTTCTACACTGCAAATCGAAGTGTTTTAAAATGATTTTAGTAGATAATTTAACACTTGAACGCGTTAATGCTCTAAGATTGTATTACAGTAAAGGTGGATGTGTTCATTAAGTTTCATTAAGTGTCATTAAGTGTTCACTTATTAACACATTAACGCCTGAAAAACAACAAAGATTAACGTGTTTTAACACGTTAAAAGAGTTCATATTTGAACACACGGACATGTTAAAGGCATCCAAAGTGCATGAACTCTTAAAATAAAGGTGTCATTTTACACTAATAAAGGTGTCGCATATGGGTCTCCCCACATGAGCATACTGGGGTCATATTGACAACTGTGTGTGACTGTGGTGTTTATCATGACACCTTAATGGTGTCATGATAAACACCTTTACGGGGTCATTTTAAGTTGTCACCATTGGGGTCTCGTCTCAGAACCCATTTTGAAAGGTGTCAAAATGATACCTTTCAAGTGTTGAGAGTAGGATGGCTGACTCCGTGTTTCTATATTATATCTTTAGTATATAGTATTTCCCTGGATAATATGCTGGTTCTAGTGGCCGTACGAGGAGGATAATAATATAGGCCCATCATGAGGAAGTATGGACATGGTCCTTGGTTTACAACCCTGCTTATTTCATTTCATTACGGCCTACGTCACAAGTCTGTAATACTTCAATGGTCACAATAACACGTTAAATAATATGCATTAGGTAGTGTATAACGACATTATGATTACATGTTACATGATAAGCATGTATTATGTCAGAGCATTCTGACGTCCACTCCATTTCATCAAACATAATAATATTTGTACAGGTGAAACTAGTGCATGATAAGGAAGTCTTGATATCGTAAAAGTTAATAGGCGCTTTATGCCCGGGCTTTATCGTGTTTGTGCTCCGATGACTTTTGCTAACAAATTAAAGTAACGATGAGATAAATGTCGTAGAATCAATAGTGTTTTGAATCAGTGCGGGTGATGAGCACAATTTAACCTGAGACTAAAATACCTATTTTAGTCTCAGATTTAACGCACGACGTTTACACGGCTTTATAAAGGGACACTATATTATGTCATGTTGAATTTATTTTATTTTAATTAATTTACTTCAGAATTCAAGATGAACATTAAAAATTGCCGCATAAACCCCAGCATAAAACCCAGCAAAGCTTGATTAAAACAATGTTTTAAATATGTTGGAATACACCCCTAACCATGTCAAATGCTGGTGTTGCGGCTCAACCAGCATTTTTAATCGACGTTTTGTTGTACAAAGAGGACTGATTTTTCTTAATCCTTATAGGTGTAAGTTCATACATACAATTGTATAAATATTGGTTCAAATATTGTTGATATCGGCTAATTTGACTCCAATGGCCAGCATCCTTGCCCTTTTAACAAATAAAAATTCCTTTAAAAGGAAAGGGGCGATCAAATGAATATCATAATAACATTCTAGAAAGGGTTTGGCTGCTGTTTTGTGTAGCAGATAAGCAAGCTAAGAATTGGAAGGGTGATGTAACTGTAGGGAGTGTTTGGCATACGAATTTAAGAGGTATGGAGTAATCGTACATACCAATTTATGGCAATGTTGGTATAGTGAGACACGTAAAAGCAAGACATGATGTCGGTACTTGATTCGTATTTATGAAAAGTACACAAGTTTAAACAATGGGGCTTATAGCCCGAGGGGTGATATTTCAGTCTGTCGGTTAGGGAATCATGGAATTATGACGGTCACATTTAGTAAGATAGCAATTTTTCGTGCGCACCCCTCCCCCCACCCCGATTAAGGTTTTTAAGAAGCTCGTTTTTTGAATAATGCCAACATGTACCTCAATCATGGCATAAAGGAGCACATTTTTAGCGATATAATGTATATGCGTGCGCGCATTTGGTAAAATATTGTCGGTTCACTTTTATTTCCTTACCCCCACCCACCCCCCCCCCCCCCCCCCAAATATGAAAAACCTAGCCACATTATATGACTGACCGGTGATTGAAGATGACCAATTTCTTCTTATGGCCATTTATGGTCATCATATATAGTGAGTACTGGTTCGTAAATAACATAAATAGTTAAATCTGATGTTAAATCTCATTATTACCACTCCAATACACACTTTATGTTACACAGTATACTATTTGTATTTTTTGTATCCCAATCCAGGTGACCCTACAAGTTTGTATGACGTCATCGCTTCGCCTGATGTGACAGTCTTACAAGGTTGTGGTTTAGGGGGTACGTCATTGATCAATGCAAATGTTGCCCTGGAGTGTGAACCCAAAATATTCGAAGATAAGGTGAGATTCAACTACATGAACTATTCTCTATGCATCTATGTGAAAAACTAAAGCTTACACCCTAAAAGAGTGAAAGTCACTACCGTAAAGAGTGGAAAAGACTCCCAAAGAGAGTGAAAATTACTTCAGAAAGAGTGAAAATCATTCCAATGTCCACTCTTGTAATCAAGGAAGGCTATTATAGTATAGGAAGCCATACGCCGACTCTTTCGTGTGCCTAAAACATCTTGGGGGGGGGGGCGTATGTCGGAGGGGGCGTGTGTGATTGGGGAAGGATGTGTGTGATTGGGGAAGGATGTGTGCATTGGGGATGGCCAGAGTGCTTGGGTTATCCGGGAGGAGGGTGTTTGGTTGACGCTTTACCCGGGAAGGGGACGTGATGATGGGGGAAGGGCCGGGTGCTTGGTAACCAGGCCAGGTGAAGGATGTGATGGAAAAGATCACATAATATTCAGATTAGGGCTACATGTATTTAATTTTCAGCCTAAATGTCAAAATCTGATCCTATACAGATGTCATTGCTGTATAGAAACTTTCTAAATCTTCTCTTCTGAGTAGCTAGCTATACCATTGAAATCTTGAATACAAATCTATAAACAAAACTGACATCGTTTTAAATCGTCACAGATAAAAGCAGTTCAATAACTGTCCAATTCATGCAACAGTGGAGACTGGAATTCCAGTCACTTTACATATTTACTCAAATATGTGAAGCCCGTGAATTAAATTCTATTGTAATAGTTATTATGGTAACCATGGGCATGTGCCATTGATACAATTAAGTAGCCCAATTGGGACATGTTTGATTCGTTTGTCTTTGAAATACAAAAAGAGAAGGGGAAAAAAGGTTCAAATCGACTCACTTTCACTTTGTCGTATCGACAGATCGTTGCAGACCTGAAATAAGCCTAACGGGGCAATAATTGTTCACCAAATTTCAAGTCACAAGGGCTCCCGAATAGTCTTCTTTTAAAAATAGATTAATGCGTCACAGTGACACACACAGCTACACGGTCAAGGTTGTATTAGGGCCGACCGTGTGCCTTTTTGAACAATGAGCAAGTTCAAATATGAATAAATTGCAAGCCCCAGAGTATTACTATACTAAAGAATTTCGTATCCGGGACCTTTTGTTTTGAGTTCGGTCAAACATTTCGAAATCGGTAAATCTGGCGCAAAATTCAGAGGCATAAGAGTGAGGCTGAAAGCGAAGTTGAAATAGGTCAATCCCGGGGGTCAATCATTTTACCTTGCTGTCCATACAGGCGGCGGAAGTGGGGTCAGTGACCCCACTCCTCCTCTAGTCTAAATCGTCCCCGACCCCCCCCCCCCACCCACCCCTACATTCTGATACCTCCGCCGCCAGTGCTTGCATCAATCTCAAACAATAGGTCTTTTATAGAGGAGGAAATTCAATATTGATCCATTCAATCCATTTTGAACAGGTCAAAATCAATTATCAAATTGATATCAACTCGTTTATTTATTTGGGTCATTGCGTGCAATACCTGAAACAATATTGACTCGTAAGAGTAAGACACCCAATAACACATACCGGCCAATGACCAGATACCCGGAAATACTCAATACAAACCCGGGAATCGTCATTTCCTCCTGATACATGTATTATAGTAACCAACTGTTGCATAAAATTGAAAAGTAAAAGTGTTTAAAGAAAAAAGTAAAGTTTTCTGAAAGAAATTGAGGACCCTAGATCTAAAAGGGGGTTAAGTCACAATCTTGTGAAATTGTAGTTAGTATCAGTTTTCTGCTACAAGGAGGATCTCTTCACCCTCTGTTCAAATGTTAAAGTTAAGTCATGCGGTAAAGCTGTGTAAGAGTCCATGGGAGGTACAACCCGAGTGGGTCAAGTCCACACATGGACACAATGAAACCCAGTTTTTGCCATTTTTCTTAATGTGACTTAACCCCCTTTTAGATCTAGGGTCCTCAATTGTTAACATGGTTAGGCCTAATTGGGGTATACAGCTCGGTACAAGATCAAAAAGTAGCATAACTTCGCTTCGGTCGACCAAAGACTTTGGGTCAACGGTCATCAGTTGCCCGATTGGGGGTGGAGGCGTAATTAGAGGTGGACGTGTCGTCCACCTGGGACATTTTTTTTTGGGGGGGGGAGACAATTTGGATTATGCAAGGGGCCAAAAGAAAGCGGAAGAGGGAAAAGAAGAAAAAGAGAGGAGAGGAAGCAAAGGGGAAAATAAATGGATCGTGTTGTTTTAGATTTAAGTAGCACTAGTCGGTAATCGAGCTCGATTTTTCTCTCCGGTTTCACGTCACGTCACCCCTCCCCCCCCCCCCCCCCCAAAAAAAAGGTTGACGCTTACGGCATTTTTTCTAACCTCGTCCACCCTTAATTGCACAACTGGTTGCGCCCTTGGGTGCGGGAGGGTCTGCAAGAGGGACAGGGGAACATAATGGGGAAATCTTACTAATTTGGTCAAACGTTTGTTGGGGGCAACAGGGGGAAAGGCTTCTGGCAGCGAGCGATACCTCCTCTGCCGCCCCCCCCCCCCCCCTCACACACCTCCACACACGCATATACCCCCTCCTATATACATACATGTTTTGTATAGCTTCGATAAACAACTCAACAGAAATATGACCTCAATAATTACAGCAATGAAGTCTTAATTAAAAGCAGTTTGAACTTATGATGAAATCATGACGTAGATCTATATATATTTATATTACATGTAGGGCGCGACTTTTTAAAATGTAAAACGATCCAAGAACTCGAACCCGTACTTCCTTTGGTGAATTGAATAGAAAGTACCATGAACCCGGATCCATCACTCACCCCATCCAGTATGATCAGGATATAAAATCATTTTTTATTTGTGTAACTTCACTATCTACGATTATTTGTGTTCGATGATAATATTATTATTTGACATTATGATAACATAATTCAATAATAGCATAACGTCAGACTATGGTACCTGCATGTCAAAGTACAAAGTGTACAAACCCGAATATGTCGCATGCACCTCATATTCAAGCAAAACCTCGCCACGTTTCAGACGTGAAAGTTCAAAGGCACAAACCAAAATCCACCGTACATTATTCAAATAATAGGTATGGATTCAGCAGACGCTAAATGACAATAACGTTTCATATAACACGTGATAAGGCGACGAAAAAAAGAAACCCTATTCTATAACGGGCGGGCCCGACAGTCCCTATTTTTTAGAAATCGAGGAAAAACATGTTCACGTGCAAATGAAGCCGACGCAAATAATGTGTTGGGCTTGTTAAAATACGGCAAGGTTTTACAGATTTGTTTGATTTTTACGGTCATTTTCAAGGCCGGGGAAACAATATATTTTTAAAAACACCCCAACCGACCGACCCATCCTGAGGTCCGTTTGCCCGTAGAACAGGGTTTCCTTTTTTCGTCGCCCCGCGCCTAAAGAAAAGTTTTTTAAAGATCGTGTGCGTCACGTACGTAACGTGTTTAGGCGCTTTAAAAAAGGGGTCTAAATTTCTAAAACCTCTAAATCCACCATATTAGAGAAAAGAGGGTATACTTTTGCAAACTCTTGTCAATATTCGACTTGTTTACGGTTCAACTTCTAATTGGGAATTAAAATATAGGCCTAGCTATACGAAATCTTCATTCATTTTATGGTGAATTTTGGCTTAGGGAGTATCTGAAAATGATGTGGTTATAGGGCCTACTCTTCTTACAGAGCTGGATATTTGATTGGGGTGACGTTTGTCGTGAGGTTGAATAAAGAATGTACTACGTGTCAATTCATGGGTTAATTAAGTGGTTTGGTTAATCAATGAATGATTGCATATTTTATTGAACAGTAATCATGATTCGATACTCAACAGTCCGCCGCATAAGGTATATAACCTGCGCCAATAAAGTATCTAAACACTTACAATTAGTGGTCAGATTTATCGGAACCTGAAATAGTATGCAAAAAAATAATTAATTAATTCAATTCACAGTTATCTTCTGCGCATTTTGACACCTCTTTTGTTTATGGGCACTT
Source organism: Ophiura sarsii (assembly GCA_035610835.1). NCBI lineage: Eukaryota > Metazoa > Echinodermata > Ophiuroidea > Amphilepidida > Ophiuridae > Ophiura > Ophiura sarsii. The sequence goes on from CM069455.1 coordinate 53,763,192, forward strand.
GAGTGGCTTAAGGTCGAATTCAAAAGTTGCAAAATCCCCTATTCAAACAAGAGTGTTGTACTGTTATCTTCTGCACATTTTGACACCTCTTTTGTTGCGCTACGATGTTGTTTGCGATGAACATCAGCATGAATTATCAATAACAAAACAAAAGGGTCCTAGATGGGAGGCATAAATCAATAATTTAACAATCATTAATTCTCATGGTTAAGTAAACAGAAAAAATTGGTGTATTTTGTCTTGATTTTGTCTGTGTGTGATCAAGGGCGCAGATCCCGGGGGGACGGGGGGACACGTCCCCCCCCCCCCCCCCCCCCCCACTTCCTGACACAATATCAAATGTCCCCCCCCCCCACACTTTTTGTGGTGATACATCAATCAAGGTTGGCGATCTAGTGAAAAAATGGCAATGTCCCCCCCACTTTCAAGATTGGATCTGCGCCCTTGTGTGTGATGCTTGTGCGAGTTCCCTTCTGGAATTGGGGTGAATAGGAGCTTTTGCAACTTTTGAATTCAACCTTAAGCCACTAAAGTGCCCATAAATCCGCCAAACAACATCGTAGTGCGACAAAAGAGGTGTCAAAATGCGCAGAAGATAACTGTGAATCACATTAATTAATTATTTTTTTGCATACTATTTCAGGTTCCGATAAATCTAACCATTTGCAAGTGTTTAGATACTTTATTGGCGCAGTTTATATACTAGTATTGCGAAATTTGTCGCATAACAAACAGTTGCATCAGTATCAATTAAATGTTGATTACAGTGAATAACTTTTAGATTTAGACCAATAAAATATATTTAAAGATGAAAAAAGAAACAATTATTATTACGTACCAGTAAAACTACCTGAAACGTCTTTGTGGTCTTATTTTCCCTTCACTTTCATCCCACTTAAGTTTAGATGAGTTACTTTTAATTTCATTTGTTACCAATAGGCCTACTCATTATCATTTGTGTTAGATTTGGCTACCTGAAACTTCCTTTTTGTCTTAATTTTTCCTTCAACTTTTCTCTTTCATCCCACTTTTAGTTTCGGTGAGTTACTTTTAATTTCATATTTTAGTTAGCAATACTCATTATCATTCATTTGTTGTATTCCTCGTGTTAGATTTGGCCACAACAGTTACGCGATGATCTTGCCTCTCTCAATCAACTAGACAAAAGTCACGTGGAGCAAATGCTACAGCCCACCACCTATCCGGAGGACCAACCACGCCTTCCGAAACAAGATGCTATGCAGAAAGCAGCAGAACACATCGCAGACATTGAGGACTTAAACGTTGACGGAATATTGAAGAAGTAAGTGTGTGTGTATCTTAATAGGGGAGAGTGGGGTAATCCCAAAGACCTTTGGTCAGAGGAGGATGAACCACATTTATAGGGGAGAGTTGGGTAATCCTGAAGACATCTGGTCGAAGGATTAACCATGTTTTGCTAAATAAGAACATATCACTAAGACTTAACCATAGACAAATATTGAAAATGTAAGTGTTTGTGTGTACCTTAATAGGGGAGAGTGATGTAATCCCAAAGCCCGCTGGTCAGAGGATGAATCACATTTATAGGGGAGAGTGGGGTAATCCTGAAGACTTCTGGTCAGAGGATTAACCATGTTTTGCTAAACAAGAAGCAAGAACATATCCTAATATCGAAAACTTAAAATGTAAACAGAATATTTAAAAGGTAAGTACCTGTGTACATTTAATAGGGGAGAGTGGGGTAGTCTTGGAAGAATTTCTGGTCAAAGGAATTAGGCTAATATAATGAAAGTTCCAAAAAACCTCGGTTCTTCAAACGGTACGTTGATGATATTCTCGAGATCGTCACCCGCGGCACAGAAGAACAATTGACAGAGCACCTCAACAATGTTGACGACACTGGCAGCCTCAAATTTACCTATGAATGTGAACAAGACGGTAAAATTCCATTCTTAGACACCCTCATTGTCAAAAAACCGGATGGCAGCGTTAAGTTATTGATATACCGGAAACCAACCCACACTAATCAGTACTTGAACTTTGAATCAGCTCACCCTCTCTATCACAAACTCGGCGTCATAAGAACATTATTAGTAAACCATAGCATAGGCTTATTATAATAAGAAAGTTGCTCTGTAATTTGGGAGGGATGAAGTACACATTTGAAGGAGGTTTTCACACCAATGTTGAATTGTATCCAGGCCTAATGGTATCATCATTGATTTCAATGTGAGAAAAAAAAATTAGGACTACCCCCACGCTTTTAGGTGCACAGATACCAAACAACAATCAATTTAAACCTATACAGTAGCAAAATTATAGAAGCATGTACATGTAGACTGATATTGGGTTCAATCATGATTATAGGAATAATTTAGATACCTTTTTCGAACCATTGTGATGAGCTCGGTAGCAAAATTATATGAACATTATTTTGGTACAGATAGGTCTCCATAACTTTGAAAATATGAATAGATGAATCTCAGTATAGTAATCATGGTAAGGCCTAAAAAAAAAGGTTTGATTGGCGTAACCCGACCGACCCTATTTTAACCCCCGACCCTAAACATTTTATTTTATTTATTTTTTTTTTTTTTTTTGTGTGTGAAGAAAAAAACACACAGTGAAAATGTATATTTGTGCCATTTGTTTATGTCTGTATGGTATATGTGTGCTGGTATATAACATTTCATAGATGTTTTACAGATTTAAAAAATTAAAAAAAATTAAAAAAAATCCGACCTACCTACTCTATTTTTTTCTTCTATGTTATGCCAATCAAACCTTCTTCTTTTTTAGGCCTAATGGGTACAAAATGGGTACCGCATACAACCGCCCTCCAGCCATTACCAGATATTGAGGCACATTTTACTGTCAATAACCCAGATATTTTGCAATGGATCTAGTTCCCACCCATATACCTATATCATTGTCCCATAGCCTACTTGTATATATTAATAGTTATAGTTACTTCCTAGGAAACCGTTGTTCATCTGTTGTTCAATGGATGGGTTTTTTTCCGACCCTGAACTCCGGGGTTTCCTGGTGCCATGTTTGCGCTTATTGTTTCACCAATCCACGACACCAACCAGGGGGTGCTCAGCATATATAATGTAGGGTCCTCAATGTTCTAACATCATACTGTAGAGCATGCTTGACCAAAAAATTCAAAACACCCCTCAATGCATTGCGTACGAAGCCTAAGTTTGGGACACAATGAGGATTTTGCAAGTTTCCCACTGAAGTTGACCCCAAGATGCATACAAAATGACATCATTTTGTAAAAAAAGAACCCTTTTTCTTGTAAATGGTCAATTTTAAACCACTTGGCACATTACGGGTATAGCAAGCAAGCCTGATCTGAAAAAACATGTTTTTGATCGTGCATGTATGCTTACAGGGTAATAAGTTGGCTGCCATGCAGGGGTCGCATTCTGACGCGTCTGCGCGTCCTAGACCTCTCACTTTCTTATAGTGACGCGTCAGGTTTCAAATTGGAAAGACTTGCGGGTCCCGATCAAAATTGAAGGGACCCCTTAAATTTGACGATGTATGGAAATGGAAACCTTAAGAAATTCTGTAAATTACATATCCATCGTTTGCTCACAATATAAATTCATTAAAACTGTCCGTAAAAAAGTAACATTTTCAAATACCCACACTTCAGGACCCCTCAATTTCTTGGGGGACCCCTTAAATTTGTTTTTTGAAGTCCTACGGGGTCCTGAAAAATGTCATGGGACCCTCTCACATTTTTAATCCAGTGCTATCCCTGCTGCCATGCCCACCCACCCCCTCTCGACCTTACTTACCACAGACTATTTTGTATAGGTCTACAATCTACATGTTGTATACTTCTATAATTCTCCTTTTTAAACAAGTATCAAACCAATTATAAGCATAGGGACTATTAAGTCTTCAGAGGGGCATATAGTATCCGAAACCAATTGTTTCTTAATGCTACTTGGGCTAGTTTCAGTGGCGTACTGACCGGGGGGGGGCAAAAAAAATAGGGCCTAAAACACTGAGGAATTGGCATTATTTGTTAACTGTTGTGCTTTTTTGAGCCCAAAATTTTGTGACCGTGCGAAATTTTGTGACTGTGCGAAATTTTGTGACTGTGCGAATTTTTTTGACTATGCGAAATTTTTTGACCCCCCCCCCCCCCCCCCCCCACTTACGTGAAATTCGCGAGTTGACTGACTGGGAAAAAATTTGGGGCAACCTTTTACGAAAATTTACCGGGAAATTTACGCCACTACCGGGACGACATACTTCTGCCCCCCCCTGGCTCACATGCCGCGGTACGCGCCTGGCTAGTTTCCTGTAATAGTATATATGTTAGTTTTTGGTCTCCGTATATATCGAGGGGAAGGGCCTAACGGATGTCTGAAACCAATTTCTTCTGTTGCTACTGGTGTTCTTTTCCTGTAATAAGTATTACATGTCAGCTTATGGTATCACTTTCCTTTAATAATAGTTTCCATGTCAGCTTTGGGTCTATATTGTGGAAGAGGCTTAAAGACATAACCACGCCAACTCTCTGCTGGAAATATCAGCCGGGGAGGTTGAGCCATACATTCATGTAATAATGAGCTAGATGACACAATAGACGTTACTAAAATTAGGGGAATTAGCATAAGTGACAGGCCATGTTACTTTGAACAAATTCAACCTTGACTTTCCTTGTCCTAACAGCCTTGATTGTTTTACCATGTGTGGTTCGCTAGTGGGAAACTAAGAGAATGTGGTTACACCTTTTTAAACGGATTTCCGAATCCTATTGCTTCCATTGTGGTTGCACATAAAGAGGTTTAAATAGAAAACCATATGACACTTTACAAGGCGTCTGCAGAGTGTTTGATGCCCAAATAAGGCAAACTCAACTATTACTAGAATTTTATTGTATATAAACATTTTTGAAAGTTTTGCACGTTAATCTAAACTAATGGAACACTTTTATAGGTACATTATGAAACTAAAATTGTAAATCAATCTGTTTCACTATCTTTTATCTGTTGTTTTCCAATAATTAGTTTCAAATTCTAAATCTAAATCAAATATAACATCATTGAGGAAAAGTTATATTTCAAATTAAAATGAATTTTGTTATTTGTTAGAGGAAAGTAAGAAAGGTAATACATACATTTCGAGGGTTGAGCGCCAGAAGGCCGTAATTCAACTTTTGGGCAAAATGAGATTTTGGTACCAAAATAATCCATATAACCTAGATTTTCAGAACCATAAAGAGATAACTCATAAACACTCTTAATTTGACTAAAACTAGAGTTATAAGTTGGGTGCTACAATGCATTGTAGTGAGTCCCGAATATTTGAAAGTTGATTATCTCAGAATAACATTTTTTTAGTTACAGCCTTCTGGCGCTCGACCCTCAATTTATATTGTAAAAGTGGAAATTTTGATACGTGTTATATTTCGCGCTTTGCACATTTTAAACAATTTTTCTTGTTTTTATTCTTGGGATTTATTTTGAGCTTCCTTACATAGACCTACCTGCATACAAAATGAATATATTCATGCCTTTTTATTTTCGCGTGAAAATATCCACTTTCGAAAAAAAAATCTGTAATCACTCGCACTGTTATCAACTAACTGGTATATGATTTGTATACGACTTCATAAATACCCTTATACTACCACACAGTTCCACAACTATTCTTATAAGTTGAAGGATAGCATACAACTCCACCTTCTGAATTTACACTTCATTTACAAATCCAATGTTTGTTATTTTATTGTCCAACAGAACGCCACTGTATGTGAATTTTGAAGAGAAAATCAACAAAGTTGGAATCAAGCAACCGTCCTGCATCGGCTGTGCCAACTGTTGCAGCGGATGCAACACCGGGGCTAAGAACACGCTCAATATGAATTATCTACCCGATGCAAAAGCACATGGGGCTCATATATTCACCAGGGTAAGTGGCACAAGATCATTTTAGACATAGCACAAGAATATCAGCCCTTTTATGGCAAAAGGATGTATCTAATAAAATACTTCCTTTTAACATGGATTGTCTTAACTTGGTTCAATAGTCCTCACTTAGGAAAAGGTTGCAACTTGTAAAGACAATAAAAGTAATATACTGCCTTTTACCACTACATGAATTTTGGAGAAAAAAGCTTACTTTGATCATGTTTAAAGGAAGTATATTGTTAGGAAACTACATATTATAAGATACATTCTTTTGCCATAAAAGGGTTATGGTATCACCATCGACTGCCTTTGGTGTCTTTTCACATTAAAGGCTTATTATGTGATCTTTTCCAGGGGGCGCCCTCTATTCATGATTTTTAAACGTTTTTTAGAAAGTAGATTTTCTTGCAGATTTACATTTCTGATCATAAATCATAAATATATTCCGAGTTACAGAGCGATGCGATTCCTAATTACTTCAAAATCATGGTTTTAGAGTGAATTTAGAGTGAAAAATAAACCGTCAGGACAGTTTATTTTCACTCTTTAAACCATGATTTGTGATTTTTCATGATTTTGGCGGTAAAAAAATCATGTTTTTTGGCACTTTTTGGTCTGTAACTCAAAAAATAAATAAGATATTCAGAACAACAAAAAAACTCTCCTGGGGAATGTTATCAGGATTATCATAAAACTAGTATGACAAAATTTAACAAAATATATTTTGAGTTATCTTTTCCAAACCTAAAATGGGTCAAAAAACGTGTTTTTTATAATTTTTTATCATGGTTGGATTCATTGAACCCTTTTCTGCAAAAAACTGTATACGTTTATAAAGATTAAATGAATATTGAAGAAGTTACGGCAGTTTTACGGAGACTGTACCTGAGAGTCCACACCCCCCTTAAAAGAATGCAATACATAGGAAAAGGTTCAGTAACCTGTCTCAGAAATACATAATGAAATGTGATCGGGGGGGGGGGGGGTACTCAAATTACATTTTTGTTTTTTTGACAATGGTGTGCTGTTGGTTGAGTTGAAACCCGGGGGATGGGAGACTTGCCTAATACGGTATACAGGGATGTGCCGCTCTAATGGGTTGCTTTTTTGCAAACAATCCCTGAACATGGAGTATGATTTTGTGCTGGAAAATCCCTAATAATGGGGTCACTTTTTACAAATGTTTTAACATTTATTTTGGAGCCTATACCTCAAAAACAATTTTAAGCGATTTTTTGTCTTACGGGACCCATGTTTAAGGATTACCATACTTGTAAAAAAGTGACCTTTTCGAGCGGTAACCTGATTGATAGTGTGAGTACCCCTCCATGTGAAGGCATTGAACTGCCAGCAATACTTACCTGGTACGAAAGAATGTGCTGCATGGTTATATTCCGCCTAGGCGCCTAGGAAGTCATTACACTCACTAACCTAACCATCCATCTCCTCCGGAGTTAGTGACCACAATAAAAATATAAATTCCCGTTTCCTAAAACTTTTGTTCCTGGTTTTGTAGGATACGATTAAAACAATGCATTGAATTAGGAAATATTGTAAACAACTTTTCATATAATTTTCCAAATATTTACATATTAAAACATTTTCAAAAATATTGATTAATGTTCAACCAAAATTAATTACAATATGTTGGGACAAAATTTGCAAATTATGTTTTTTATGTGTTACCTTTGTTTGAATCCCGTTGGGTACGCATGATCGTTCCAATAAATCGCGCAAAATGGGGGGTTTTCTGTACCATGTCCGCGATTCCCCAAAATTAGGGGTGATTTTTGAAGCTATGTCCGCAATTTCAAAAAAGTAAGGGGTGTTTTTTGGAGAGGCTATGTCCGCGAAGAAGAACAAAAATTAGAATGAGTATTATGTCATATCAAATGTCCCGAGAATAGGAAAAAGGGGTATTTTTTACCAGATGTGTCCTCGTTTTTGCGCAAAAAGGGGGACTATTTAGAAAGTGTCCTTGATATGGTGAAAAAGGGGGTTATTTTCAGTCAAAATGTCCGCGTTTTTGTGCGAAAAAGGGGGTCAAAATTAGCACAATTGTCCGTGAAACGCCGTCAAATATGGGGTTATTTCAAGATCCTGGAACAATCCATGTGTTACCCTCTGAATACGAAGAGAGAACACCAGGGTTTGAATCTTGTTTCTCTTCTATTTTATTTCAGGTAGAGGTCAAGTCAATAGACAAGGATGCAACATCTGGTAAATGGAAAGTCCACTACGTCCATCATATTCCAGGAAGTGACTGGTTCAAGGTCAAAGAACAGTTTGTCGAAGCCAAAGTTGTGATCCTTGGTGCTGGATCATTAGGTTCCACCAATATCTTGCTGCAATCCAAAGCTCGTGGACTAGACATTTCGGAAAACCTTGGCAAGCGTTTCAGCACCAATGGTGATTCGCTAGGTTTTAGCTATAACGGGACGGAGAAAACGAGACCGGTTGGACGGAATCCGACCCATGTAATGATCGACGGGAATGCTCCAGGACCGTGCATAACGACATTCATAGACATGCGCGGCAGAGAGGGAAGAGACTTGGAGGAGAGTTACATCCTTGAAGATGGCACCCCTCCACGTTGCACTAAACTACCACTGAAATTCACGTTGAAAGCTGAGGGCCAGCTATCCAGTGAAGATGTATCGCCTGCGGACAATGCAAAACAGTGGGCCAGAACGCTGAAAGGTACAGATTTTGAGCATTCTATGTCGTTCCTGGCAATGAGCAATGATAAATCGGAAGGGGAGCTGAAACTTGGCGAGAACGGCAGAGTGTGGGTCGATTACAAGGGAGTTGGAGACGGCAAGAACTTTGATATCATCCACAATGCGATGAGGACAGCTACGGAAGCACTGAAGGGTGATTACATTCCCAACCCACTGTGGGGCGGTGTGGTTGCCAAATTAAGACACACAAAAGCTGTGATCACTGTACATCCCCTCGGAGGATGTGGAATGGCCGAAACAGGTGCTAGTGGTGTTGTCAATCACATGGGGGAGGTGTTCAAAGGAGACTCGGCAGAAACGCATCAGGGTCTGTTTGTAGTGGATGGTGCTATAATGCCTCGTAGCTTAGGAGTGAATCCATCATTTAGTATTTCCATGATTGCTGAGAGGTGTATGAGACTCATTGCTTACAAGTATGGATGGGATATCAACTACAATACGTGGAAATCATTAGGTGAGTTGGGTATCACATGGGCATCATATGTATATCACATGTATATCACAGGGGCATCACATGTGTATCACAGGAGTATCACATGGATATCACAGGAGTATCTCATGGATATCACAGGGGTATCACAGGGGTATCATACGGGGTTAAAAAGTATAACATGGGACATCACATGGGGCACCACATATCTCATGGGGGCTTACACGAGATATCACATGAGCTATTCAAATTTAATCAAATTGGTTATTACAATGGGTGTCTCATAGAGTATCTCCTTAGGATCTTAAAGGGTATCGCAGGGGTTATCATGATACATATAATTCTTCATGTCCCCTTTTAGCTGTGAAGGGGTTCAATATCACTAAAACCCGCCAATTTCAAAGTTGGAGGAAACCAGAGATGTCTGCTAATAAGGTCTGCATGCACTTGGTACTGGGAATTGATCCCTGGGTGTAAGTGGTGCAATGCATCAATGGAAATATGGATTAGTCTATCATTTTCTTACTCTTATGGCCCTAATAAGTAGTTTTATGTTTCTTTAATATCTTCCTACAGAAATGACAGACAACCCCGTTCAACCAGGTATCCGCTTCACAGAGAGAATGGTCGGCCATCTATCAGTGTATAACGAGAAGCATCGGGCTGAATTCACCCTGACAATTGAAAGCCAAAATGTCCGTGCTATGATCAAAGACAAAGAACATTCAGCGACAATCTACGGCACAGTAGAATGTGGCGCCCTTTCTTCCGAGCCGCTCACCGTTTCCAAGGGACATTTTGAACTGTTCTCAAGGAGCACCGAAGATCATCAAAGGCAGATGCTGTACGTTATGGTGCTGACAAGTCAGGAAGGGAAACAGTACTATTTTGTAGGAAAGAAACATGTTCATAAAGATTCCGCCCTGGAAATCGGTCTTGGAGACACCACAAAATTGTATGTGACCATACATGAGGGTGTGAATGACAGCGGGGAAGTGGTGGCCACGGGGACGCTGATTATCAAGCTCGGGGACTTCATGAAACAGATGAATACATTGGAGATCTTCAACAGTGGCAGTTTCTTCGAGAAACTCAAGTGGAAAGGCAAATTTATCGCCTGGTTTGCCGGTGTAATGTGGAAGGTGTATGGCGGTTTGTCTGCAAACAAGCCTGATGATGATATCGACGGTGGAAGTGATGTGGATGGCACTCGGGTGAAGCGTACATTGCGATTACCATCACCTGCGGTGCGGTACCCGATCACGACGGAAGACGGGAAGAACTTGATGCTGACGAGATATCGCGGTGGATCAAAGGGGCCGATTGTTCTGATGCACGGTATGGGAGTTTCAACAGATGGTTATACTATAGATACCATCGACACAAACTTAGCTGAGTACTTAGTGGAGAACGAATACGATGTTTGGTTGTTTGACAATAGGAACTCCATCGCCAATGCAGATCAATCGATGATGCAATCTGACCTAGATGACGGTGCACAGTATGACATACCGCTAGCAATTGATACCATACTACAGGAAACCTGCGAAAAAGATGTGCAAGTGTTTGCACACTGTGCAAGCTCCATCATGTTCTTTGCCTCTCTTTTGTCTGGTTCATTAGAGGGAAAGATCCGATCCGTAGTGGCGTCTCAAGCAACATTTTGCACAATACCGAGCGCCACCAACAAACTGAAAGCTAAGCTGAGACTCCCGCAGCTATTGCATAACGTAGGCGTCGATGGCTTATCGGCGTACACGGATGAGTTGGCAAAATTGAAAGGAAAAGCGCTCAATCATTTTGTTGAGAATTTTGCCGATGTCGCATTGAAGATTGACGAACATTGCGACAACAGCGTATGTCACCGCGTTACTTTCATGTACGGTCAGCTGTTTAACCACACCAATCTCAATCGTCTCACCCATGAACACCTCCATGAACAATTTGGCTACGGCAACTCATCCGTCTTCCGACATCTCAGCCAATGCTTCAACTCCGAACACATTGTCAGTCATAGCGGTAAAAAGATCTACCTCCCAGATTTCCACAAAGAAAATCGGTCTCAGAAGTACAAGGATCAGATGAAGAAGCTAGACTTGCCCATTTTCTTCTTGAGCGGCGAGAAGAATAAGAGTTTTGATCCCAAGTCAACAGAAAAAGCTCTTGCTCGGTGCAAGGAAGCCCATCCAGTGCAGAACTACGAGAGAGAAGTGGTCCCAAACTATGGCCATTTTGATTGTCTTATCGGTGAGAATGCCGCCGTTGATGTATGGCCAAAGTTTATTGATTTCTTGAATAGGTACGCTGAACCTATGATGGCGCCTGACACGCCAGTCACAAATCTTGCGCGACGCTTTGCGATACGTTTTGATAGTACCACTATGTAAGCTCTTATGAATTGCCATGCATGACTTATGGACTACTCATGCGGTATCACATGAGTTGCATGCACATTGGACACTCGGGAATGTCATGATTGGGTTGATCATGAGTGTCATCTTATGATGGACTACTAATGGGTTTCACATGGGTCACGCATGGGCGTCTCATGATGAACTACTCATGGGTGTCACATGGGTCACGCATGGGTGTCTCATGATGGACTACTCATGGGTGTCACATGGGTCACGCATGAGTGTCTCATGATGGACTGCTCATGGGTGTCACATGGGTCAGGCATGAGTGTCTCATGATGGACTGCCCATGGGTGTCACATGGGTCACTCATGGGTGTCACATCACAATGCAAAATGATATCCAGATTGAAACTGTTCATTATTTACTGATATTCAGTGGATGTATGAAAGTTTCTTCCTGGAAAACTGGCAGTCAAATGACTTGGTGTATATCTTGAAGTTTCATAATCAAGTGATTAGAGAATGCGCCAGCCAGGTTTGTTTATAAAAATCTGTTATAATGCTAAGGATAGCTTTGTATTACTAACCTAACATTCCTCAAATGTTTCTTTGTGTCGAGTTATGGCTTGTTTTAAAGAAGACTGAATGCGCTATGAAGCCATGATTGTGCGCATGTGTCTATGGGAACCGAGACGAATTGGAGACCAGAATTAGGGCATTTTGCAAAAACGCAATGCATTGCGGTGGTGTCTTTATAATTTTCTTTGGGCATGTTTATACTCCTTTCATTGACATTCACGCTACGTCAATACATAACGTGGCCCGAAATGATAATGTCAATCTGATAACGTTGATGGACACCCAACTAACCATTATTGTTGATTTTCAAAGGGTAATTGAATGAAGAGTTGTTATAAGCGAGCAAAGGCATCCATTATAACTCGTCATGAAGAGAAACCCTACGCTGCGCCATTAATGGTTATCTAACTCTTCTTTTTAACACTAACTACAGTATGTAGTCTAATATTTCATTGTATGGTTATATTAACCTTTTAGTTTGCCACAATAATTAATATCTACTATATTATTACGGCTAATGAAAGTTGATGAGTTTCCTGTCACATATTAAAAGTAGAAATTAGGAAATGTTGAAGGAGGCGGCAACTTTGTAATCATTCAGAATTTTTGAAATTGTTAATTATCTAACAACTGCTAACCTTTCGATCAAATGATGGTTTGCTAAATTACCAAAAACAGATAATGAATGGAAACACTTCTTGATTTGGGTTCAAAAGTGTTTTTAACGTCTCCAAATCAATTCTTTTTGAAGCTGTTTGAAATAATAATCATTTTGTAATTGCCATACATCAAGATCAACTTCCTTTTATCAAGATAATTGGGCAAGGGATTGCATATTGGCATAGTATTGCTCCATACCCGCATACAGTAAGCCACCCAAGTGTTTTAACAAATCTATTACATGGTGGCATTGGTTCAAGACTAGAATATTAACATGTATATTTGTGTCATTAGTTCTGAGACAAGTCTTGAGAGTCCATTGTCATAGTTTGATAGCAAATGTTAGAAAATTGAAAAACTTAAAATATTGATACAATTTTTTTTAATTCACCTTAAGTTTTGCAAGATATTTAGTCCTTTGTTTTCGAAATATCCTTTTCCAAGAAGATTATAAAATGACGTTATGCATCATACATGCAAATATTTTACAAGATATTTTGCCCTTTGTTTCAAAATATGCCTTCCTAAGAATTTGATTTTGCATTATTTTATTGTGGTACACATATGAATGTATATTTTAATGTTTTGCTCATTGATGATATACATGTATGAAGTAAGAAGAAAATAAACCTCAACGCCCACTATATATATTTTACAAGATATTTTGCCCTTTGTTTCAAAATATGCCCTCCCAAGAATTTGATTATGCATTTTTTTATTGTGTTACATATGAATGTGTTTTAATGTTTTGCTCATTGATAGATGTACAACGGTATGAAGTCAGAGGAAAATAAACCTCAACGCCCACTATATAGGAGTGAATGCAAAATAATATTGTAATGTTTTTTATATTGATGATGTATGTATGAATTGAAAGTAAGGCCAAATATTTTTTGTTGTGTTGCCCTCATCGACTGACCCTAAAATCTTAAAAATCTGGGTCATATTTTTTTTTTAAGATTGAAATTGTACCCAATTTGTCAAAATATTACTATTTTCTGCTTGCAATGATAAAGTTTGCTTGAATAGTATGTATTTAAGCTATTATCACATTACCGTGACATTAGTGAAATTGACATAATGAATCCAATATGAACATATTGTGACGCATATGGGTGTTGAGAAATAAGTATTTTATCTCTTATCTATGGCACTATACTTTCAGGGGTTTAGTGCTGGCCACAAGGCGCTATCTGTAATAGCTGCCAGATGTTATCATAATTATACATTACATGTAGCAGACCCATTGATATAAACTAAAGGTAACACAGGGCAGCTATAACAGATAGGATATTTTATCACCCATATTTCAGTTATGTGAAAAGGCAATATCTACAATAGCTGCCACATGTTATAAGGATGCTATCAAGATGTGCCCTTCTGGAGACACAATCTCACTATAACGGCAGCCTTTGTAAATAGAGCTTTGTGGCACTACAACCCCTCACTTGATTACATTTTGCCTAGCAAATGATACATTGCTGGTTGTTCATATCAATTGTAGTAATATAACAGTATATAACATAACAGTTACTATACACACATTGTGTTTATTCAGGTTGGTAGATTTGTACCAGAGTCTAAACAGTCTCATTTTGTAGTAATATAACAGTATATAACATAACAGTTACTATACACACATTGTGTTTATTCAGGTTGGTAGATTTGTACCAGAGTCTAAACAGTCTCATTATGTACAGTAATGTCCCGGGGGGGTATTTCTTCACATCTTAGGTATGTGAAAAGCAATATCTATAGCTGTGCTTTAAGATGTGCCCTTCTAAAAACAAAATTTTACAAACAGCAGCCTTTGTAAATAGAGAGCTTTGTGGCACTATAACCCCTCACTCGATTACATTTTGCCTAGCAAATGATATATCGCTGGCTGTACAGGTCAATAGTAATGTAACAGTATAACAGTAACTATACACACATTGTGTTGATTCAGGTTGGTATATTTGAATCAAAGTTTAAACAGTCTTATTAATACACTATTGTTTAGTTGTAAACTGTCATGTAAATGTCAATTTGATTCTGATGACGGTCCTCTGTCCAAGTGTGAAATTGTGTAGTATTAATTGAATTCCAACTATCACTTTTTGTTTAAGTGTGGAATTGTGTAGTGTTGAATTCCAACCATCACTTTTTGTTTCCGCCCTATACATAGCTTTAATTTGCGATGGAAGTTTACTGTTCCGCAAATAGTAAGGTCTGTTTTCAACACTCGAACATTTCCCGTTTAATATTTATACATATTACATTACAAAATGAGTTTACTGGTCTGGTTACAGACCATACCACAGATAAACCACATTAAGAGGAAATCCTGGCCATTAAGATATACTGTGAATTGATTCATGTGTTTCCTTTTTGTTACACTTGGATAACTTTACAGAAATCACCACATTATAGTCATGCATGCATTGATTTGACTTGTTATTTTTAAATGCAACCATTATGGTGATAGTATTCTGTAACTAAGAAGTCAATACACAAAGTAAATATGAGATCAATTCATATTAACAAGTGGAGGGTTGACAACCAGAAAGACGTAACTCACTTGTTGGTCATTGTGAAATATTGGTACCCAAAAAATAATTGTCGTCCAAAGATTTAAAGTATCAAACAGAATTACCCGTACTCAAAAATAACCATTTGAGTCAAAAGCATTATAAAACTCATTTAACTCAGAATATCCTATTTTAAGTTGAGTCTTTCTGGTTATGCCAACCCTCGAAGCGTTGAAATTATCATGTTGCATTAATAATTTATTTTTACACTTTAGCGTAAATAAAAAAGTCAAAATATATTTATAACTTTTAACACAAGTGTGTGTAATAAACTTTCAAATCACCAATTAAAACAAGCACAATTGTTTTTAAATCGGCAAAGCACACTGTTTGGTCAAATCAAATTGTGTAATTTACAAGTGTCTAGATGTGTAAAGCAGAATTTGTTACTATTTATTTGATTTTAAACATTACCATACTAAACTGCTCACAAAAAGTATCGAAACACTTAGAAATGATCCAATACATAACGGCTCGAAAGGGTATGCATTAATCGAAGCAAATAACCAGGGGCGGACTGGCCACTGTGGCGTTGTGGCGATCGCCACATGGGCCGCTTGGTTTTGGGCCTCTCAGGGCCGGTTACTCAAATTTTGCGGCCGTGCGAAAATTTGTGACTGTGCGACCATTTGTGACTGTGCGAAATTTTGTGACCGTGCGAAATTTTGTGACCGTGCGAATTTTTTTGACCCTACCCCCCCCCCCCCCCCCCCCCCCACTTACGTGAAATTCACGAGGTGACTGACTGGGAAAAAAATTGGGGCAACCTTTTACGAAAATTTACTACCGGGACGACATACTTCTGCCTGACATGGTCAAAAAGGGCCGCTTTAATAATTTTGCCACGGCCGCTTTCAGGTCCCAGTCCGCCCCTGCAAATAACCAAGTGCATAATTTTGTTCTGCGTATTTTGACACCTCAATCATTGAGATACGATGTTGCGGAGCGGAGTTATTGTTATTTCAATGATCGTGGGTCCAGTTTCAAAAGTGACACTCATCCCTATTGAAAAGCATGAATCTGATCATTCTAAACAGTAATGCAAACCTCTTTCTATAGGATGATTGTCACTTTTGAAACTGGACCCACGACCATTGAAATGACAATAACTCCGCTCCGCAACATCGTATCTCATCGATCGAGGTGTCAGAATACGCAGAACAAAATTATGCACTTGGTTATTAGCTTCGATTATTAAAATGCATACCCTTTCGAGCCGTTATATATTGGATCATTTCTAAGTGTTTCGATACTTTTGGTGAGCAGTTTATATGTTAATTGTGTACATAATTTGTTAGTAATTTATTTGATTTTAAACATTACCATATTGTATGTTAATTGTGTACATAATTTTGCAAGAACTGTTTTATATTGATTTTATATTAAGTTAAATCTACTGTAATATATATAATAATATTTTTGTAAGATAAGATTTACATATTAAAGTTCAGCAATAATTTATTATTTTAGTATTATCATTATTGTTTTACATCAATTGCTGTCTTGTGAGGTAAGGCCATTATAATTAAATGATGAGTTTCCTGTCACCTGCCCTCGTTTCGTTTTAAAAATGGCCAAAACTTTCATTATTTTTGTTTGAATTTAAAATATTTACACAATTACATGTAGACCTTGACTTTATCAAATGTTTAATAGTCAAAATATCCTCCTAATGATTTCAGCAGGTTCTCTTAGCAGTAGGTTCTGCCTGTTTCTACTGGGCAAACTTAGCGTTTATTAGCGGTAACTTGCCCAGCAGAAACACGCTCATAATGTACAATAATAAATTGTAACCAAATAACGAACAATGAATAAATGACATAGTTGACATAGTTGCCTCATTATGAGTTGAAAGAAATGTGACAGGAAACTCAGAATCAAATTTCATTGGCCTTACCTGACGGATTATTGGAAGGACTAAAAGATTATAGGAAGTGCTACCCTCCATTTCCTTCTATTTTTGAGCACAATATATCATGTATTTTTTTATATCATGTGAATAAAGTTCTATATTTCTAATAACTTATTAATTATTTATAACATTTTTGTACATGTGTTATCAGTACTTATAATGCACATGTTCCTATCGTAAATTGTAAATTGTGCATTTTTTCCCCCATTTTTTTTTTTTTGGGGGGGGGGGTTGCAAAATATGGGGGGGGGGGGGGGTCACATCCCCGCCTATGGTCAAGATCAATGCAAGTTTGACTTGAATCAGGCATTGTGAATCAAATCTAGGTTTATAGATAAGTATTATGGGATATGTAATATAAATGGGTTAAGTACACAACATGATTTGTGTTTGTAAAAAAACCACCAACGAGACAATTTGGAATGAAAGGTTCCACATGATAGAATGAAGAACCACCTATCAACTATTTAACACTTTCCAAGCGGCAGGCGCCTGCTGCAGACGACATTCCAAAATTTCACAAAATGTTTTATAAATTTCAACATTGTTGAATTTCATTATCATATTTGGAATCACCATGTGAAATGCATTGAAATAAGTACAAATATGCCTAGTATTGTTTCAGTAAATCTTGAGATAGACTCTGAAAAATCTGTTTTGTTTATGGTAAAACCGATCCACGTGGAAAGTGTTAAAAAAACGTTATTTCCTATTACCGAATTGCAGCTTTTCCACATTTTTAAGCCATAAAATATTTAGCTATTTTTGTACTTGAGAGTTTTGTAAAGATCAAAATGCTTGCACGTTTTTGAAGCGTATACAGAATTTCAAGGACTATTGAAAAGTTGAGCAGACTATTCTTGTTCTCAATTTGAATTAGCACAATACATCATTCATGGCTCGGTAAATTTAGAATAAATACCTCATACATAAATAAAACTAATGACTGATTATATATTATTACCTACCGAGGCTACCTTACTTACGAAAGAGGTCATTTGTCATTGTTTCTCACAAAAGTTTTAAAAAAAAGATTTGTGACTTACTGCAGATATTTGCGAAAGTGTCTTGTCTAGCAGCGGAAAACTGCTTTACAGGGCTTATCTTTATAAGGCTATATTAAAGGTAGATGTTCCGATTTTCAACTTGAAGTTTTCTATTCTACATGAAAGGTCATCCTTAAAAAAGTTGTGTTCCAAAGTTTGAGTTGCATAGCTCTAATGGTTCTTATTTTAGAGGCACAAGATGCTGTGAACTGTACCCATTGAGTAGTACACAAACTATATCGGTGGTTATACCACCATTCGCGGTAATTCAACGTTATTTCATCAATTTCTCCGTAATTATACCGATTTAGGCCGTCAAATTTCAGTATGATGATGAGAAAAATACGAGCTTTCATATGATATGAAAATCTCCGTATGTTTGAAATAATTCTGTGTTACGAAAATGTGATCGGGTCATCTACCTTTAAAAAAATCTTTTGTCTCAACGCTCTTCAGTTTTTCAAAACTTAATGCGGAATGCGATTTTTTTTAAAGGTTTTTTTCTTTTCTTTTTTTAAATATAAAATATTGAAATTCTGTAAAAGTGACTTTTTGTATTTAAAATGATGTGATCAATGAAAATCTGAAAAATCGGTAAAATTTTTTAACAATTTTTTCTTCTTTCTAATGCGCATCAATAAACTAACGCGTGCAGGAGCTTTGAGACAAATTATTTTTTAAATTTAGCCTAATATAATTAACTTTGGCTATACATGTAGCCTTTCCGAAGTAAAATAAAAATAGTCTGCATAATTTATACTGTATATCATACCCAGAACTCAAATGTATACATAAACTGATTTGTAATTGTAAATAATGTCAGGTCAAATTTTGCATACGGCAACAAAAAACCCACCTCTGTTCTCAACCCAACCCTGTTTTACGGGCAAACAGACCTCTCAGATAAGGTCGGTCGGTTGGGATCTGGGAAATAAGTCCTTGGAACGCTGAGCCCATTCTTGGATAATGCGTGTATATATACATATATATTTCCAAGCTATTTGATTAATGCATATTGTCTTCTATGCTTTAATATCTGAACACCTTAAATGAGATGTTTCCTCCTCCACACCCCCTCCCCCATCAATCAATGTTAGGACATTCTAGCAAGCTGCTGAAGCCATTGACATCCCTCAACATTGCACGGGGGAGTGGGGCTGACAGCTGGGGTTTTCTGTTAATCACAGAAAAGCGTTCCAAGTCTTTTTTCCAGGATTGAAGCTTATGTTAAAAGCCTTTTAAAGAATTGTTACGTTGATACAACACGTTTAAATTTCCCCGTATTTTATTTATATATTTATTCTTAATGCCTTAACAATTGTGCCTACGAAGACACAGTATTATAAATTATAGATAAGTATTCCAATAAAAATGCTATATTTTATACAACTATTTATATGTAAAGTTTTGTTCTGTTTTTGAGTTGCACAGATATTTTAAAGGTCGTTTATCTCACATTATCATTATTATTATCATTCTTTAATCCAAGGAAATCTTTGAATGTAATTAAATACAAGATAAGAGTGCAGACTTGGCTATTGGGTGCAGACTTGGCTATTACATTTGATTTAGTACACCCCACCGTAAGATATGAACTAATAAATATTAAGAACTCTGTATATTTGTATACATGCCTTTTGGTTGGAGTAAACGATCATGGGTATATAAACTGCTCACAAAAAGTTAGGAAACTTTTTTTAATTAAGTATATTTTTATTATTTGTTCGCCTCTTGTATTATGTTGCATATCAATGGAAAGCTGAAGTGTTATGCTTTAAAATGATACCAAATGTGCAATGATGACATGTTGCTGGACTTGGCCACATTAATGAAAATGAGACAAAGTCACAAATCAAATGTGCCAAAATTAGTGAGTTTGTGTTACTGTGTGAACCAATGGCACAGGCTCTCTCCAAATCTGTTAAACGCGGCATACTGAAAACTGCATAACGTTTACCGTGTCTCAGAAAAATGTGCAAGTTAAAGGCCTAAACCGTTCATCACTTACCTTCATGACCTTCCACCTGGAGTCATTGTTAACCCAGTCTTGCAAATACCCAAACAATGGTTTTCTAAAGAGATGAGGGTTGGGGTGTGTGTGTTGTGCTCACTAGTGCAAATCTTTGTGTAAACCATTCATGGTTCTCAAACATGACCGGTTTGATTATTGATCATTACCTATCGATTGTTTAGCATAGATAACGGTAATTTTGGCACATTTGATTTGTGACTTTGCCTCATTCTCATTCATGTGGCCAAGTTCAGCAACATGTTATCATTGCAAATGTGGTATAATTTTAAAGAGGAACACTTCAGCTTTCCATTGATATATAAAATATACAACGAGGGTAATAAATAATAAAAATAAACTTGATTAAAAAAAGTTTCCCAACTTTTTGTGAGCAGTTTACATGGGACCCCAGGGAGGGCACTCATTTATAAAAGTTGTAATCAACCGTGTAGATGCATTCTCAAAAACTACTCTTCACTCTTTCCATGCGGCTATTATATAGTTTCAGCATAATATATACAAAACAGATTTTTCAGAAACCTTTTCCAACTTTCAAAGTCTTTTCTCAAGAAAGACAGTACCAATACTAGGTATGTTTAAATTTATTTTAATGCATTTCACATGGTGATTCCAAATATGGTTATGAAATTTAATAATGTTGACATTTTTGAAAAAAAATTGTGAAATTTTGGAATGTCGTCTGCAGACGACTGCCGCTTGGAAAGTGTTAACACAGACAGATAATCATAAAGAAATACAAATTTGACCCTTAACAAGGATTTAGCTCGACAAATCATGCTTTAGCAAACGACATAGGACGTTAAGATGGAGTTTAGACTGAAATGAACATATGAAGTAATTGTGTGATTTTTACAATGATGACACTTGACTATTGGTCCAAGCTACCCTTCGCGCGGATTCAGGTTGAAAAATACACCCTTATTCTCTGTAATTGGTGATTTTGATACCCTTGGCCTTTTCATTCATGCATTCATTATACCTGACTGGCCCCGGGATATGGGATGGTCAGAGCAAAGGAGGGGAGTCACATATTTCAATTTTTTGTACAAACAAAATAACAATAGACTTTAAAATTTACCAACTTTAAGAATAAAATGGAACCATATGTTAACCTGAGGTTTCCCTCATTTTTGACAGTATTTTTAAACTGATTTTGTTTAGAAATTTAAGGTTTTAGCAATAACACTTTTCTTTTGATGTCAGTATTATTTTTGACAAGTCATATATTATACAAATATTGAATGCCTGAGCGTGTAATAGTAAAAACTATATCACAAGGTCAAATTTGGATTTTTCCATTGCACGAGGCGAAGCCGAGTGTAATGGAATAATCCAAATTGGACCGAGTGATATAGTTTTACTATTGCACAAACAAAAGGCATTCAATATTTGTTTTATATCATGATATCACATCATTCTTGTCCAGCCATAATGATAGTAAAAACTATCACATGGTTGAAATTAGGCCTATCATGATATAAATACCAATACCATTATATATGCCTGATTTCCGCCATGGGATAGTTTTTACTATTACATGGCTGAAAATTGATGAAAATTGTTTACTGTTGTTAAGGTCATTTTGTGAGTTACCTGCCCGACTGGCTGGTTGAAAAAAATCTGAAATTCCAGCCCTGCTACTATCACCCTCCAAGACATGCAATATTTGTATACTATACCATGATCAACTTGAGTGTCTCCCCCTGAACCCTGTACAAATATATACAAACCACTCTATGGTTAGATCAGTTCCAAATTGGCGAGAAATATTCAGTTTTGATCTCTCTGCGTGCCAAAGTAATCCAAGCGTACTCGCGCGACTATTATAGCCATGCATACAGGTTTTACCCCACGCCACGCACGCATATGATGCTCAGTGCTCTTGTTGCCTTCAAGTGCGCTTGCGTCCCTCTGTATTCATTCGCTGCTGTAATGAAGCTTCGCCAATTTGGATCTGATCAAACTATAGCTACTGACAGAGGGAATAAATATCATAAACGGAACAGCCCATTTGTAGACTAGCAACCAACCCGGCGGGTGAAAGGTGTTTGATAAGCGTACATTTGTGATAAGATTCCTGTTTAGTTTTAGAATCAGTATCGCTCTAATTAGTTATGTACATACAGATACGGGATCATAATATTGTACTTTAGCATTGCCAAAGATATTGAGGGTTGAGCGCCAGAAGGCTGTAACTCAATTTTTGGGCAAATTGATATTTTTGTACAAAAATAATCCATATGACCTAGATAAAGAGGTAACTCATCAACCAATCTTAATTTGACTAAAATTAGAGTTATAAGTTGGGTGCTACAGTGTATTGTAATGAGTCCCAAATATTTTAAAGTCAATTATCTCAAAATAGCATTTCTCGAGTTACAGCCTTTCTGGCGCTCAACCCTTGATATAAAGGAATTTGTTTGATTTCAGAAGATAAAAATGTCAGTGAGACATTTCTTTTAGTAATAGCTGCCAGATGTTATTTTAGGTTGTTCACCTATGGTTACAAACTTGTTATAAATTAAAATACCATGCAGCAGCCATTCCTGATAGCACATATTAATTAAACTAACCATTTCTACCCTCATTACATATTTGTGACCCATCGCATCGAAACAGACCAGTTGTTGGAAACCTTATTTGCAGAAAAGAACAAAACATCGCTACTCTTTCAAAACCGTGTATGTTTTTCTGGCCCTTCAGCATGTATAAAGTAAAACTGCTAATGGTTATGCATAGGTCAAGTTGCTTTATACATGTTCCGGGAAAAGACAACTTTAATACAAGGTTTTGATAGATGTGATTTTGTCACTTAATAAACATGTTTAGAGCAGACCACCTAAAGGTCATACATAGGAAGTATTACTTTATACATGCTGAAGGGCTGGATGGAGATGCAAGGTTTTGAAAGTAAACCGACGAAAAGAAGATAAAGAAAAAAAAGTAAAAGGAATTCATCACCTTTCGAGCTGCATAAAATCTGCGTTTTATGTTCAAATTAAATCAGTACGGTGTCATTTTAAATCTAAAAATAGGTTTGTAAAATGAAATTAAATATCAATATTGCTTTTTGGAGACAAGTGATCTGTTTTGATTTGATGGGTCACATTTGCATCATTTAATCCATTCAGTGAACTTTGTTTTCTGGTGTTGATAATATCATTTCAATTAGTGTTATCTTTAACCTTTGTCTGACATACAAATACAAAGCAAACGATGTTAACTATTTTGTACAAACCAAATATTGCGTACTGTTGTTTTTGGTCGTCATTCCCAGCGTGGGTCAAGGTTTCGGAACTTTTTTGTCCAATTTGTATTTTATATTATGCCTCTCTCAAAAAAGTTCGGAACTTTTTTTTATCGCCTATGTTTCGAACCACTTGAATAATATAATGAAATATAATGAAATATATGAAATATAGCCGATCGAAAAAAATGCCAAACTTTTTTGAAGGATTTAGAATGCAATATATGTGATGAAAGTAATAAGTGAAGAAACCTAAATATCAATGATGGAATATATGAGACAGTTGCTGCTCGTTACTCATGAAAAAGTTTGAAACTGATAAGGGGGGGGGGGGGGGGGGGTGGGGGGGGATAAAAAAATTGAAACTGATAAGGGGGGGGATAAATTTTGATTAAGTTCCCTGGCCCCTCTGAAAAAGTAGAAAATTAAATTTGTTAAGGGTGGTTAAAAAGGCTCTAGTTACAAGAATTGAGCCACCAATCCATAGGATGCATATAAATTGTCATGACAGGGGAGGGGGAGGGGCATCAATGTGGTAACCTGGAAATTGGGGTCATTTTGATAACAATTGGAGTACATATAGGTTGATATAAATCTTCATTGATCTTTTGTGTTTGTTTCTGAAAATAGTATATATTTATCATATCTATTTTTTATTAAAAATGTTGGAACATTGATGCATTAGTCTCTGGTACAATCTATTTTTGTATGTATGATTTAATGGAAGTTATCATATTGTGAACATGTCCCTTTGCAATAAAAAGAAAAATTATAATATCTATATTTGTCAAGTCTCTATGCTTTTTGTATCAACATCAATATTGTTCTGACATTAGGCCAAACAAAGAAGATAGTCTGTCTCAGAAGCCCACCGGCATTGGTATGTGAAAAAAAGTCTCTGAAGCTTGGATTAGCAACAACAACAACAAAAATCGCATACCGCAAAGCCTATTTTCTAAAAAATAATAATCGCACAGCACTTAGCTTATTTGCAAAATGTTTCTGAGACAGACTAT
Organism: Ophiura sarsii; assembly: GCA_035610835.1. Taxonomy (NCBI): domain Eukaryota; kingdom Metazoa; phylum Echinodermata; class Ophiuroidea; order Amphilepidida; family Ophiuridae; genus Ophiura; species Ophiura sarsii. The sequence goes on from CM069455.1 coordinate 53,787,702, forward strand.
CTTCTTTGTTTGGCCTTGGGCAAAAATAAATAAAAAGTTTGTTTCTCGTAGGTGGTCTGAAAACCAAGATGCGAGATGCTTTTTTTATATTTTTATATTTTTTATTATTGAGGGAGGGAGGGTGGAGAAATGCAGTGGGATGACTTTCTAAAGGCAATTTTTGCCATTTACCATATGCCACGAACCCTGAAGACACAAATAATCACAGCCAGTATCCTACTGTGCCCCATCATAGTTACTGGGCTTCCCAGAGCAGTCAGATTCAATTGTTTGTGCAAAATTTTAATCTTTTCTACAGTAATTTGTATTTAAATAACTTTTGCGATTTTATTTTTTCAAAAATGGGAATAAAAAAATGAAATGAGGTAATTTACATCGCCAAAACAAAATGCACGCAGCCTACTTGAAACAAACTTCTTCTTTTTTTTGCACCTATCATAATAAATGAAATTGATTGAGAAAATTGTGGCACGCCCATCTTTTCCAGATTGAGATGTTGGCAGATTTAAAGTGTAAGTATAAAGAAAGAAAAGGGGAGGGAGGGGGTAGCACTCGGATATGAAAATAATTCCTGTATAAATGAATACGGTAACGACCCAAATTTCAAATTAAAAAAATGTTTCCGAACCAACCCGGGGGATCCACCCGCCCTTAGAAAAGGGTTTGGTGTTTTCATTGGATACAGGGTGTTTGTTTCAAGCAATCACATGTAAAGGATTTGGAAACACCAATTTTTGAACATGGTGGTTGCTCCCCCCCACCCCCCACAATACGGAAGATTGACAAGGAGTCCCATATACGGGAGAACTCAGGTGTGAATCCTGCCGACAGCCATTTTTCTCCTGTCATTTTTTCCCAACCCCTTAGTTACGGTTAAATTATATGTATCATTGTATGTTACAATATTACAGTGGAACCTCATTCCTAACATTGTTCAAGTCCCTATTTTACATCATAACATAAGCTAATAGCACAAATTCCTGTCAACACAAACTAAATGGAAGGGTCACAAGCACACAAGATCCCACATTATATATAAGACATATGCAAAAATCAGATATTGAAGAAAGGAATAAAACACACTAACAAACACCATGATAACATGGTAGAGAAATGAAAATGAAAAAAAATCTTTGTCACAATTGGTTTGTAATTGCCTTTTTGATAAATAACTGGTTTAAAATGAAAGGAGAATCCCCATTAATACTCTCAAAACCACAATATTACGTACTGCAACCACAAATTGATCAAATGAAAATGATTTCAAATTAAAAAATAGTTCCCCCATGACATATTTCATAAATTATTTGCTCACACCATCAGACAATTGAAAAAACAAAACAAAAAGATTTCCCATAGTAAAAACTTGATTTTCTGGAGAAGTATAATGAAACTAAAGTGTAACAAAATTGATTAAATGAGTCAGATATTAAAATCTAGCATCACTAGATATCAATAACATAATTCCTTAAGATTAAGATTAAGATTAGAAACTAAAAGGAAAACCCACTAATGCTTCCTTCCTTATGTAAGATAGTGAAAAAGGTTTAAGTAATAACCACAAATTGATCAAATGGAAATTATTAAAAATAAAAATAGTTCCACCATGACATATCTCATAAAATATTTGCTCACTCCAGGACAATTAAAGAAAATAAATCCTATTAAAAAAACTTGAAATTATGGAGAAGTAATCATGAAATTGAAGCCCTAACCAAATAGATTGAATGAGGTATTACTACGAGATATCAATAACAAAATTCCTTTAGGGAAAAACACACAAATTCTTCCTATAAAAGTAATAACCACAAATTGATATAATGGTCTAATTCTTATTGAAAATAAGAAATAGTTCACCCATGACATATTTCATAAAATATTTGCTCATACACCAGACAAATAAATGATTTCACATAAAAACAAAACCTTGGAATTATAAGAGTCAACACTGAAGCCCTAACCAAACATATTGAATTGAATGAGGTACCTGGCTTACTGGAATGTTCAAAATTGGGCCCTTTCTCTATCAACTTATTATGGCAGAGACAAATTTATTTCTCAATATAAAATAAGAACCCAAAACCACTGGGAGTCCATATGGGGAGTCAATCCAATAGCAATGTTGCGATGACTTGAGTCAATGATTTGACTTGACTTGGACTTTAAGTCCGTGGTGGGGGGGGGGGGGGGGGGGGGGGGGGGGGGGGGGGAGCTTTACCGAATAGATAATGTATCAAGCTTTTTTATGAAAACAAAATGACTCCTAAATAGGGTGGATACAGAATATTTCACTTTTACGTGACCCGTTTCCCCCTACAAAATGACTGTAAAATGTTTAATTCTCTGAAACAATTTTTGCTGTTTTTTTATACTTAGCAAATGTTAGGGTTGGTATTCATTTGGGAACAATTTTTCACCAATTTTTAAATGACAAAATGGGTCAATCAAACCTGTGACATTAGCTCACCAGTCGATAGAAAGACTTTTTGCCTAAGTCACTTTTATCCGTTACGTAACTGCCCTGACCGGTAACAGTTAGCGGTTCAATTCAGTATCGAAGTGTTACGTGTACACCGATTTATCACTATAGCAACTGGATCACGCTTTCGTGTCCCGAACACCGATCGAAATGATCGCCACATAAAGTCAATGGGGTGTGCTGGCCTGGCCCGTAAGCAGGATGTTTTTAGAGGGGGCGTATTTTTTGGAAAAGGTACATTGGTACCCAAAAAATCGTAAAAGGTTGCCCCCAAATGTTTTTTAATCATCTAACAATTTTTGTAGAGGGGGGAGGGGTTAGGACATGTTTTAGTCCAAAACGGCCAGAAAAAATGCTTTACACAATGGGAAAGGGGGGCGTTTTCGGAAAATAGGGGGGGGGGCATTTTCACCAAAAAAGGTACATTAGTAAAAAAAAGGTACATTGGTACAAAAAGGGTACATTGGTACAAAAAAAGGTACATTGGTTCCAAAAAAAAAGGACTTTTTCAGATTTCAGTGGGGGGGGGGGGGAGGCCTGGCTGCTAGCATACATAAAAGTGCACGGTCCAGTTACCAGGGAGTTTACGCAATCACTTCGATGGTGAATTATCTCTAAACCCCCGGATTTGGTTTGGTTTGTGCCGCTGGAGATTCAAAACCCATACCCATTTTTAGGGGTGATTTTGGAAAAATCGGTACCCATTTTTAGGGGTTTTGCTTCATTTTAGACCCAATTTTCACAAATTACTAGGAAAATAGACCTAATTTTTGCAAATTTTCGCGAAAATAGACACACATTTCGCGAAAATAGACCCATTTGTAAAAAGGGACCCCATTATTAGGGATTTCCAGCACAAAATCATACGCCATGTTTAGGGATTTTGTGCCCAAAAAGCTACCCATTAGAGCGGTACACCCCCGTATACCGTCTTGGGTGAGTACCCCCCCCCCCCCGGTCTAAACCAGGTTGTTTTCTCCAAAAATGGCCCTTGTATTTGAAACATGGTTTTTGTATTTTACTCACAACTAAAAAAATTAGTTAGGCAGTTTATCGTAGCAGGGTGATAACATTTTGATATACAAAGCACTACTTTTAATATAAACAAGGTATTTAAAAAAAACTGGACGGGGGAGATACAAGACTGTTGAAAGTTCAAGAACAGACATTAACAAACAGCGTTGCTACTATGTTTCCTAACAATTTAACTCTAAGGGATTCAAAAGTGTTTTTGATATCAAATGAAAGGTCCCATTTCTCATTACACTGATGATGCCCTTAAATCTAGAATAGGGTCAACAACCTTTAAGACGTATGGTTAACATTGATGAAGAAGTTGGATTGGGGTAATTAAAGTTGTATGGTGGACACCGAATCATTCAGAAATATTATAAGGACACATTGAGAAATAGGTTATGTAAAACTTTTTTTATGAAAGACTGGTACCTTCTGTTTAAAGTTTGAAAATGAAAATAGGCTTATCCATTTTATTTGCGGCGGTTTTTTGCTAAACATGCTCAGCATTATCACGGCATCAGTGCACGCAGTGTACGTATACAACACACTGACCCATCTGCAGGCCGTCAGCTACGCGGAAATCTCTGCACAACGCATGTATACCATACGCCAACATTTCCACCCTGAAAGTACGTTGTGAAATTGCCGTTTTACCAGGTCGAGGGGTTGTTGCCATATCATTGGGCTAATCATATTGAAGAGTTCACCTAGACTGTAACTCTCAGCCGCCCTCTTATGTCGCTATCTTGCAGGCTCCGATATTTGTACAGCTTTAGCGTCCGTACGGTAATATTGATGACTGGGGGATGTAGCCTAGGGTTCGCCATAATCATTGGGCTAATTGCGAGACCAAGGCAACACGGAACAACGCCGTGGACTCAGTGACTCAGTATATTACTAAATCATATAATATAATACAAAATAGCATCCAAATAACTTAGTATATTACTAAATGGCATCCAAATAGCTGAAATAACTTACTGTGTCCTCTTACCTTCATATTATAACAATATCAATTACATTTTACAACAAAATCGCTTCAGAAGATGATTAATGCAAGTTATTAATATTAGCAAATGCCGCGAATTTTAGGGGTTTGTGAAAAGGTTACGACTTAGAAACGTCGTTTCAAATGACGGGGTCGCTAATCTCCCCCGTCAAAAAATTGAATTGACCAATAAAAACAAACAAACCTAAACATAACCATGCGTGTATAGATGGGGTGACAGGTGACGTCACACCAGGCAAAACGTGGCTAGTTGCTATTGTTCTTTGCCCGGCAGTTTGCGCGCGCATCATGTTTTGTTTAGGACCCGTGCTTTTAAAACTCACGCCAAAGCATTATAAAGGACAATACGGCATAGCGGACAGTGTTGTGGTCATATGCTGTTCCCTCAAGCGTGTATCGACAGTCCAGTCCCTTCGCCCATTGCGTTTGTTGATAAACATTGGATGTAAACCAAGCGTGTGCAACCTGCGGCCCGCGGGCCGCATGCGGCCCGCCAGCCTCTAATCTGCGGCCCGCGAAGCAATCCCAAAATTCCCATTGATGCGGCCCGTTTTAACCGGATACACAAATGGCGAATTGATTTAGTGGGGTGACACAGTGGCGTAACCAGAGGGAGGGGCGAGGGGCAATTTCCCCAATATTGACTGTCGTGTCGGTTGAGAATGGCACTGTCGGTTCATTCATCATGGAATTATGATGGTCAAAAGTACACAGACCTAAATATTTCGCGGGCTATGCGCGCATAATGCACCCCAAATGGAATATTTTTTAGTAGAAACTTGTTTAAAGCAGAAATGTACCTCAATCATAGCAAATATAAGTGTAAAGTCAAAAAAAATTGCGCGCTACGCGCTAATTTCTTTGGTCGGAACAATCTTGTGATTGCGTGTTAAAATACCTGGTTAAAAGGGCTCTTGCAGCAGCAACAGCGAGTAAAAAGAGGAAATTACATGAAGAGAAGCGGGTATCAGGACGTGTTTTTGAATGTTTGACAATCACTGCGGCCCGTGAATGGATCTCATAATCACAATGCGGCCCGGGTGGTGGAAAAGGTTGCACATGCTTGATGTAAACAATGGTTACCTCATCTATAGTAACAGGACTTAAACAGGACTTATTAAAAATAAGGATATCCTCAAACATTAACTATAGCCATAGACCTTATGAAACCACACACATGACTTATTTGAAATATTAAAGTCATTTAAAAATAGAACTTTCCACAGGATGATTTAGTTATTAAAAAACAAAACTTTCCCGCCAGAAAATTCAAAATGTATAGAATACAGACTGATAGTAATTAATCCATGATTAAAATTTGAAACAAATATACCACGGTTTACGTTGTATTGCTTCTATTTTTCAAATACCCCCCCCCCCCCCCCCCGTCACGACCTCTGCCCCTCTTCCCCACTAGCTGGAGCCCCATCCCATTTTGTCCCCCCAAACAATCGATAATGTTGACTTGGAATGTTAAAATTACTTAAAATTAGCTTAAATTGTTAAGAATGACTAATTCAGAATAAATTAAGCTAATTGAGCATGCATTCAACAACAAATATTGCCCTCCTCTTGTCCCACCAAAAAGTTGATGATGCTGCCACAACTGTGAATAAAACACTAAAAAAAGGCTCAAATGACACGATCTCAAATTATTTGAAAACATCATCTTTCCTGTGCCAGAAAAAAAAACTGATTTCAATGTACTGTAAAACCATTTAATTTTGTGAGGGATTTAATTTCACCAAATATCGCGAGGGATATGGATTCTCAAAATTTAAAATCCGCGAAACTGACAATTTTGCGTTGAAAGTGAGTCAAATTTCCAGATTCTCGAAATTAAATGCCCAAAAATAGCAGTAATTTTAAATTTCGAGAAAAAAAGTATCCGCGAAATTCTTTTATTACTCAATCTATTGACAGAAACTTTCATAACATATCCACTGAACCTTAACACAGGTTGTTTCCAACTGTGATTTTGAAAGCGAGTACAAAACCCCATAACTAGTCACACGCATAATGAATAATAGTAGTCTTCCAAATATTTACACCATGGCATAATTGATCTAATATTGATGAAGCATCATTATTACATGGTCCAATGGCCATGTGACCTAGTCAACAGTCAAGTTCAGGAATACACCACCAGTCATTAGCCACCTATAGAAAATACTTTTTATGTCATGGATATGTTATAAATAGTATACGCTCTCACTACAAAAACTGATTATTTGAACCCAGTGAGTCATAAAGAGGGGAAAACCCCCAAAGTTGATAACATTTCTAAAAATGTCACCCTACATAGACTTTGTGGATCCCTGGGAGCCCATCACTTGATCAATTTAGTCTGCTAATAATTGGGTACCTGCTGAAAGTGGTTCAAAAATCAATTGTGCTGGAGTGTCGCAGGTATTGCACATCGCAGATATACAAATGCAGCTAGCTATTGATACCTAGAATGATTCATTTATCTTCTCCAGAGGTAGACAGACCAGTGTACATAACCAAAGAAGATTTTAAAGACATCACCACCACAATTGCGTTTTTGCAAAATGCCCTAATTCTGGTCTCCAATTTATTGTCTCGGTTCCCATAGACATATACACACAATCATGGCTATATAGCGCGTCTTTGAGGACATTTTTGTTGTTGAAATTTGTTGAATATTTTGAAAAATGTAGAAATTCACCAAAAAATGCCTGTGGGGGAAAAAAGCCAGACCGACCGCCCCTACCTCTGAGGTCTGTTGCCCATACAACAGGGGTTTTGTCACCTAAACTGAGAACTGTGTAAAACATTTCTCAAAACTTGAAAGGAAATCTCTTATAAATGTGACGCATCACATCATGGACATGGTCTTGTCTAACTGTTAACATGGACATTTTTGCACTACATTAATTTTCGCGCTTTTCGTGCTCCAAGCAGCTACTACAAAAGTAAAAACACACAAACATATTTATTTTTTGTATAAGTCTATGTAATGAACTTTCAAATCGCGAATTTAAAAACAAACGACATGGCTGAAAGTCGGCAAAGCGCGAAAATATAACCGCACGAAAAAATACCACTTTTACAGTACTTACACAATGATTACAAGTTAAAGAATGTTAAAACATTTACTTTTGAAAATATATGGGGGAAAAAAGAGTATTTTCTTTTCTTTAAACATATTTTACAAATTGTATGTAATATTTCCAAATAAAACCATGGCTGAAAAGATGTGTTAGGCTATATTAAAAAAAATCATTTGTCTCAAAGCTCCCGATGTGCGTTAGAATAAAAGAAATTATGAAGAAAAAAATCTATAATTTTTTTTCTTCTCTTTTTATTGAAAAAAGAAAACAAATCCCAAAATGTCACAGATTTTTCAGATTTTCATTGATCACATCATTTTAAATACAAAAGTTCACTTTTACAAGGATTTCAATATTTTATATTTATTAATAAATTAAAAAGACTTTAAAAAAATCGCATTCCGCATTAGTTTTTGATAAATTGAAGAGCTTTGAGACAAAAGATTTTTTTAATATAGCCTTATCTTACATGATGATGCATCACAAATGTCTGTTCTCATGAATTTTGTTTAACTTTATAGCAGAGATATGGTTAACTTGGCTTTTAGTACAAGAACTTGTTATGACATTTGTTTTACAGATAAGAAATTCAATTAGCACTTTTATTTAACCCTAACCCTACTACGTCTCACAGAAACCTCACAGCCAGCACCACTTGGCTTGCGCGCGCACAAGTTCTATCTCATGTAGCACTAAACTACGGGTATATGGTCTCCGATTTTTTAGCCTGTGAAGCCCTCCCCCCTGGCTGAGTGGTAGTATATCTCGCCTGTCACGCGGCCGACCCGGGTTCATAATTTTCCCCATTTTTCATTTAACCCCCTCCTCCTGTTCTTTGTTCCATCCCCACTGCCACGTTCTAGGGTTAGGGTTAATGAATCATCACATTGACAATTGCAATCATTGTACGAGTATTCCCAAAATGAATGACTATTCATTCTATTTACCAACTTAGCTGGAACTGGCGTGCCAATTCAGATTGTTGTGATTTTTAATATCAATAACCAAAAACACATTTTCATAGCAACTCTAAATATAAAGACAATATTTTGTAAAATTGAAACCATTGCCATAGCAACTAAGTATTTTGTACAACCGCATAGAGATGTAAACAAAGTTTAAAATTCTTGATAATCTCTGACGTCAAGGTTTGCTCTGATGGCCACATTTAAATGAGCTTCTTCCCATTTCAATAAGAAATTAATCATTTCATTGAACTACGGATTCTCTGAAAACAAAACATTGAGTGTCAATTACTTTTGCCACAACATACGGATCATTGTCGTGATCAAAACGTCACTGTGAATTCCACTAAAACAGTCTACACATGTCTTAACTCTTTCCATGCGGCAGGCGGCTGCAGACGACATTCAAATATTTCACAAAATGTTTAAAAATGTTAAAATCATTGAATTTCATTACCATATTTGGAATCACCATGAGAAATGCATTAAAAAAAGTACAAACATGCCTAGCATTGGTTCAGTATTCCTTGAAATAGACCTTGGAAATATGGGAAAGGTTTCTGAAAAATCTTGTTTTGTATGGTAAAACCAATAGCCGCGTGCAAAGTCGTAAGGTTGATGACCATTCAATTCAATCATGCTATTAAATTATCTATTTTCTGTTTTCTCACATTTGCTAATTATTAGTCACAACAACAAGAAGACCCAGGGGAGGGGGGGGGGGGGCACTCATGTATAAAACTTGTAATCATCCATGTGAATCCACTCTCAAAAACTACCCTTAACGCAGATTCTCAAAGAAGGAAAAAGTGACCCTTTACAAGGATTACAACTTGAAGATCATTCTCATACAAGGATATAGGTCCTCAAGACAGAGTTTAGACTGACATGAATGTATGAAGTAAGTGCGTGATTCAGGTTTTTGTTTGTAAATTTCATCCCAACACATGACTATCGCCCCAAGCAACCCTTATCGCGGATTCATGTTGAAAAAGACACCCTTATTCTCTGAAATTGGCGATTTTGATACCCCTAGCACATGCCCCGCGGGTCCGCGGTGTGGTCGAAAAAAGCACCCATATTCTGCGTTTTCGTTCACGCGGATAATTACAACATTATACCTGACTAGCCCCCCCCCATGGGCAACAAGAACAACCACAACAGCACCATCAACTACAACAAAAAATAAAATACAATTCAAAACAATTTAAAGGAGGGGTCCGGCAACCACAACATTGAACATAATTTGTTAGAAACATAATTATCAAGCCCAAATTGCGTAATCATATAGAACAAAACATCATACTTATCACAAAAACGAATAAAAACTGCCATCTCTCAACATGCAATATTTAAAATTCGCGGCGATCGAAAGTCCCGGTGTCGATGACATCATGGTCGTGGTGCTAACATTTGCGCATGTGCATTGTATAACTTTGACTTCATCGACACCGGGACTTTCGATTGCCGCAAATTCTAAAAATTGCATGTTGAGAACTGGCAGTTTTTATTCGTTTTTGTCATAAGTGTGATGTTTTGTTCTATATTATCACGGAAGTTGGGCTCGATAGTTATTTTTCTAACATATAATGTACAATGTTGTGCTTGCATAAAACAATGTCTCGAGGAAGCATGCAATTCTCTAGTTAGGAAAATGTTAGCAATTTTTTGTACACAAATCTCCCAGTTTAGAAACCATTAGGTGAGGGAGTCTGCTTGTTCCATTTTATTTTAAAGTGAATACACTCAATGCCGATGTTCTGCCAGCAAAATGAAAAATTGACCCAAACATTTACCAATTTTCAGGGGGGAATGGACTCATATATTAATCAGAGACCCCATAATTTGCATACATATTTGACAGATTTTGCTAAAATATCTGTGAAAAACAGCATTTTAGACCCATAAATTTACCATCAATGGCTATGAAAAGGGGTCATTCATTTACCAGATGGGTGATAAATGGGACCCTATTTGGCGGCACTTCCACATGACCTCATATCCACTAAGGACCCCCACCCCTCCCCCACCCGGGACTGAATGGTTAGTTTAAATTAAACATATGCCTATAGACAACCTGTACATCTATAAGTCCATAAAAGAATATATTCTCAGATCCTAACTTTACTATTTGTGATGCCAATTGTGTTGTATTGTTGAAATTGCACAAACATATACTAAATAGTTATGAATTGATTATGACAATGTAACATTTTAATAGAAAAATACAGTAGCAAGGTTGAAACTGGTACATAACGCATCAATATGTCTGCATCCTAGGTATGCTATATATACATAACAAGTAATTAAATCATCCAAGCATATAGCTCCTATTGTGTAGCAGTAAAAGTGTTTAATATCTGCAAATAATTTTATATTCAGTCATGCATTATTATTAACATTTTACATGCGGCAGTCGGTCTGCAGACGACAGTTCCAAGGTTTTACAAAATGTTTAAAAAATGTCAACATTGTTGAATATCATCACCATATTTGGAATCATCATGAGAAATGCATTAAAATATACATGTATAGTACACACATCCCTAGTATTGGTTCAGTCCTTGAGATAGACTTTGAAAGTTGAGCCTAAGGATTCTGACAAATCTGTTTTGTATATTATCCCTAACCCTAGAACGTGGCAGTGGGGATGGAACGAAGAACAGGGGGAGGGGGTTAAATAAAAAATGCGAACAATTATGTCCACCGGCCCAGGGAATTGAACCCGGGTCGGCCGCATAACAGGCGAGATATACCACCACTCAGCCACAGGGGGAGGGCTTCACAGGCTAAAAAATTGGAGACCATATATACCCGTATTTTAGTGCTACATGAGATAGAACTTGTGCGCGTGCAAGCCAAGTGGTGCTGGCCGTGTTGTTTCTGTGTTACGTAGTAGGGTTATGGTAAAACCAAGTAATAGCCGCATGGAAAGTGTTAACTATTTCAAGGTAAAATACCATATTGTATCACAGCCTCACAGGCCTAGACCATTAGAGGTGAAGAGCTTAGACCGAAAGGGCTATGGACTCAGTGTGCATGGTTGCCATGCAGATTTGAGGCAAATTAGACCACATATTTATTAAATAAAGATAATTAAATAAGTCAAACTTCATTATAAAAGAAGAAGAAAATATGTGCACAAAATTGAAAAAAGATCACGTAATATTCCTATAAATGTGTTTACGAATGGAACGTTGAACTTGCGAGTTCACAGGATATAATGGTACAATGCTTCATAACATCATATATGTTGAACTTGCAAGTTACAATGCTTTCATTACATGAATGAATATATGACTCAAAAGGTATAAATATGGCTTTCTGTTTTCAACAGTTATGTAAACAATTTATTCAGCTTTCTGGAGAACTTTAGATCATGCTTTCATTACATGAATGAATATATGACTCAAAAGGTATTAATGATCTGGAATGTTTGCAAATAAATCAGTTCATTGAACTCATTATAAAATACTTTGAATTGACACCTATCGAGTCCCCTTTACGTAAACATCAGAGTAAAACGTGGAACCAAAGGAAATTGGATGTGCACATTTTGGGAAATAAAATGGAATCCATACAAGGTGCTACAGGGTGACCCAGAAAATGTTGAACCCAAAAATCACAAACTTAAAAAAAATTAATTAAAAATGAAAATAAATAAATATGGCTTTCTGTTTTCAACAGTTATGTAAACAATTTATTCAGCTTTCTGGAGAACTTTAGATCATGTAAATTGGCCTTACCAAACTAAAGATACACTTGATTGTGTGACATGGGGTGTTTTCGCCCTTTTGTAAAAGTGAAAAAATTGTAACTTGGTTCAGATATGAAACTTTTAAAATTCTGTTCTATGTACGGTGAGTTAAGTAATCTTTTCTTTTGATCTGTATTTATCAAATTATCATTTTCAAATGAAGTCAAGGGGACTTCAGTTTTTGTTTTCAAAGTCTCTTATATAATAATAATATTGATTTACATAATAAATGTAAATATTGATGAGATACTGTGCAGAAATGGTTTCAAACAGGCACTTGTTCTGCTCATGTAGCATGAAACCATTTGTTTGCACTTCGCTTACACTACAAAACAACACTTTTTACAAAATTACACATATTTTAAGTTTCGTTTGATGATCTAAAATGTTTCAGAAAGTTTAATGTATGGTGCACATAGCTGGTGAACGAGTTATGCAATATTTTGTTATTTTAATGGTAAACAAATATTTTGAATTTTGTTATTTTGGGTTCAACATTTTCTGGGTCACCCTGTATTATGAGGAAACTACAAAAATTATTAGGCCAAAGATGGAAATGAGTGTGGTAGTAACTGGGTAGTAACCAAGGTAACACACAGTGTGTGTGTTGTGGTTACCATGCTGGGGTTGGGTTGGGGATTATATGTGACGTGATCAAGCGAAATGAGTCGCATGTCGTCAGTTTTCAATTTTGATATTGATCCATTATTTCAAAGCAGGTGAAAATTGCTATATTATGGTCTGAACCCCACTAAAATTGAACTTCTAGTCTTTAAGTTACAAACAATTTACCAACTGAGAAACAACTTAAAACATAAGAATTTGTCACTTTTTTTTACCTGTAACTCAAAATCAATATATCCGACATACGACTCATTCCGCTTGATCGCGTCACATATTCTAATCTCAGGTGGATGCCGGTCTGACCAAAAATGCAAGAAAAGAGGGTGTTTTTTCATGGAAGGGTGATGTGTGCCTGTACATTGCTTTTGTCAAAAATGACAACAAATAGAATAAAAAATAATACAAAGGCACAAAATGCAGAAAGGTTTTCATAGAAGGGCAAGATACATGTATGCATGCATATGCCAGCCTGCCAGGACATGATTAAACAACAGCAAATGCAAAAGGGGAGGAAAAAGAAGTAGACATATTATCAACATTTGCACAAGTGCATTGATTCGTCTCATTTTTTGAGAAAACATGTATTGACCTAATTCATACAAGATAATACAAATTTCTCAATGTTGTGCATTACGTTTAATCTCTTTAACCCTAACAGTCCAAAATACCGTAAAACGGGGTGAATAGGGACATGGGGGTGAATAGGAACAAAAATGGGAAACGTTTTTTAAATGTCACCCGGCCAGTTTGTGTACCGAAAACGGGGTGAATAGGGACATGGGGCCCCATGTCCCTTTTCAACCCATTTTACGGTACACAAACTGGCCGGGTGACATCTAAAAAATGTTTCCCATTTTTGTCCCTATTCACCCCAATGTCCCTATTCACCCCGTTTTACGGTACTACGAATTACTATGCAAAATCCTCTCCCCAAGCGCATGCTTTCAGATTGATTTGAATAACGTCATCGACCAAGCTGATATGTGGGCACCAAATTGTTGCCCGGGCAAGCTCTCGCATGATAGCTCAGTCGATAGGAGCGTGCTTGTGGTATGTGGAAGGTCCGTGGATCGAATCCGGGTCGGACCACAGTGATTTGTTAGTTCAAAATCCCTCAATTCCGTGCCCCACCCCAATCAACACCAACATTTCTCCGCCGGGGTTAAGGTTAATAACGGATAAATACATGTTAACAAGTTCTATCACCTGCAGTAAAAATCAGCGAAGCCATGCTGCGAGAACAACTAATCAAAACAAATCGCTTGCTTCGGGAATGTACAGTGCTTACGCATAGGCTTAAATCCCGGGGGGATGGCCTATGTAATTATCCCCCCCCCCCCCCAATGTTATGCATGGTAAAATACTCACTGTAATACAATGTCTAAATCAGATATTTTTCATGTGCTTCCTGTGCATTTTTAACCCACATTTTTTCCTTGCACCACGTTTCACCCCCTAATATTTTGAAGTTGGTGCAGCCACTGGTCAATCATCCCCCAATGCCAATAACTGACTTCACATATTTTAGTTTCCTGCTTTATGTTTGGTTAGTAACTACTAAGAGTGTATGAATAACATTCAAATAAAGAAATAAATAAGAGGGAAAGTATTGTAAATGGAAAAATCAGAGAATTTATGAATTTATGTACAGCTTAAAGGTGAAGTAAAGAGGAAGGAGGAGTGATAGTGAATGAATTGTTTATCAGTGGGCGCTTCCAATTATAAGGCATATTATGCGATCTTGCCAGGGGACGCCCTCTTTTCTTTTTTATTTGTTTTTGAAAGCAGATTTTCTTGCAGATTTACATTTCTGATCATTTAATCTGCAAGAAAATCTGCTTTCAAAAATCAAATCAAAGATAGAGGGAAAAGATTGCGTAATATGCCTTTAATTGGAAGCTCCCATGCAATCCATGGGCGATTGGGAAACAACAGACTAGTGGTGCCCAGTTGTATATCATACCTTATGTGCACCTTATGAAGAATTGCATCTGTTTGATGGTTATACATTGAACTTTTTGAATATTATTTTGTCCCAGCCTGAATCATTCTACACCCCCCCCCCAACCACATGCATATGCCAGAACATAGTGGTACTGAATACATTTTTGCCCCTGCCCAAATCCTCCTCCACTCCCTCCTCCCCCCCCCCCAAAAAAAAAATAACAATAATAATAATAATAATAATAATAATAATAATAACGCTAATGATAACCATAAGGGGAATAAGTACATGAGATTAACTAACAATAACATTCATTTACATAAATTAATTAATTATGCTAATTTATTCAAATATTCACAAAATTTGCATAATTTGTACGACGGGCTGTCTTTAGTCACTGTTAGAGACAGCCCGTCGTACAAATTATGCAAATTTATTGAATATTTGAATAAATTTGCATAATTAATTAGCTCATGAATAGTAATTTACTTTGTTTTTTATAACGGAATAAAGCGCATTATTGTTTATGAAAGAAATTACGTTTAGGGGAAACATTATTTTCGCCCTAACGTAATAATGAATGAATAACAAAAACCTCTTTCCCCCTAAGGTACCTTTAAAGGTAATAATAATAACGCTAATGATAACCTTAAGGGGAATAAGTACATGAGATTAACTAACAATAACATTCATTTACATAAATTAATTAATTATGCTAATTTATTCAAATATTCACAAAATTTGCATAATTTGTACGACGGGCTGTCTTTAGTCACTGTTAGAGACAGCCCGTCGTACAAATTATGCAAATTTATTGAATATTTGAATAAATTTGCATAATTAATAAGCTCATGAATAGTAATTTACTTTGTTATTTATAACGGAATAAAGCGCATTATTGTTTATGAAAGAAATTACGTTTAGGGGAAACATTATTTTCGCCCTAACGTAAAAATGAATGAATAACAAAAACCTCTTTCTCCCTAAGGTACCTGTTAGCAATATAATAATAATAATAATAATAATAAAATAAAATAAAATAACCACCACCTTTTTTCTTTATCTCAGACACTGCTGGGTATCCTGGCGAATGTGTTCATTTCAGGCAACAGAGGGCTCACTTTCCATTTTATTGCAATGTGGATAACTAAAAAATATTACAATAGGATCTATTATTATCGTTTAGTGTCAAGGAGCTAAGGAGAGGGGCAAGGGAATTTGTCCTGCCCTGTGCCTGCCACCACAACCACCATTCATTCTGAAGACGTTATATACCGTAGGTTTACTTAAATCAAAAGTGTTTTGATGTAGTACCTTATGTGTCCTTTTGCCTGATTTAAACAAGGGGCTATTATTGGTGAAATTGTCAACGTTGTCATATGAATTATGGCCTATTTCTTATGACCCTATTGATGATGGAGCAGCACCAATTTTGTGACATGCGGTGAGCAGAAGTAAGAGATAGACCTGTTGTGTCTAGACCCCAAATTCAACCAAAAATCATAAAATGTGTGAAAATCTTATGAATTTGAGTTATGTAGCCTTAAATTTGGCCTAAATTCAGTTCACAAGGCAACATTTTGCCTAAAATTCAGTTTATAAGACACAATTTTGTATAAGAATTCAGTTCTCTAAGACCCCAATTTCGGCGACTGTTCAGTTCGGTAAGCCCCTGTTTTCAGACTGCCCAGCCGCACACCCTTACCGTCTTCACTATTGGAGTACCCTCCACGGGAGGCCAATCAGTCGAAATTTATGATCAATCGTCAGGCTTACTATGAATTTACTTCTCCTGTTTTGTTGATCAAAGTAGAAAAGCAGCGTAGTAGACTTCCTAGACAGAAACAATACTGATTCTTTCTTACTAATTGTGACCAGACTGGTAGATGTTGGGTGGCACGCTGGAACGGTATTAAGTCCCTTTTACAGAGCAAGGTGTTTCGCAAAAAAAATCGGTTCATAGAGGTGGGAGAGATGAGGCCCTTCATCATCACATAACAGTTCCTAATAGTACATAGGCATATGGTCAATTTTTGGAACCATATGCCTATTTATAAACAATCTCCACAGATTGTTATCAAAATCTTATGAAGATTTCAAAAATTCTAGGTGGGAATCTTCTATGTGGTGTCGTAGGTTGCTTTTTGGGTTACTTTTGGCGGCCACATTGATTGAGACTTTCTGATGGTATCGATAAAATGGGAGTAATTGGGCTGTTAGCTTGATTTTCTTGAAAAAAAGGTAGACTTTGAACTTCTTGCCATATATTAGCTATTTGGAATTTTATTGGTTGGTTTTTTGTGTGTAAATTATCATAATATATTTGTTCATTTCTTGATTTCCTTTTTGAAAATCTAAGATTACATGATCCACAATAGCATTTTTTGGAATCGCAGTGGAAAATTAATTATGCAAAGTTACTTTCAGGGAAAAGTGCCAAAATATGCCTTCTAACTCTGGTAATTACATTGTAATTGAAAACATTTAGACGACAATAAACTGCCTTTACTAAAGTTTTATTATTGACACTTTTTTTTACTATTTAAAAGAATGTGAATATAGATTTATGACATTTGGTAAACATTGGTAAAATGTATCAATCTTGTTACACGGTTCACTCAAGTGCAGTCTGTGGTTTTCACGGCAAAACAAGTTAAAATCTTCTAATCAGGAATGATTCTTTGTATTTGTAACATCTTCCTGATTCCTGTGCCAAAAGGTTTCTGATTATACAAAGTACAAAAAAGGAAGCTTTTGCATTTTACCAATATATTGTCAGGAAGTTTTCCTCGAAATCAGGAAGGGCTTAATTTTTACGAGCCGGCTTGGGGACGCCACGTCACAAGCCCCCACCACCCCCGCACTCGCTCTCAAGTTTGTGACTCCACGGCAATATTCTCTAAAGTTGACAGCCTGGTAAAGTCTAAAATCCACCGGGAAAAATACCCATTGCCCCGCTGACCAAGTGACCCCAAATACGCCACGGAGAAAAAGGGTACCTCTTGAACTCGTTCATTGATTTCCTTGATGCGTTTACTTTAATATCAATAGGACTGGCAAAAGTAATCTATATCATACTTGAAACTTCTTTCAACCAGAAATTAATTTGATTGTGATACAGTTTTTATGAAACAGGCCTCGTTTAGAAGAGTCAGAGATAAAACATGCAAGGTCCAATCGGGGGGGGGGGGGGGGGGGGGGGGGGAGCATATAAGGTCGTCAATTGTCCCATCAATTGCTTAGGTTTTTTGGGAGGGCATGAGGGGAACAATTTCATGTGCAATGTTGTTTGGTAGGTGGGCTTGTGAGTTTTTGTATGAGTGCATGCTTAGTGGATACATGTGTTGTCGAATTGTGTGGTATAGGGGGTTTATGTGTGGAGGGGTGAGTGTACACTTGTGGTGTGAGGAGGTTGGTTTCATTTGCTTGTAAATGTGTGTGTTTGGATTCTTATATAATTTTTGTGTGGGGATTTGCAATCATAATTATGTATTTTATATGTTATCGCTGTTTTATCATGTATTTATATGTATTTTTGATGATAATATTATATGTTTTTATATTGTAAAAAAGGCGCAATTTGGCCTTTGGCCACGATGTTATTTTATAATAAATTGAATTGAATTGAATTGAGTCGCCCTTGACAGGTCTTAGCGCCCATAGACCAGGGTTTTCTTTTATTGCCTTGTTGGTACTATAGTCACTTTCAGAATCCCTGGCTGATTTTAGTAATGCATTGAGTGTCTTATGCATGCAGTGCGCTGAGAACACCGTTGCATAATGGCTGTATCCAGATACTTCATCAGTGAATACGCAATCATAACTGCCCTTTATAAGCAACCCGTTTACACTAGGTGTTATTTACCGTGCATTGCTATTGCGGCAGCTAGGATGTATCGCGTTAACGCTGATATTGACACACACCGCTGGCCGCCACTGCAATGCCATGACCTGTGGTGACGCAGCATTTTGCCAAAAAAACAAACAAAAAAGGCTGAAAAACAGCATCACCTGCTATGACTTGCTGTACACCGAGGCAGAGATAAGGCTACCACACAACATTCCAAGGTAAAAATTTGCCTATTGTTTGATCAGTTCCAAATTGGTGAAGCCTCATTACACCGCAGCGAATGAATTTTAGAAGGATGCGGACGTGTGTGAAGGCAACAAGCGCACCGTGAGTCAGATACGTGACACGTGCGTGCGCCCAAAACAGTGTGCGTGTGGCATAATCTTGTGAGTACGCTTGGATTACTTTTGCGCGCGGAGAGATAAAAACCGACTATTTCTCGCCAATTTGGAACTGATCAAACTAAAGAAGGAACAAGTTTTTACTTACCTTAATTACAGGAGTGTGTGCCAACATGGGCAGGATTTTGGAGGAGACTATAACACATTGGTAATTCAAGATACATGATGAAAGAGACAATTGTAATTGTTCAAGTATATTACTTGTGTTTTTTTTCTTCTTTGATTTGAGTTGAGTACCGATGCAATATAAATCTTAAGAATAAAAACAAACAAAAATAGATATTAGGCAACAAAAAACAAGTTTGTCTCAGAAGAAACCTAAAAAATTCTATGCGAATAACTATCTTTTTCTTTTTTACATAAGACGGGCTCCTTTTTCTTTTTTACATGAGACGGGCTCTGTGAAGCAATTAAGCTGATATGGTACTCAACAATGTGAAATTAGAATTTGAAGAGGCCTAGCCCAATAATAAATCACTGGAGTCAGTTGTTTTTCTTGAGTTTAAATACTGTTTTACTGTTTTAATACAGGCGCAACTTGTCTCACACCATCATTTTCAAAAGTTCTAGAAAAATGGAAGAAAAAAATTAAAGGCATAAGGCGACAAAAAAACAACGTGTTGTATGAGCCCGACCGACCTATCATTTTAGAAATCGGTGAAACAAATGTTCATGTTCAATTGAATACTGACCTAAACATTGCTTGTTATAACAAGGGCAAAATGTTAACAGATTTTTTTGAATTGTTTCATTTTTTTTTTTTTTTATGATTATTTTCACGGGAAAATAAGGGGAAAAGCCTAACGGCGCGACCTGAGAGGTCCGTTTTCCCATACAACACAGTTTCTTTATTTCGTTGCCTAAAATATGAATTTAAAAGCTACGCGCACAGTCTTCTGAGACAAACTATTGACTTCTTTTTTTTGTGCCTTAAATGGGCCTGTAAGGTTATGAAACAATCAAGTCAAATTGTTGATAAAGCCTTCACTAACAGTCGTCCAAAAAGTAACTGGCCAGGTAATAAATACGCTCATCTCTAAAAATATGGTTCCAACTCACAGCAGCCTAAGCATTCATCCCATAATACTACGCAATATATAATAGATAGGGGCTTTTCTTGTATTCAGATCCAGCAAGGCAAACTAAGAATGCTGGCAGAAGATGAGGTTATAAAACAAAACTAACAATATGTAATAATAAAGGTTGGTTGAGGAATTGAACCCTGGAATTGCTGTGTGGGAGCCTTATGGTAATTTCACTAATTTTCTGCTTTGTAACTTTCAAATTCCGTGATTTTCTGCTTTGTAAATTTTGCATTTTTCTGTGATGTAATTTTCCCCAAGAAAGCTTAAAATTTATGATCTATAAACCAAAATAAACACACTTTACAGAAAAACATATCATTTAGGCTTACCTTATTATTACTATAGCGGTAGCCAACCGTCTATATCGCTGAGTTTTATATTTAAATATTGTTTGTTTTGTTTTATTATGTATCGTTTTTTAATATTTATATTGTTTTATTCAAGACTATTTATAAATTTTGTGTTTTGGACGTTTTTTGTGCATTTTGTCCCCTTCTTTTCATCAAAATGTAGTTTTCCCCGAGTTTAAAATAACCTCAATTCCGCGATACGGTAAACTCGGGACCTTACCCTAGGGCATGGCCACGATGCTACACCAGATTAACTGTTTGGCAAAGTCGTCGATAAAGATGTATTCATTATGAAGTTAATTCAAGAGTCACATATCTTACGAGTTGCTGATCCCCATACTTCTTTCAAAATTAAAACAATGGAGCGATTAGCATTTTAAACAATAGGAATTGTTCATAAAGACACCAGCTTCTTGAGGGTGCTGTTCAATCTCTAATCGCCCCAGTA
This sequence comes from Ophiura sarsii, assembly GCA_035610835.1. Lineage (NCBI taxonomy): Eukaryota > Metazoa > Echinodermata > Ophiuroidea > Amphilepidida > Ophiuridae > Ophiura > Ophiura sarsii. The sequence continues at coordinate 53,808,706 of CM069455.1, forward strand.
TTATGTTCCCCAGGGCCGTGATAATTGAGCTTGAAGCTGTAGTACGGTGATTCCATGTTTAAAATGGTCACAGGCTTATATGCTATGCGATACCGGAAGATCATCAAGATTGCTGTGGTTCCAAACTTCCAACTTAAAAGTATTAAATTACAAAATGATGGAATAATTTCTCCTCTTTAATTAGAGACATTCTTCGTGAAAATCAGTTAAAAATTAATTATGTTACACCGAAAAGAATGAGACAAGGTACAATATTCATTTCACACTTGGGTTTTATACACACATAATATTGTGACAGGTATGTGAATGGGCTGCATTGATCAATTGAAGCATCAACAATCCTCATCTTACTAGGGCTGGAAATTAGCGTGTAATTTACTATCCGTGTACACGTGGCAGTGTTTCGTTCCTGTACACGGTTATGGAATTTTCAAAAAACAAAAGCCGTACTTCGGTCACTTAAGAACAGCATACATGCCTGCCGAATTTTACGACTTCATAACAATGTGGTCCTTGCGATAAATATTGATTTTCTGACTTCTCATTCAATCACAATATTGTCTGCAAAACATATATTTTCATTTTCGTTACCTTCCTCTCTATAGCTAACAAAACAAAACAAGGCGGTTCTCGAACGGCGCGTCTCGCCTGTTCATCAAAAGTGACTTGAAAGAAATGATGATGAAACATATGATACAATGTAGCACTGTCACAGAGGTATGCATTGTAGTTAATGCAAGGGATGTAATACCTTGAAAAATTTAATCAACAAAAAGAACACACCAACCCCCTTCCCTACACCAAATCACATCAAGATAGGCCTTACAGATCTTATTTGACCCCAGATGACCTCTGATGACCTTGAAAATTTAATCAGCAAAAAGAACACACCAACCCCCTTCCCTCCACCAAAGCACATCAAGATAGGCCTTACGGATCTTATTTGACCCCAGATGACCTCTGATGACCTCGAAAAATTAATCAACAAAAAGAACACACCATCCCTCTTCCGTCCACCAAATCCCATCAAGATAGGCCTTACGGATCTTATTTGACCCCATATTTGACCCCCGATGACCCCGAAAAATTAATCAACAAAAGAACACACCACCCCCCTTCCCTCCACCAAATCCCATCAAGATAGGCCTTACTGATCTATTTGACCCCATATTTGACCCCCGATGACCCCGAAAAATTAATCAACCAAAAGAACACACCACCCCCCTTCCCTCCACCAAATCCCATCAGATAAGCCTTACTGATCTATTTGACCCCCGATGACCCCGAAAAATTAATCAACAAAAAGAACACACCATCCCTCTTCCGTCCACCAAATCCCATCAAGATAGGCCTTACTGATCTATTTGACCCCATATTTGACCCCGAAAAATTAATCAACAAAAAGAACACACCATCCCTCTTCCGTCCACCAAATCCCATCAAGATAGGCCTTACTGATCTATTTGACCCCATATTTGACCCCCGATGACCCCGAAAAATTAATCAACAAAAAGAACACACCATCCCTCTTCCGTCCACCAAATCCCATCAAGATAGGCCTTACTGATCTATTTGACCCCATATTTGACCCCCGATGACCCCGAAAAAATAATCAACAAAAAGAACACCCCATCCCTCTTCCGTCCACCAAATCCCATCAAGATAGGCCTTACTGATCTATTTGACCCCATATTTGACCCCCGATGACCCCGAAAAATTAATCAACAAAAAGAACACACCATCCCTCTTCCGTCCACCAAATCCCATCAAGATAGGCCTTACTGATCTATTTGACCCCATATTTGACCCCGATGACCCTGAAAAATTAATCAACAAAAAGAACACACCACCCCCCTTCCCTCCACCAAATCCCATCAAGATAGGCCTTACTGATCTATTTGACCCCATATTTGACCCCCGATGACCCCGAAAAATTAATCAACAAAAAGAACACACCACCCCCCTTCCCTCCACCAAATCCCATCAAGATAGGCCTTACTGATCTATTTGACCCCATATTTGACCCCCGATGACCCCGAAAAAATAATCAACAAAAAGAACACCCCATCCCTCTTCCGTCCACCAAATCCCATCAAGATAGGCCTTACTGATCTATTTGACCCCATATTTGACCCCCGATGACCCCGAAAAATTAATCAACAAAAAGAACACACCATCCCTCTTCCGTCCACCAAATCCCATCAAGATAGGCCTTACTGATCTATTTGACCCCATATTTGACCCCGATGACCCTGACAAATTAATCAACAAAAAGAACACACCACCCCCCTTCCCTCCACCAAATCCCATCAAGATAGGCCTTACTGATCTATTTGACCCCATATTTGACCCCCAATGACCCCGAAAAATTAATCAACAAAAAGAACACACCACCCCCCTTCCCTCCACCAAATCCAATCAAGATAGGCCTTATGGATCTTATTTGACCCCCGATGACCTTGAATGACCTCTGATGACCTTGAAAATTTATTCAGCAAAAAGAACACATCACTCCCCTTCCCTCCACCAAATCTCATCAATATAGGCCTTACTGATCTATTTGACCCCATATTTGACCCCGATGACCTCTGGTGACCTTGAAAATTTAATCAGCAAAAAGAACACACCACCCCCTTCCCTCCACCAAATCCTATCAAGATCGGCCTTACGGATCTTATTTGACCCCATATTTGACCCCGATGACCTTGAATGACCTCCAATGACCTTGAAAATCTAATCAGCAAAAGAACACCCCACCCCCTTCCCTGACATCAAGTCCCATCAAGATAGGCCTTACGGATCTTTAGATATCGCGTCACAACGTGTCTCAAAAGTTTTAAGCATATTTGACCCCGATGACCTTGTATGACCCCCGATGACCTTGAAAAATCAATCAGCAACAGAACGCACCACCCCCCTTCCCTCCACCAAGTCCCATCACGATAGGCCTTACGGATCTCCAGATATCGCGTCACAAAGGTATTTCTTAGCACACGGCGGACGGCATACGGCGGACGGCATACGGCGGACGGCATACGGCGGACGCCGGACAGAAATAGTGATAACATAGTCTCTTTCTGATTACATCAGGCGAGACAACTAGAGCAATTCCCTCGGAAACCATCGCGGTCAGCGAAAAGATTGCATGTGCTCTGCTTGTCTCGGCTTGTTTGTCGGAAGAAGGATTTTTTTCGGAATAGTTGCTGCATGCACATCCCCTCGATCCCGTTGCGTTCTGATAACATCAGCTTTTCTTTTACACAAGAAACCATCCCGCTCATGGAAAAGTCAGACCGCATAATTGGCATTGTTTGCATGACGACAAGAAAAGAGACTCGACGGCATTGGATCAAAGTTGTACAGTGTATGGAAATGATAATTTAATAAAGTAGCACTGGAATTTAAACTTTATTTTTAGACTGATGATGTATATTTTTGTGAAATATTGACTTTAGCAATTTATAATGCTGAAAAACAGGTGAGTTGTTTTTTCTTTCGATTTTTAGTGTAGTGAATTTTCTACACATGTGTAGTGGTGGTTGGTTCGGTCCCAGCACTACATCTTATTATTGACCGGTGATTGTCGCAACATATAGCAGTAAATCAATAATCTGCCTATTGCTACAGCAAGGATACATGTAGAAGGGACCAAATGCTAAAATGAAAAACACACTCTATTTTGGTTTTGGACACATAGCTGTCTGTGTTAATATTCAGTCAATCTTCACATGTAATATCTCAAATTAAAGAGAAGACAATTCTTTGCAAATTTATAACTTAATAATACTTACCGTATTATCCCTATTAAGCACCCATGCCCTAATAAGCGCCCACCCCTTTTTCTCAGTATATTCTAATTAACCGCCCACCCAAAAAATAAGCTTACTTAATAGTTACTCACATCACACTAAGTCTCGGACTACAAATTGCTTGAAAATAAAGAGGAAATTGTGGTTATTTTAACTTCAGACATACTTGAAATAATTGTTTGTGATCCAAAAGTGAACTTAAACCATGTGTTATGCCTTCAAACAGCAACAGAAACCATCCGAAATACGCACGTTTCGTGTTTATTGTCATTCATAGAGGCCGCCATCTTGAATTGCAAAACATCGAATTTTGCAGTCTTGGGACGTAAAGGTTGTTGAATTTTGCAACCATGATGGTCAACAACTTTGTAAATCAGTATACAAATAAGCGCCCACCCAAAATGACTTAGTTAACCGCCCTGGGCGCTTAATAGGGATAATACGGTACATAGGAGTTAATAGTTTTTGGAGTTAAGCACATATTTATAACCTGTTCACTGGCTACTGTGTTTCCTGGTTACTTTTATGAAGACTGTATATCACTTAAAAAGGTGTATGTTCAGATCACCTTTTTTTGGGCTACGATTTTTTTTCACATCAAGATATTTTGACATCAGAAGAATCCCCATATTTTTCTCATTATGTCTGTGAAATCTTAGCGACCACAAATGTTTGTGTACTACTCAATAGGCACATTTCTTGTGACCTTGGGCTTCTAAAATAAGAACCATTGGAGTTATGCAATTTCAAATTTTGGAATGCGACAATTTTAAGGATGACCTTTAGGCCCAAAAAAAAAGGTGTTTGCTTGTCCTCGTTCGACCGACCGTGTAAGGCAGTCCCGACTGGTCAGAAAAAAAACTTTTTTTTTTGATTTTTTTTGATTTTTTTTTTGAATTTTGTTGTTGATTTTTTTGTTGTTGATTTTTTTTAATCATTCATTTGAATGACCTATATTGAACCCTACGTTACTCCTCATGTGAGCCAATACCCTTTTCATGTCACCTCCATGTTATGGACCAAAAATAATTCAGAAATGGTACATGATAAAAGTTATACTTTTGAACAGAATAAAACTTAATACTGTAGTAATTAGGATCTAAAGATAAAAGTTTCTAACGCTATGCTATGGGTCATGGGGTATAAATATGTTGGTTATTTCAAATCAAATGTGGGCTAAACCATTCTAAAATTAACCATTGCCATTAGCCTGCCATTGATAAGGCTAAAAATGGTGCATGCTAGTTTTTGTGTTTGTAGGATATGGCCAGAACAACCAATGTTTAAAAATAAAAAATAAAAATAAAAAAAAGATTTTCCGACCGACCGACCCAACTTTTTTGACCCATCTATGGACAAGCAAACAATTTTTTTTTTTTTGCCTATAATGTAAAATAGAAAACATCAAGTTGAAAATCGGGCGACCAATCAGAACATCTACCTTTCAGCAATTGGCAAAATAAGATCCTGCAAAATAAAGTCATTTTACGGTAGACTTCTTTTTACCTCGAATGCCACAGCAACTAGAACAAAGATGGCAGATAAACAATCATGTTTCCTCTGTAAATATATCTGTGACGTGATCAAGAAAAATGAGTCACATGTCGGCAGTTTTCAATTTTGATATTTGTCCATCATTTAAAAGCAGGTGAAAAATGGTACAGTATGGTTCAAATCCCACTAAAATTAAACTTCTAGTTTGTAAGTTACAAACAATTTACCAACTTAGAAAACTTAAGAAAGTGTTACCTCTTTTAACCTTTAACTCAAAATCAATATTTCCGACATCCGAGTATTCCGCTTGATCGCGACACATATAATCAATTGTTTCATAAAAACCTAGGTAGCAGCTAGGTTTGAGACAACTTGTTGTCTCCATCTGTTATCATATAACATCTTAACACTGTAGGAAGATGAGCATTAGCACAAAATGCAACATTAACACATTCCTTTCAACCTGTTTGAGCTCCAGTCACTAAATTGTTTCAAAACTTCAAGAATGTTATCATAATCAGACTTTTGAATGTCAATTATAGTCTCTGTCATAATACCTTGGACAAAATTCAACTAATACGTGCGTACTTGCGTACATTCGTATTAGCGTACATGCGTAAACCCGGTAGTGCATACCGGGCGATTTTAAAATGATCGCGCGTCCTCATTGGTCAATCGTGAAGTCGACACGCGCATGCATGCAAACTTGTACTCGCTTTTCATGCATTTGGATGCAGCTCCGCGAACAACAACAAAATACGCTCGCGTGAAATAGCGCGAATTATGTCCAAGGAATTATGACAGGGACTATAGTAGCACAGGTCTCATTAATTTCTTCCTAAAATTGGACCAATTTCCAACGCCTCAAATCAGGGAATTGATCACACATTTTGTGATAAAGCTCATCGGGTGTACACCTTGTCTTGATGGAGCGCCCTCATTAGTCTTCGAGTTCCTCATCGATGTCTAAGTCCTCCAAATCCAGGTCTTGAAACAGTGATTCATCTACCAGCACTTTATCACCTGAATGAATAAAGGAATATATCGTTAATGTTACATTAAAATATAAATTAAAAATAAATAAATCTTAAAAATACATGTTTTTAGACAACTTCTGTCACATTGTCTTTAGCTCACTGTACACTGGTAAGTAAAATTATGAATTTTATACACTCGGCAAAAGAAGTTCTTGGACACTTAAATTAAATTAATATTTAATAGAATATATATAATTATATATATGATTATATATATATAATTGTATATCAAAATAAGCAGAAAGTAATCCTCTAACAGCTTAACATGGAATTTAGACATGATCACTCATGCATGGCAGATCCCATTCACTTGACAATGGCAAGAAGATTGCAAAAAATTGGATAATCCCTCCATTCAAATGACTGTAAATGCTCATTTCTTGCAATTTCCTTTTACGCACCTTACCATTGCTTAATGAATGTGCTCAGCCATGCATGAATGCGTACATCTTAATTTCATACAGACATGATAGAGAATTATTGTCTGCTTATTTTGACATGCAATTGTTTAATTTATATTAAATATTTATGTGAAATATTTGAACTTCAATGAGTGTCCAGGAACTTCTTTTGACGAGTGTATTATGAATTATAATGTTGAATTTGATTTGTAATGGATTGCATCATGATTGCATCTAAATATTTATCTAATATTGGATAGCTTTGAGGGTGATACAAGAAAATATTGCACAAATATTTTATTGTATCACCCGATATTATTATTATTATTATTTATATCAGGCTTTTACCCATAGTTGCGTTGCGTGTTGGTTTAATTGTATTTGCAGAATCTTTGTTCCGCAAAAGTTCGTTAAAATCATCATCACTTAGCAGAGAAGCGAATCTCCCGGGAGTCTGCTGCGGTTCCGACATTTTGCAAACTTGTTGATTTGTTGTTTTCCTAGTGGTTCCCCACGTAAGCCTGCTTCATTAAGCCAATAACACGTATTTGCGAAACCCACGCAATCAGCGAAAATTAGTCTCGACTGCATGCTTAATAAACACTAAAGTTGCGTGAGCTTCTTGGTATACAATAGTATATACGAATATTCGTAAAGAAAAAATAATGGGTATGAGACTAAAAAATATTGGATGGCAATATTTTTAGAATATTGGATGCATCCGGGTACTTTGGTTAAACAATATTGAATACACAGTTTTATTGTACCGTTAAAAAGCCTGATATAAATAATAATCACCCATATTGTATTCAGGTCATTGATATTTTTAAACTTTTAGTGCATTTTACAAGCCATTTGGTCTACTTTCTTCCTGTACAAATCCTTTCTTGTGCCTTGATTTTTCAACATAAATTTCCTTAAAAGCCAGGAGCTTCAGCCAGGAGCCCCCACCAGGGGCCCTAAGGTGGGCCCCTGGACCCCACCCGTTTAGGCTTGTGCTCCAGGATCTCGCTATTCTAGTAAGTCAAATTTGGCCCACACTTAAAACTGTTGAGAACCCCTGTATTACATAGTGATAAATCAAGATTTGCATTAAGATTATTTGCATTAGCTTTTTTTTAATGAGATTTGACCAGTTTTGGCGGCCATTTTGGACGCCATCTTGGATATCTGGAGAGCATCCCATTTTTTTCACTGTTAACATCTAAAATGTGTTTAAGGACCCTAAAAGACACCTTAAAAAAGTTGGTTTGGTTTAGTCCTGGAGGGGGGTGCACTGAAACTCCCCTGTACATACCCGACTAATATTATGTGATCTCTTCCAGGGGGTGCCCTCTACCCATATTTCTTTTTGAAAGTAGATTTTCTTGCAGATTTACATTTCTGATCATAAATCATAAATATTCTGAGTTACAGAGCGATATGATTCCTTTTTACTAAGGGTTGAACATTATTTTCACTCTATTTTCACTCTAAAAACCATGATTTTGAAGTAATTAGGAATCGTATCGCTTTGTAACTCAGAATATATTCATGATTTATGATCAGAAATATAAATCTGCAAGAAAATCTACATTTGGAATTTGCCGGTCAACGCTTTTGTTGATAAAAAAACAAAATAGTCTTGTTCCACATTTGACTTCTCATGTGTACACACATGTATGCAAACATAGTAAATCACTAGGCGGACAACCAACTAGGACAATGCTGTGAATGCGATCAACTGTTGTGAAGAACGCGCAACGCACCTACTCCACGTGACCTGTTTTTCAGAAGATTTCCGATCTCAATTTAAAATGGTCTATTTGCATGCATCACAGCACTGGAGCTTGTATGTACGCACAAGCACTTAGAATGATAGCGAGGCTCTCCCCTCAGGGCGCGCGTGCCCAACCGCGTCATCGATGTACAAACCTGTGTGAAACCACGACACAGTGTGGCATGATAGTGCGTAATAGTGCGTGGTGAGGGGAGAGCCTCGCTTTCAATGGTTCCATCTGTACCGTGCAAGTAGCGTATACCAAATACCAAATACCACCGACAAAATCTGTGACATCACAGTATCTATAGTGTGTTTTGTACAAAATATGCAAGTGTTATTATTCCATATTGATTTAAAGGGGAACTGAGAGATTGGCAGAAAAAGAAATTTTGAAAAAATCAATTGTTTCAATAGATAAGGTGTTCAATAATTAATCAGACTATAGGTAATACCACCGACAATATCTATGATGTCACAGTATCTATAGTGTGTTTTGTACAAAATATGCAAGTGTTATTATTCCATATTGATTTAAAGGGGCACTGAGATATTGCCGGAAAAAATGAAATTTTAAAAACATGAATTGTTTCAATAGATAAGGTACATAGGAACCCTGAAGAGTAATAATTTATGGGCAAAGTGGTTAAATAATAGCGCTAAATATACATTTGGTTGAAGCAATTTATGTGGTGAGTGGTGCTAATAATTTTGATGTGATCTTAAATCTACATCAAAATTGTGACAAAATTGTGACATTTTACACGATAGATGGGCGAATTAAAGCAAACGGTTTCAGATGGTAGTTAGTATATGCCTAAGTATTACCTAGGTGCAAAAAAAACTGATTTCCAAGAAAATTGAGGGCGCACTCCCATATGTATCTCTCAGTGCCCCTTTTAAGGTAAGCAACCAGATGTTAGCCTATTTTTTAACAAGGTGTTTACTTTTTTCAAACATTTCGGAGTTCAATTGCTCCAGTAAGAATCAAAAGAACCCTTCCAAATGTCTCCAAAAACAAACTTCTAGGGCGGTATACCACTTTTGGAGGTAAGTCACTATTATTTGCTTATAGCATCTAAAGCAAAAATATATTGCACTTTCCGTTTTCGATTCTATATGCCATGAAGAGCATATCAGAGCAGAGCATAAAAAAGTTCTTAACCATCCAAATTGCATTTGTCACCAAAACTCTTTCCACAGGGTTATTAGTTTTACAATGTACAAAACAGATTTCTTTTGGTGACATTTTGGAACTGTCGTCTGCAGAAAACCTCTGCGTGGAAAGCGTTATTTCTTCACTTCTGTATATGTGACGTAATCAAGCGAAATGAGTCGCATGTCGGCAGTTTTCAATTTTGATATTTGTCCATCATTTAAAAGTAACTGCTTCATTATGGTCCAACCCTCACTAAAATTGAACTTCTAGTTTTATTAAAGTTACAAACAATTTACCAACTAAATAAACATTCCTCGCTGGTGCATGCCCTTGCTTATTTTTCGTTGGGACATCCACCGGTGTTGGGTAATATTGTTGTTATTGTCTAATTGTAAACACTGTGGGTTTGGTAAACTGCTTTATATCATATATGAGAAAACATAGTTAAACAAATTTGTTACTTCTTTTTACCTATAACTCAAAAATAATACGACTCATTCCGCTTGATCGCATCACATATGCGCAATATGAATGTCCCATGTTTAATCGCTGCTTATAAATATACTCACTTTCTTCAAGTAAAGCTATGTCTGAAGTAAATAAATCTTCATTCTTCTCAAATAATTCACGACCTGCATAAAAAGAAGCAAATGTAAAAAAAAGAAAATGTACTTTGAGGCACAGACAAAAAAGGTCTAAATAAAAAATAATAGTCATATATGAAGGTAAGGTAGCACATCATTATTTAAAATTAAATTGTCAAAATGGTCTTTGGTGGTCTACAAATTGATCATTATTGCAAAAAAACATCATTTGAAATTGATTTCACTCATCAATATGGATGACTTTAAGTTAAAATTATGCTAAAATCACAAATGAAAAAATATATAAATATTCAATAAAATAATGAATATAAAAAGGCATGCAGTTTTTTGGGTTTTCAGGATCACCTACAGGACACAAACTTGCATTTATAAATGTGCGCATTTGTTTAGTTCCTGTCTGCCTTTAATGTATCCTATTTGAATCATCCACCTACATTATACACACAAACCAAATTTGAGACATAATATACAAACTGAACTTGAGACACACACAAACTGAACCTTATTGGTGCAATACTGGTGAGTTGCCAAACTATATTATCATCTCCAAAGGCAAAGTTCTGTGACCCCCATAGGCATAAACTAAAAACTCTGTTTTTGAGGTATCCTATACATGATAGTGATACCTATCTGGACCCTTCTGGTGCAACACTGGCGAGTTGCCAAATTGTATCATCATCTCCAAAGTTCTGTGATCCAATAGGCATGATACAAGATATTTGATACCCATAGATTTAGTGTACAACAGCTGGGAGTTGAGAGGTTTTTTTTAACTCTGCCTATATAACACATAGGGAAACATTTTGTAACTGGATTGACCTGTTAACAAATACCGTCAAATTGAAAAGAGAAGATATACTGCAGAATAAGGCACATATTGAACACTTACAGCATCATGGCAGGTAACACACTAGCCTTAACCCTAGTGGTTACAATTCTATTGGTGTATAACACCAACTACAGCGTCTACTGTATCAATACACAATGTCAGGGGACAGAGTGTACACTGGAAGATCTCGATACGACCACCGGTGAAAAGGTCTTGCAAAATCTCACTTCCACAATTAGCAAGATTCTTGAGAGTCAGTTAAGAATCCACATCACCCATGACTATAACAATTCAAGTTGCGAGGCTACTTCTAATAAACCACCAAGAGCACCCCCAATGGATATTACTCCACAATATGCCCGGGATTGTGGTGACATAGCTGCGCAAGGTCATAATAAAAGCGGTGTTTACAGAGTGCAACCAAAGATACACCCTGTGGTATCTAGTACGGGGACGGTTATATCAGACTTTGAGGTTTACTGCGATTTGGAAAGCGACGACGGTGCCTGGACGGTGTTTCAGCGAAGACAAGACGGCTTGGTGGATTTCAACCGTTTCTGGGGGGAGTATAAGCGAGGGTTTGGTTACTTTGAGAGTGAATTCTGGCTGGGATTGGACAAACTGCAACGACTGACCACACAGGATCTCTACCGACTTAAAGTGATTGTGGAAGATGCAAACGGTGACACTGTGTATGAGACCTATGACAATTTCCGAATCGGAGATGAGAGCTCATCTTTTAAGCTCAGTTTGGGGGCTCATGAAGGCACTGCCTTGAGCCACGCTGCTAATATGCGCTTCTCTACCAAAGATAATGATAATGATCCACACTCTGGACATTGTGCTCAACTCTACAAGAGTGGTTGGTGGTTCGACCAATGTCACGATGCCAATCTCAATGGTTGGTATTTGACACCGGGGGTGGTTGGCTCGACTGGAATCACTTGGTATCAATGGAAAGATAACACTCACAAAACGCTCAAGTCAACAGTAATGAAAATACACCGCATGGAATAGAACGGTTAATAAAAGCACAAGTCTTTGTTCTTTTAACTAAGTGTGAAATGCAAAACTATATGTCAAATTGAAAGACTATTGAAACTATCACAACTTTATAGAAAGAACAGGAAATAAAAGAGAAGGGCTAACATCTTGCTAAAAACAGAATAATTGAGCATGATGTATCATTTAAAAGCAAAAATTGTGAAACTGTACGATTGTTATGAAGTTATTATGACAAATTTAGCAGCGCACGCGTGGTCTAGCGGATACTTTCTCCCTCATCAATACAAAGGTTGTGGGTTCGAGTTCCGTCGCGGCCAGCGTGTTGTGTGCTTGGGCCAGGGCGAGAAAAAATGTTTTATTTCCCGGGAATCAAGTCAAATTGTTCACAATATTTTAGCCATAGATCCCTTCATATTGCCAAAATTTCCCTTCATATCTCCAAATTTCCCTCCAGATCTTCAAATTTCCCTGGAATGAGCTTCCCATATTCCCTGCTTTTTCCTGCTGTGCCTTGGGCAATGCACTTTACTGTGCTTGCCTCTCTACACCCATGTATAAATGGGTACCGGCATTAATTCATGTTGGGAAGTAAAACAGACTCGCTGTGCTGGAGGAGGGGCGAAAAATTACATTGAGGAGTCTGGCCCAAACGCTAAGGAAAGAGAGATGGGCATTCTGTGAGCGAGCTTAGCTCGTCACGAGTCTTTACTTTTTACTTTTATTATGCAAATATACTGCAAATGTTTCTAAAAGGAATCGATTTAATTTCAAGTATAACCACTGTAATATTATGTATTCTTAAACAGCTTAGAATGTTTAAGCAATTCTCATTGGTTCTCAGAGTAATTGGCGACATTTATATTCATGAAAAAAACTTAACACAGCTTACATTAATTAGCGTGACCACCCTCGCGCAGTGTGTGGTAACTATAGTTTTGTTCCATAACGCGCACTTCTGCAGTGTGTCTACTGCGCTTTCACTGCATGCTTACGCGGCGCATTACGCGATGCATGGCATACTCACTGCACGGGATTGGATGGAATGTTTGTGGGTTATTAGATACTAACAGGGGTAAAAGTTGACAATTGTGGGCAATTAAAGGTACAAATTTGATTAAATAAATGTCTAAAGTATAACTGTTTAAGAATGTGAATAAAGGTATTGTTTTTAGACCGTATCTGTGTTGCCGCGTCATTGGTCTACTACTTAAAAAAATACTACCACCTGCTTTTATGTCAGATAATAATAACAATGCCTTTAATCTCTATTATTAACCTTGGTCATACTACGGACCTAGTGACCTAGAGCATCTAGGAAATCATTTTAAATATTATTTGCGCTCATTTTGACGAGGAAAAAAAATGTGGGATGTTTGAACTTTTCATGGTATGTTTGAAAAGAAGAGACCTTTGGTACCAGATAAGCATACTCTGCATCTCTGTTTGGATTTAATAACAGGGGAGGGGAAGGAGGGGGTTTCCTCTTACTAAACTAAAAGTATATCCACTGTAATATTATGTATTCTTAAACAGTTAAGAATGTTTAATAAGCAATTCTCATTGGTTCTCAGAGAAATTGGCGACATTTATATTCATGAGAAAACATCACACAGCGTACATTAATTAGCGTGACCACCATTGCGTAGTGCATGGTAACTATAGTTTTGTTCCATAACGCTCACTTCTACAGTGCGTCTACTGCGCTTTTCCTGCATGCTTATGCGGCGCATTATGCTGACGCATGGCACACTCACCGCCAAGATTGGATGGAATGTTTGTGGGTTATTCAATACTTAACAGGGGTAAAAGTTGACAAATGTCGGCAATTAAAGGTACACATTTGATTAATTAACTGCTCAAGTATAACTGTTTAAGAATGTGAATAAAGGTATTGTTTTTATTAGACCGTATCTGTGTTGTGGCGTCACTGTTCCACTATTTAAAATAATACTACCACCCGCATTTATATCATACAAGGCGCTTCTCGAACGGCGCATCAAAAGTGACTTGAAAGAAATGATGAAACATATGATACAATGTAGCACTGTCACAGAGGTATGCATTGTAGTTAATGCAAGGGATGTAATACCTTAAGGGATGCTCAAATGTTACCCAGTACTAAAAGAATTTGCGAAAAGTTTAGATGGTACCCCACCCCTTTGGACTATGCAGTGGCGGCGCCAGCATCATAATTTGGGGGGGGGGGGGGGGGCAGAAGGAGGCAAGACATTTTAGGGGGACCCCATAGGAGGACCCCAGACGATCTTGAATGACCTCCAATGACCTTGAAAATTGCACCAAGTCGCATCAAGATAGGCCCTACTGATCTATTTGACCCCATATTTGACCTCTCATGACCTCTCATGATCTTGAAAATTTAATCAGCAAAAAGAACACACCATCCCCCTTCCCTCCACCAAATCCCATCAAGATAGGCCTTACGGATCTTATTTGATGCCAGATGACCTTGAATGACCTTGAAAAATTAATCAGCAAAAAGAACACACCACACCCTCTTTTCTCCACCAAATTCAATCAAGATAGGCCTTAGGGATCTTATTTGACCCCAGATGACCTTGAATGACCTCGTAAAATTAATCAGCAAAAAGAACACACCATCCAGCTTCCTTCCACCGAATCCGAATCCACACCACCAAATGGTTTCCCTATGCGTTTACATGTAAAATGGTAGTTACAAAAAGCCCATTTTCTCGCTTATAAAGCGACTGGAATTTTCAATTTGACATTTTCCTTAAATTTCATGATATATTTGATCATTTAATCAAAACAAATATATATGGTATCCCCGAAAGTTCTGAGCAATAAGACCCCAAAGTTGGACAATTGGTGTAGCGCCCTCATTTATCAGAAAAAGTTGAGAAATGTTGCCAGATCATTTACAATCAAAATACATCCAAAAAACCTACAAAATGCATTGAAAATATGTCTTTTTCCACTGTGGTATTAGGTAGTAGTCCTAAAATCAGGATTAAACTACAACTTTAATCATTTGGGAGCAATAAGTACCATTTCTGATTAATTCTATAATCAATGGGCCACAGGATGAAAGCTAAGAAAAAACTTTTGATTGTCGTCTCTACAAGGACTGAAATTATTTACTGGTGTGGAATCTAAAGGGACAATTGTTTTAATTTTTATTGTTTTTACTTTCAATTTCAATCCTCATAATGATATAAAAGCTATTCTTTTGCAAAAACAATGAGCTACACATGATTTTTTTACCATTTTAAATCAGAGCCAATCTTGGCCTACCCCTTAAACATGTACTATCTACTGAAGACAGCAAAATGTCAAAATATAACCTTGGCTTTTTGGGTCACACCAATTAATATTTTAGGACTGAATGTGGAAAGAAGAAGTAACAGTGTCCATATTTTAGTCATTATAATGTTAATTTACATCTTTTCACCTGCTTTTGTAATTTTTACAGCAAAGTGGAGCACTCTGTTCTAAGTTTACTGTGAAATACCATGAAATATGATTAGGTTGGATATTTGGCCTGCCCTACATGCAAATTATGCTGAATCACATAAAACCTGATCATGTGAATTGATCTAATCAATGTATTTTTTAAACACTTTTTGATCATGGATACTGAAACCCTCTAGACCCCTTAATTTAAAAATAAACTTTTTATTTTTTATTTTTTTATACATGGGAGGGGGGGGGGGGGGGCATGATGATTTGATCGGGGGATAATTTATGACTGGCAAATGAATCTATTAGATGTAGCAATTGCAAAAATAGGTCCCCAATTTGCACACATAACACTAATTTAGGCTAGTAGAATTCAAAGTAAGCTTCAAAATCCAATAGCTAGGCAATGTATCCTTCCCACACTGTTGAATTTTGAAGCTTTATCAATTCAACTAGCCGATATTGTATGCTTTGATTCAGCACAAAACTAACCTGAGTCATTAAATAGCTGCTTCAAGGTAGACTGGACCTCCGGTCTCTGGCATAGCCTAGGGATCTAGACTAATCTTTTTAAGACTGATTTCAACATAAAAAAGACACCACCTTAATCTTAATTTCACTTTCCACTAACTCTCAGATTGACCTTGTTTGCAAGGCGAGTATACTTCAAGGCAGCTATTTATTATAATTTGAGCTTCTAATATGACCGTAAACATAGGAGGTGAATGGCATGATGTAGTAAGCTTATCAATGATTTCACTTTTTTTACACTGTTGCCGATGATGACAAGACTGTCGAATTCGGTGAGCTATTTTTTCATCGAGTAATTTGCCTGTATAAATTTCTTATGAAATCGAATATTTTGCCCTATCTTACCATTGTTTAGTAGTGGAAATGTCAAATTGAACCCGATCGCAGTGAATTTCAAGCAAATTGAACTTTTGTGGTAGAAGACTCATTCAAAATATCATCAAAACAGCCGATATTAAGCAGGCGATATCATAACACTCCAGCAAAGACCAGTATCTTCAGAATCCACACCACCAAATGGTTTCCCTATGCGTTTACATGTAAAATGGTAGTTACAAAAAGCCCATTTTCTCGCTTATAAAGCGACTGGAATTTTCAATTTGACATTTTCCTTAAATTTCATGATATATTTGATCATTTAATCAAAACAAATATATATGGTATCCCCGAAAGTTCTGAGCAATAAGACCCCAAAGTTGGACAATTGGTGTAGCGCCCTCATTTATCAGAAAAAGTTGAGAAATGTTGCCAGATCATTTACAATCAAAATACATCCAAAAAACCTACAAAATGCATTGAAAATATGTCTTTTTCCACTGTGGTATTAGGTAGTAGTCCTAAAATCAGGATTAAACTACAACTTTAATCATTTGGGAGCAATAAGTACCATTTCTGATTAATTCTATAATCAATGGGCCACAGGATGAAAGCTAAGAAAAAACTTTTGATTGTCGTCTCTACAAGGACTGAAATTATTTACTGGTGTGGAATCATCCCGTCAAGAGAGGCCTTACGGATCTTATTTGACCTTGAAAGACCTCTGATGACCTTGACAAATTTAATCAGCAAAAAGAACACACCAACCCCCTTCCCTACACCAAATCACATCAAGATAGGCCTTACGGATCTTATTTGACCCCAGATGACCTCAGATGACCTTAAAAAATTAATCAGCAAAAAAACACACCATCCCTCTTCCGTCCACCAAATCCCATCAAGATAGGCCTTACGGATCTCATTTGACCCCAGATGACCTCTGATGACCTTGAAAATGTAATCAGCAAAAAGAACACACCAACCCCCTTCCCTCCACCAAATCACATCAAGATAGGCCTTACGGATCTTATTTGACCCCAGATGACCTCTGATGACCTCGAAAAATTAATCAACAAAAAGAACACACCATCCCTCTTCTCAGTGCGTCTACTGCGCTTTTCATGCATGCTTATGCGGCGCATTATGCTGACTCATGCCATACTCACTGCATGGGATTGGATGGAGTGTTTGTGTGTTATTCAATACTAATGGGGGTGGGGAAATTGACAAATTTGGGCAATTAAAGGTACAAATTTGATTAAATAAATGTCTAAAGTATAACTGTTTAAAAATGAGAATAACGGTATTGCATTTAGACCGTATACAATATTTACTAATGTGGAAGGAACTTGGAAGTTAAACTGAGTATTTGATGGCATTTTCCTAATTTGTTCACATAATACATCAATATTTGGTCAATAAATTCAAATGACCAACGTGCCTTGTCGTACACCTCTAGTACATCCCCTTTTGACTAAGAATACGATAAGATTATGTAAGTTGAGGTTTGTTATGATTGATTGATTGATTGATTGATTGATTGATTGATTGATTGATCATCCAGGGCCGTCAGCAGCTTTTGCCCAAGGGGGGTGCGTTTTCACGATTTTTTACCGGAAGCAGTGGAGTAGCTAGGTGTTTTTTTCTCGTAAAAGGTTGCCCCAAATTTTTTCCAAGTCAGTCACCTTGTGAATTTCACGTAAGTGGGGGGGTGGGGGGGGGGGGGGGGTGGGGGGGGGGGTGGAGTAAAAAAAATTCGCACGTCAAAAAATTTCGCACGGACACAACATTTCGCAGTCCAAAAAGCACTGTAGTCAATGTTTTATGAGTAGTTTTACTATCATTGAAATTTGAAACTAAGAAAAACGCCATTTTTACCTTAAAAAAAGAAGGAAAAAAAAGAAGAGATTTTCAAGGGGGGTGCACCCCCCTTCTGATGGCCCTGTCATCTGATTGATCGACTGAATGATTGATTGAATGATTGATTGCAAAAAGGAAACAAAGGAAGTTTGTAAGTAACTTTAGCCACAGTCAGTTATTTCCCTTTTTTTAAATCCTGAAATGAACAATCTAAAATGCCGTGGGGGGGGGGGGGGGGGGGGGGGGGAGAGGAGACAAAAATAGGTCTGAATAATGGTAATATATATGAAGGTATAAGGTGGCACATCATATTTTTAAATTAAGTTGTCAAAATGGTCTTGGTGGTCTACAAATTGATAATTATTGTCAAAATTGATTTCATTTATCAATTGGATGACTTAAAGTTAAAATTATGCTAAAATCACAAATCACAAAATATTTAATAAAATAATGAATATAAAAGGGCATGCAGCTTTTGGGGTTTCCAGGGTCACCTACAGGACACAAACTTGTATTTTATATTGCCATATAAATATGCGCAATTGTCTAGTTCCTGTCTGCCTTTGATGTATCCTATTTGAATTATCCACCTACATTATACACACAAACCAAATTTGAGTCATAATATACAAACTGAAATTTAGATATGTAACACAAATGACACATCATTGGTGCAACGCTAGTGAGTTGCCAAACCATATAATCATCTCAAAAGGCAAAGTTCTGTGACCCCATAGGCATGAACTAACAACTGTTACAACTCTGTATAAGGCACATATTGAACACTGACAGCGTCACATGGCAGGTAACACACTAGCTCTAACCCTAGCGGTTACAATTCTATTGGTGTATAACACAAACTACAGAGTCTACTGTATCAATACACAATGTCATGGGACAGAGTATACGCTGGAAGATCTAGGACTTGACACGACCATCGGTGAAAAGGTCTTGCAAAATCTGACATCCACAATTAGCAAGATTCTTGAGAGTCTGTTAAGAATCCAAAGCACACATGACTATAACAATTTAATGTGCGCAGCTACGTCCAAACCAGGAAGAGCGCCCCCAACGGATATTACTCCACGATATGTCCGCGACTGTGGTGACATCGCTGCGCAAGGTCATAACAAGAGTGGTGTGTACATAGTTCGACCAAATGTACACCCCGTAGTATCTAGTATGGAGACAGATATATCAGAATTTGAGGTTTATTGCGATTTTGATAGTGACGACGGTGCTTGGACAGTGTTTCAGCGAAGACAGGACGACTCGGTGGGTTTCTACCGTGACTGGGAGGATTACAAGCGAGGGTTTGGTTACTTTGACAGTGAATTCTGGCTTGGGTTGGATAAAATGCATCGACTGACCACACAAGGTCATTATAAACTTAAAGTGATTGTGGAAGCCGCAAATGGCAACGAAGAGTATGCAATTTACAATAATATCAAAATTAGAGATCAGGCCATGTCTTATAAGCTTCTCTTGGGGGATTATGAAGGCACTGCTGGAGATGTCATGAGAGTCCAGTCAGATATGGCCTTCTCTACTAAAGATAGGGATAATGACAATGAATTGCTCATTAGTTGCGCTCAGAGCCACAAGGGTGGTTGGTGGTATAATCGTTGTCCCTATTTCAATGTCAATCTCAATGGTTTATACTTGACACCTGGGGTGGTTGACTCCACTGGAATCATTTGGCGTCGTTATACCACGCTCAAGTCAACAAAAATGATGATTCGTCGGATGGAATAGAGCAATGAAAAATGGCTAAACCTGTTTTACATGATGAAACTGTGTCCATCCAATGAAACTGTAAAAACAATTAAAGCTATATCATGAAAATATACTGCATGAAACAGAACTGCAGATAAAAGGATAAATCGGTCTCAACGTTGTGTTTAAAGCAAAACGATCCACTAACACTGTAACAAATGTTTAAAGGTATATTATGTGATCTTTCCAGGGAACGCCCTCAACATCGAAAAAGAATTGAAAGCAGATTTTCTTGCAGATTTACATTTCTGATCATAAATCGTACATATACATTCCAAGTTACAGGGCGATACGATTCTTAATTACTTCAAAATCATGGTTTTAGAGTGAAAATAAACTATCGGGATAACACGACAGTTTATATTTTCACTCTAAATTCACTCTAAAACCATGATTTTGAGGTAATTAGAAATCGTATCACTCTGTAACTTGGAATGTATGTACGATTTATAATCAGAAATGTAAATCTGCAAGAAAATCTACTTTCTAAAAAAAATGATGAATAGAGGAGGGCCCTCTCTGGAAAAGATCACATATGCCTTTAAGCGATCATGAAATGTACATTTACAACGGCATGATAGAGAACAATAGAGAAAAGGTTTACTCTCGAATGAAATTATGTTTAAACCAAAATTATTGAATGAAACTGTAAGAACATTTGAAGCTATCATGAAAATACACTGCATTAAGAGAATAAAAGGGTAAATGTGTCCAGCCCAGACCCGTAAACGAATCTGTAAGTCCTTTTTGGTGTACTAATGTACCTTTTTGGTGAAAAACAATTCTGTCTTTTAATGAGATTGGATTGAAAACATCCAGTAAGACTGTACACATTTGTGGACGTTATTTGAAAATTGCAAGAATGTTTGAAGATATATTATGAAAATACAAAGCATGGAATTAGAACAGCAGATAAAAGGATAGTGTGTTTTTTGTTTCAAATTATATTTAAATTTTATTTTAAAGCAAAATCTGTATTTTGAAAATACAAGAATGTTTGAAGATATCATGAAAATGCAACACATAAAATTTGAGCAGCAGATGAAAGGATAAATCTTCCTCAAATAATTATTCTTTAAATCAATTTTAAAGCAAAACTATGTGGTAAAACTGAAATAATATTTGAAAATATACACGGACAAAAACATCATTTTTTTTAAAAATCAATCTTAAAGCTGTATGTCCCGATCACTTTTTTGGGGCCAAGATTTTTTTTTCACATCAAGATATTTTGATATCAGAAGAATCCCCATATTTTTCTCATTAGGCCCTTATAACTCAATGTTGAGTTTCCTGTCGCCCGCCCGCGTTATGATTTTCCACCCGCGTTTGAAATCGAAAATCTGATTCCATTCAAACATCGTTTTTATCACTCATTCGGTCATTTTTTTTGTAACAAAAAACTTACAACAGACATCATATATCGCTTCCAAGGGGTTTCGTTGATCCCCTATGGTCTTATTTCAACGTAAAATACGCAAGTAGTATAACTGTGAACCATTGCAACACACGGTACGATCAGGTATCTAAATAGTATCAACTTCGCACATTTGAACGCTATAGGTATGTGTGTGCATGTACATTCCCCAATCTTCAATTACCGTACCGTCGCTATTATTAAAATAAATGGAGCCTGCAAGATAGCGCGTATAGAGGGCAACAGAGAGCTAGGTCTACACGTATGTCACTGTATACCATTTGCATTATATACACGAGACCATACTATCACTTAAATTGGAATGGAAATGGAAATTAAAATTAGAAAAATGTTTACATATAATTAATGAAATATTTTTAATGACACTGTATTGTAGGTTTTTTTTGCAAGATACAGCTACGTATATTTATTAACTAGCGGGAACCCGCACTTCGTCCCCTCCCTTCAAGCGGATTGTATGGGGGCGGTCATTTTCTTGAGTAATGGGGGGGGGGGGGGGGGGGGTAGGAACCCTAAAAAGGTTAACAAGATTATTTATCCCCCAAATGAAAATGTAATTATTTTTATGATCCCCCCACCCATCTCAGGCCTACCGAAGAAAATTAACACAAACACCGTATGTGAATGCAGGTCGTTGGTTCTAACGTTGACGAATATATGACAGGAAAAAACACAGCGGGCCCCATTAGTAGTATCTCCCCCCCCCCCCTCATAAGTCCCATATATTGAAATTTCACTTTAAATATAAACATTTTTCATTTTTTTCTTTGGTACGCGGTCCCAACATTTAATTTATCATTTTCTTGTGTGCCCCCCCCCCTGCTCAAAGACCATGATTATTATTATGACCTCTTCTCTACTCAAGCCCTCTAGTAATGGGGTCAAAGGTCATCTAGGGGTCGAATTTTTAAGTTCTGTCGATTGTAAGTGTGGTGGAACAGCAAAAGTGCAGTAATTAATCATCCACAATCCCCATCCATCCAAGGAAGTAGCGACAAACCCGAGAACCGCCAAACCCGGGTGACCGCCTACGAAGAACAGGGGGAGGGGGTTAAATAAAAAATGGGGACAATTATGTCCGCCGGCCCCGGGAATTGAACCCGGGTCGGCCGCGTGACAGGCGAGATATACTACCACTCAGCCACGGGGGGAGGGCTTCACAGGCTAAAAAATTGGAGACCATATATACCCGTAGTTTAGTGCTACAGGAGATAGAACTGGTGCGCGCGCAAGCCAAGTGGTGCTGGCTGTGAGGTGACTGTGAGACGTAGTAGGGTTAGGGTTATAGGAAACAATATAATTTACTAAAATTAATAACATGAACCCAATCTTCACACCGAATACCACTAAACAACCCACACTCAAAAACATCCACACACACATATCCAACACACGCACCCCTACCATTCAGATTTGGCTCAAATATTCATCATAACTGGTTTATTAACATTGATGGGGCACAATGAGGGAAATATGATTATTGAGTTATCGTCATTGATTAATGAGTTATTGTCATTGATATCATGATAATATGTATAAGTTAATTATTAAAGGGACATTTTGATACCAGAGTCAATGTTATATCACATTCCTAATCAATGTTACGGATTATTGAAAATCACTTTGTCTCAAAACATCAAATACAAATAGTCAAGATTATATGGACATTTAAAGTTTTGGTTTTGTTACCAAATCAATGGAGTAAATAAAAGTCATGCAGGTTTTGGGGTTTTCGGGGTCACCTACAGGAAACAAAACTTTTATTTTATATTGCCGCATAAATATGCGCAATTGTCTAGTTCCTGTCTGCCTCTGATCCTATTTGAATCATCCACCTACATTATACACACAAACCAAATTTGAGACATAATATACAAACTGAACTTTAGACATACACAAACTGAACCTTATTGGTGCAACACTGGCGAGTTGCCAAATTGTATCATCATCTCCAAAGGCAAAGTTCTGTGACCCCATATGCATGAACTGACACTTCTGCATTTGATACATGGTACCCATAGATTTAGTGTACAACAGCTGGGAGTTGAGAGTTTTTTAACTCTGCCTATATAACACAGAGGGAAACATTTTGTAACTGGATTGACCTGTTAACAAATCATGTGACCCATATTTAATATTTGACTGTGATACATATGGCGATGCAACCGTCAAATTAAAGAGAAGATATACTACAGAATAAGGCACATATTGAACACTAACAGCGTCATGGCAGGTAACACATGCACACTAGCTCTAACCCTAGTGGTTACAATTCTATTGGTGTATAACACCAACTACAGCGTCTACTGTATCAATACACAATGTCAGGGGACAGAGTGTACACTCGAAGATCTAGGACTCGATACGACCATCGGTGAAAAGGTCTTACAAAATCTCACTTCCACAATTAGCAAGATTCTCGAGAGTCAGTTAAGAATCCACATCACCCATGACTATAACAATTCAAGTTGCGAGGCTTCTTCTAAACCAGCAAGAGCACCCCCAATGGATATTACTCCACAATATGCCCGGGATTGTGGTGACATAGCTGCGCAAGGTCATAATAAAAGCGGTGTTTACAGAGTGCGACCAAAGATACACCCTGTGGTATCTAGTACGGGGACGGTTATATCAGACTTTGAGGTTTACTGCGATTTGGAAAGCGACGACGGTGCCTGGACGGTGTTTCAGCGAAGACAAGACGGCTTGGTGGATTTCTACCGTGACTGGGAGGATTATAAGCAAGGGTTTGGTTACTTTGAGAGTGAATTCTGGCTGGGATTGGACAAACTGCAACGACTGACCACACAGGATCACTACCAACTTAAAGTCATTGTGGAAGATGCAACCGGCGACATTGTGTATGCGACGTACCAAAATTTCCGGATCGGAGATGAGAGCTCATCTTTCGAGCTCCGCTTGGGGGCTCATGAAGGCACTGCCCCAGATGCAATGAGATCCGCTGCTAATATGCGCTTCTCTACCAAAGATAGGGATAATGATGTGCACTCTATACATTGTGCTCAAGTCTACAAGGGTGGTTGGTGGTACGACAAATGTCACGATGCCAATCTCAATGGTTTGTATTTGACACCGGGGGAGGTTGACGCAACTGGAATCACTTGGGAACAATGGAAAGGAAACACTTACGAAACACTTAAGTCAACAGTAATGAAAATACTCCGCATGGAATAGAACGGTTAATAAAAAGCACAAGTCTTTATTATTTGACACTAAGTGTAAAAAGCAAAACTATTCGTAAAATTGAAAGACTATTGAAACTATCGCAACTGCATAGAAAAGAACAGGAGATAAAGAAGAAGGGATAAAATCTTGCTAAAAACAGAATAATCGAGCATGATATATCATTTTAAAGCAATTCTTTATTGTGAAACTGTACAATTGTTATAATTATGAAGTTGTTATGAAAATATGCTGCAAATGTTTCTTCAAGCTCAGCTTGGGGGCTCATGAAGGCACTGCCCCAGATGCCCTGAGATCCGCTGCTAATATGCGCTTCTCTACCAAAGATAGGGATAATGATGTGTACTCTAGACATTGTGCTCAACACTACAAGGGTGGTTGGTGGTATGACCAATGTCACTATGCCAATCTCAATGGTTTGTATTTGACACCGGGGGCGGTTGACTCAACTGGAATCACTTGGTATCAATGGAAAGATAACACTTATGAAACGCTCAAGTCAACAGTAATGAAAATATGCCGCATGGAATAGAACAGTTAATAAAAGCACAAATCTGTGTTATTTTACACTAAGTGTGAAATGCAAAACTATATGTCAAATTGAAAGACTATTGAAACTATCGCAACTGCATAGAAAGAACAGGAAATAAAGGAGAAGGAATAAAATCTTGCTAAAAACAGAATAATTGAGCATGATATATCATTTTAAAGCAAAACTTTATTGTGAAACTGTACGATTGTTATGAAGTTATTATGAAAATATGCCGCAAATGTTTATAGAAGGAATGAATTTCATTTAAAGTATATCCACTGTAATATTATGTATTCTTAAACAGTCAAGAATGTTCATTGGTTCTCAGAGAAATTGGCGACATTTATATTCATGAGAAAACTTCACACAGCGTACATTAAAGGGACATTAAGTGGTGTTGAAAATTTTAAATGTTTAAAACTTTACTTCAGAGTTCAAGATGAACAACAAGGCGGTTCTCGAACGGCGCGTCTCGCCTGTTCATCAAAAGTGACTTGAAAGAAATGATGATGAAACATATGATACAATGTAGCACACCACCCCCCTTCCCTCCACCAACTCCCATCAAGATAGGCCTTACTGATCTATTTGACCCCCGATGACCCCGAAAAATTAATCAACAAAAAGAACACACCATCCCTCTTCCGTCCACCAAATCCCATCAAGATAGGCCTTACTGATCTATTTGACCCCATATTTGACCCCCGATGACCGCGAAAAATTAATCAACAAAAAGAACACACCACCCCCTTCCCTCCACCAAATCCCATCAAGATAGGCCTTACTGATCTATTTGACCCCATATTTGACCCCGATGACCCCGAAAAATTAATCAACAAAAAGAACACACCATCCCTCTTCCGTCTACCAAATCCCATCAAGATAGGCCTTACTGATCTATTTGACCCCCGATGACCCCGACAAATTAATCAACAAAAAGAACACCCCACCCCCCTTCCCTCCACCAAATCCCATCAAGATAGGCCCTACTGATCTATTTGACCCCGATGACCCCGAAAAAATAATCAACAAAAAGAACACCCCATCCCTCTTCCGTCCACCAAATCCCATCAAGATAGGCCTTACTGATCTATTTGACCCCATATTTGACCCCCGATGACCCCGAAAAATTAATCAACAAAAAGAACACACCACCCCCCTTCCCTCCACCAAATCCCATCAAGATAGGCCTTACCGATCTATTTGACCCCATATTTGACCCCCGATGACCCCGAAAAATTAATCAACAAAAAGAACACACCATCCCTCTTCCGTCCACCAAATCCCATCAAGATAGGCGTTACTGATCTATTTGACCCCATATTTGACCCCAGATGACCCCGAAAAAATTAATCAACAAAAAGAACACACCACCCCCCTTCCCTCCACCAAATCCCATCAAGATAGGCCTTACTGATCTATTTGACCCCATATTTGACCCCCAATGACCCCGAAAAATTAATCAACAAAAAGAACACACCATCCCTCTTCCGTCCACCAAATCCCATCAAGATAGGCCTTACTGATCTATTTGACCCCATATTTGACCCCCGATGACCCCTAAAAATTAATCAACAAAAAGAACACACCACCCCCCTTCCCTCCACCAAATCCCATCAAGATAGGCCTTACTGATCTATTTGACCCCCAATGACCCCGAAAAATTAATCAACAAAAAGAACACACCACCCCCCTTCCCTCCACCAAATCCCATCAAGATAGGCCTTACTGATCTATTTGACCCCCAATGACCCCAACAAATTAATCAACAAAAAGAACACACCATCCCTCTTCCGTCCACCAAATCCCATCAAGATAGGCCTTACTGATCTATTTGACCCCATATTTGACCCCTGATGACCCCGACAAATTAAGAACAAAAAGAACACACCATCCCCCTTCCCTCCACCAAATCCAATCAAGATAGGCCTTATGGATCTTATTTGACCCCCGATGACCTTGAATGACCTCTGATGACCTTGAAAATTTATTCAGCAAAAAGAACACACCACTCCCCTTCCCTACACCAAATCTCATCAATATAGGCCTGACTGATCTATTTGACCCCATATTTGACCCCGATGACCTCTGGTGACCTTGAAAATTTAATCAGCAAAAAGAACACACCACCCACCTTCCCTCCACCAAATCCCATCAAAATAGGCCTTACTGATCTATTTGACCCCATATTTGACCCCCGATGACCTTGAATGACCTCTGATGACCTTGAAAATTTAATCAGCAAAAAGAACACACCACCCCCTTCCCTCCACCAAATCCCATCAAGATCGGCCTTACGGATCTTATTTGACCCCATATTTGACCCCGATGACCTTGAATGACCTCCAATGACCTTGAAAATCTAATCAGCAAAAGAACACCCCACCCCCTTCCCTGACATCAAGTCCCATCAAGATAGGCCTTACGGATCTCTAGATATCGCGTCACAACGCGTCTCAAAAGTTTTAAGCAAATTTGACCCCGATGACCTTGTATGACCCCCGATGACCTTGAAAAATCAATCAGCAACAGAACGCACCACCCCCCTTCCCTCCACCAAGTCCCATCACGATAGGCCTTACGGATCTCCAGATATCGCGTCACAAAGGTATTTCTTAGCACACGGCATACGGCATACGGCATACGGCGGACGGCGGACGGCGGACGCCGGACAGAAAGAGTGATAACATAGTCTCTTTCTGATTACATCAGGCGAGACAATAAAAATTGCCATAATGTTGTTTCTACTAACAAAAACACAAAACTTGATTAAAACAATATCATCGCTATTTATTGAAAAACACCCTCTATGCAAATATGGTTCACGTTATGTATCACACGTACTGCAGGGGGATACTCTCGGACGTAAAATGCTGGTTGCGGCTCTACCAGCATTTTTGAATCAACGTTTTGTTGTACAAAGAGTTCATACATGTAATACAATTGTAAAAATATACAAATCCCAGTTTTTATCATATATTTTTGTAATTGAGGGCGCTGCCTCCACCACATCTCTTAATGCCCCTTTAATAAGCGTGACCACCCTTGCGCAGTGTATGGTAACTATAGTTTTGTTCCATAATGCGCACTTCTACAGTGCGTCTACTGCGCTTTTCCTGCATGCTTATGCGGCGCATTATGCTGCCGCATGGCATACTCACCGCACGGGATTGGATGGAATGTTTGTGGGTTATTCAATACTAATTATAATAACAGTGGTAAAAGTTGACAATATGGGCAATTAAAGGTACAAATTTGATTAAATAAATTGTCTAAAGTATAACTGTTAAAGAATGAGAATAAAGGTATTGTTTTTAGACCGTATCTGTGTTGCGGCGTCATTGGTCCACTACTTAAAATAACACTACTGCCCGAATTTATGTTAGACAATATAATACGGGTACAGTCTAAAAACAATGCCTTTATTCTCTATTATTAACCCTTGTCATACTAAGGACCTAGGGCATCTAGGAACTTGTTTTTAATATCCTTTGCGCTCATTTTGACGAGAAAAATTGAGGATACACCTTACCATGGGTAAGGCAAGCCATCAACATCTGAGGGTGGGGGTGGGGTAGTTGCCAACTTGACATTTTTAAAATCCCCATTGTGAAAAATATCTTAATAGTATAGTCTTGAATTTTATAGTATTAGAAACATAATTTCCCTCTCTTATAGGCCAAAAAAACTGATGAAATCTTGATATTTGGAACGTTTTGGGCGAATATTTAAATGTTGGCCTATTTCAATGTACAACAGCTTTTTGAGGTTGTCACAATGACATCCTGTGTGGGATGTTTGAACTTTTTATAGTATGTATGGAAAGAAGAGATCTCTAACTATATTATTAACTATGGTACAAAACAATATGACGCAATCTTTGTTAAGTATATGCCAAAATCACATGTGTATATACTTGGACTACACATATTTCTTAATAATTTGGAACCAACAGTGGTGGGTTCCAGTGAGTGAATTCACACAGATACTTATACCTCTCATACAAGTGCTTGCCTTTAGACTGGGTCCTCACATCCCTCTATATGTCCGCCATCTTTAAAAATGGCGGACCAAATCAAGGGACTGGAGGGAAAAAAACCCCGAAAAAGTATGGCCTCTTCGTGGAGTTCCTTGAAGACTGAGCATGCCCATTTGGTCCAATTCAAACTGCAAAGCGTTGTACGATCATAATGCCGCACTGATGGAGGTAAATCACACGCCGCGTTGTGTCATGCGATGTCCAATGCTGAATGAGACCATTCGCGCAATGTCGCTTTAAAGGTACACATAGTATTATATTTATTCTTTGAGTCTATCAGTGAACACTTTTGCGATGGTTTGTTTTTCAGTATTGACATTGAGCAACCTTGAAGGGGCCGTGTGTATAAATTGCGAAGACATGAAGGATTCAGTCTAGACTGGATTCCCTTGTTCCTCTATCAGTATTGACATTGAGCAACCTTGAAGGGGCTGTGTGTATAAATTGCGAAGACATGAAGGATTCAAACTAGATTGGATTCCCATGTCCCTCTATCAGTATTGACATTGAGCAACCTTGAAGGGGCCGTGTGTGTATAAATTGCGAGGACAGGAAGGATTCTGTCTAGACTGGATTCCCTTGTCCCTCTATCAGTATTGACATTGAGCAACCTTGAAGGGGCTGTGTGTATAAATTGTGAGGACAGGAAGGATTCAGCCTACACTGGATTCCCTTGTCCCTCTATCAGTATTCACATTGAGCAACCTTGAAGGGGCTGTGTGTATAAATTGTGAGGACAGGAAGGATTCAGTCTAGACTGGATTCCCTTGTCCCTCTATCAGTAGTCACATTGAGCAACCTTGAAGGGGCTGTGTGTATAAATTGTGAGGACAGGAAGGATTCAGCCTACACTGGATTCCCTTGTCCCTCTATCAGTATTCACATTGAGCAACCTTGAAGGGGCTGTGTGTATAAATTGTGAGGACAGGAAGGATACAGTCTAGACTGGATTCCTTTGTCCCTCTATCAGTATTCACATTGAGCAACCTTGAAGGGGCCGTGTGTATAAATTGTGAGGACAGGAAGGATTCAGTCTAGACTGGATTCCCTTGTCCCTCTATCAGTAGTCACATTGAGCAACCTTGAAGGGGCTGTGTGTATAAACTGTGAGGACAGGAAGGATTCCGTCACTGGATTCCCTTGTCCCTCTATCAGAAGTCACATTGAGCAACCTTGAAGGGGCCGTGTGTATAAATTGCGAAGACAGGAAGGATTCGGGTCTTCCAAGGCTGTCTGTATCTTGATGACTCACCTGTTAATTTGTTGGTTTCTATTTTTTTATGCTTATTAAGTTTACGCCTTTCTTCATCAAAGTTTGCTTTCCATTCTAAGAAGGCGTCCAGAGTGACACTTGTGCCTTTCAATCTTTGCGCCTGAAAATATAAACAACAAACAGACAGTTATACGAGATGGATTCGAGAGGCTATGGAGATCAGAAAAAGAGGGACCTCCACGATGAACTGAGACCATGGGCAGTTTAACCTCACTCACGTTTTCGATGATCTTTTATCATCTGGCAAAAGATCCCTGGATGATAAGTCAACTGGCAACTCCAAGACTTCAAAAAGCATCATGAGTTGTGAAGATCATCACTACCAAAGGTGTTGACAAAGGATACAGTCGTATCCGAAACCTTCACGTGAGTACCTTTGCACTGGATCAGTATAAGGCCAACAAAAAGAAAAAGTTGTGTTGCCCTTAAGTGCTAAAAATTTAAAATCGGGTCGGTTGGCTGGTGTGGTTTTTTTTTGGGGGGGGGGGGGGGCGGGGCTGAAAAACAAATGGTTTATGTTGAGACAAAATTGGTATAGGCCGTAACTCAATTTAACCAAAGTTCCTAGTGTGATTATAGTCTAAAAAACATTTTTTTCAAGCTAACTTATTCATTTCAAGCAAGAAGTAGTAACATTTAGACACTTTAAGATCAAATTTAAAGCTAAAAAATAGTTTTTTCGATTTTAGGGTTGGTCGCTGAGGGCAACACAACCTTTTTATTTTTTTGGCCTAATGAATCTTCCATCTCAGATTTTAAAATCAACGATCCTTATGAACATTAATAATGTTGTGCACAACTTTTAATAAGTGAAAACGTTTTTAGAAAGAAACTCCACATGAATGGAATGTGAGGACCACACTGCATGTGATAACAATGACTTAGGGAGTGTTCATAAATACTTTGGTGGGGGGGGTTGGAAAATATGAGGGGGGGGCCAACCAAAAAAATAGTTCTTAAAAGGGGGGGTCAGGGAAAAAAGGTGATTGTATAGGGGGGGGTCCAAAAAAAAAGGTTGGTATTGTTTACAGCCAAAATGTATCTCAATCGTGACAAAAATAGGTGTAAAGTCAAAAAAAATTTGCGCGCTACGCGCGCGTATCTTGACTCATAACAATCTTGTTGGTTCATTTTATTTCCCGCCCCCCCAATATCAATAACCTATATAGCTACGCCACTGGAGCCTAAAACATTTGAAAATGAAGAGGATGCAGATAAAGAAGAAGAGGAGGACATACATGTACCACAGCGATCACGAGTGTCGGGCAGGATTATAAAGAAGAAGACCTACACTGATTTTGTTTGACTTTTCAATTGTGTTATATTATATATCTTTAATAAATAGTTTGATATAACCCACCTACCATAATAAAAGTGATTGTGACTATGTCTATAGGTTTATATAAAATGTTGTTATTGTTTCTGTTATATAACGTGAACAGACGGGGGGGGGGGGGGGGGGGGGGGGGGGGGGGGGGGGGGGGGGGGGGGGGGGGGGGGGGTGGTCAACACAAAAAAAGGTTCTTGAAAGGGGGGGTCAAGAAAAAAACCCACCCTATTTGGGGGGGGGTCCAAAAAAAAAAAATGTCCATGGCTCAATTGTTTCCAACCCCCCCCACCAAAGTATTTATGAACACTCCCTTAGTGCATCCAGCAAATTGAACAATTTTATGGTATTGCGAGTTATGTGGCCAAACCGTTCAGCGTGTGTTTTATATTGAGGTCCTCAAAAAGGGGTTGCGTTTGGTACCGAAATGATTCCTCAAGTTTTCTCTTTCCAAATATATTTTCAATTTGGTACTGCGACTTATTTTAAGAGAGATACACATCTTTAAAATGGTTTCGAAACTTTTGGGTCACCCTGTATTTTGACCCTGTATCCATCCATCCGTACCTCTTCCTCTTCACGTCTACTCTTCTCTGCTGCTATAATTTCTAGTTGTTCTTCCTTTTCTCTCTGTCTCTCATCGACTCTTTCATTCAGATACTCTTGTAAAGCTGATACCAGTGTGAACACCATTGCCATGCCAACATTTTCCTCTATCTGAAATATACAAATGTGTATATATGTGTGTGAGAGGCTGGGTTATTTATACCTCACAATAGTGTGAAGGGGGGTTGACCATCGGACCGTGGGGGCTCTTGTAAAGCTGATACCAGTGTGAACACCATTGCCATGCCAACATTCTCCTCTATCTGAAAATATATACAATTCAACAACTCCCCCATACCTTAAGTACAGTAACAAAGCGTTGTTGATTTGAGATAAACCCACTGTTCATATGCAAATTACTAGGATAGCGAACCTTATTTGGAAACCGCAAATTGTAAACAAACAAGAATGTCGGGAAAAATGTTCGCAAAATTTGTTCATTTTTTCGGCGTATAAATGCATTTCGCCATGCAATCCTTAAAGTTAGCAAATAACTTTATATACCGAAATGTAGCTATATCCCCGAGGAAAATATTTTTGGCGAGGGCCATATGTAAAGGATCACTTCTAAAGCCACAATTTTA
Source organism: Ophiura sarsii (assembly GCA_035610835.1). NCBI lineage: Eukaryota > Metazoa > Echinodermata > Ophiuroidea > Amphilepidida > Ophiuridae > Ophiura > Ophiura sarsii. The sequence goes on from CM069455.1 coordinate 53,841,727, forward strand.
GCCAAACTGTCGCTACCTGAGCACAAGAGAATCGCCTTTTTTTGCATTATCGCGGCGAAATGTGTTCGCTTTGATCTACAGGACCGTACCACTATTGAAACGGAGGGGTGTGTTTTGATTTTATACAAATATTCTATAAACATGTATCAAAATGTGTTGTGTAAATTAACGCATTCTTGATTTAATTTTTCTCTGAATGTTATTAAGGTGGTGTGTGAATAAAATGCTATTTACAAAATATTTTTAATTTCACAATTACTTGCGAAATAATTTGTCTTCTCTCATGTTTACCTTTTGTAACCCAACCCATTCTGATGTTCCATCGCCCATTTACGGGGAACGGACGATGTCCAAATAAGGGCCTAATTATAATAAACGTAAACTTTTTTTTCTCGATTTTTAAAGAGCAGCTATTTTTTTATGTCAAATTACTAAGCCTATTAAAACAAGTTTTGTACTTGTTTTCATTAATTATCCAAAACGATATTCACATTTGAATGATGTAAATATGTTTGGTCGTTGTTAAAGCTGCCCGAGCAAAATAAACCCGTCTTACCGTTGTCGATTCAAGATAAACAACTCCGAAACCTTATTGAACCCCTAAATGTGTATACACAGTGTGCAAAATATAATATCTTATTGGTGTAGCAATGCCATCCACAATTTAAAATTCGTATTTTGTTCTACGTAAATTAATTTCAAATAACAAATTCTGAATGTTTCGTGTCATATAAGAACTAAATTCTGCCATCATCAAAGCAAATCAGTTCTACCCTAAATCACAATCAGCTTTTTTTTACCATTGATGTACTATTTTTGTGCCACAAATCATGTTTTGAGCCGATAAAATCAACCACGTCTTAGGTCGTCTGGTTTGCTACGACCATGATAGTGCGCCCCCTACAAAACCTTCACCCGTGAATTTGGTTTTAGTAGGCGAGATTTTGTCGGAGGAGTGACCTCTCCCATTATATAAGCTCCCTGAATGAACCTTGTGATAAATGGATAGTACTTACCTAAGCTTAGGGATTTCCCGTGAATTTTTTAGGTGAAAACCGTGGGCAATGTTTGTGAAAAGCGTGATTTACCGTGATTATTGAGATTTCAAGAAAAAACCGTGCAGAAATTCCGTGATTTACGGAGCTCGGAGCGCAGGTCGTATTTTTAGGCATTTACCAATTCCCGGCGGCCTAGGCGGCATTTTTGCCAGTTACTAAAGACCTGCGTTGATGTACACGTGTTGTTAGAAATCCCGCATGAAAGTAGTAATAAAATCTATATTTTTCGTACTAAATGCAGACAAAATGTTTTGTACATTATTGAAATTAATAATAAAGCTGTTTTGCGCAACCATTTGTACAAATATAGCCCCAAAAAACATTTTTAAAATATTTTTCATGTTACGTTTTTTAAGTTACTGTATGTAAATTATTTTGTTTTTCCTTGCGAGGTCATGATGTGACCTGAAAACATGTAAACATTTATAACAAATCTCTACCAATCACAGAGCTCTTTTGTATTTACAAAAATATAATTGTAATTTATTCATCATCACATGACTTTTTTATGAATGAATTATGTTGAATATTCATTAATGTTGTCCTCGTCAAAAGAAACGGAAACCATCGGAGTTCGTAATGACGGTGCTCTAAAATACTCTTTGAATTGCCACATGTATTTTCAATACGATTTACATCTGGGTGACCCCCGGCGTCGTAGGCTCACTGCCTTTGCCATTGAAAGCTATTGTAAGCACCTTGTAATGCAATGTAATGCAATACAATGCAATGCAATGCAATATGAATGATGGCGATACGATGTTGTTTGATGTCGTTTTATAGCTTTTTGTGACATTGAAACATGTGAGTCATGCTCTTAAAGGGTCTTGAATCAATAATCACCCATTGAACACGCTGGATTATTTTTTGTATCGACTAACAACGTTTCTGAAGAGGGTGGCGTATGTAAACAATCTCTATGTTCTTTTGAAGTTGGGTTTGATTGAAGTAGGCCTACTTATTTCTTTAGAAGACGACGGTCTTTTGTTTATCTCATTCAAATAAATTCGATATTATACAATTGAACTTCAATCAGTTGTGTCAAGTAGGCCTAGAGTTGAATGCACAGTACATTGTGCGTCGATATCGTCTTGAAAGGAAATATTTCAATAGGAATTCGGAAAATTGATTTTTGCTATTAAATAAAACTGTAAAAATCGGCTTGTCGGACAATTATCGCGGCTGAAATAACAATTCCGCGATTTTACGGTACTGTTTACAAAATCCGCGATTTTGATGATTTTAGCATGAATACCGTGAATTGCGGCGTGAATACCGTGAACACGGGAAACCCCTAAGCTTATACTTACCTGTTCTTCTAGTAATGTTATAATACCCTCTCTCTCATGGGCCTCTAGGTTACATTGATCTGTCACCTCATACACAGGGGCCTCATCTGGGTATTGCTGTGTGTAGGTAGATAGTACTTACCTGTTCTTGTAGTAATGTTATAATACCCTCTCTCTCATGGGCCTCTAGGTTACATTGATCTGTCACCTCATACACAGGGGCCTCATCTGGGTATTGCTCTGTGTAGGTAGATAGTACTTACCTGTTCTTGTAGTAATGTTATAATACCCTCTCTCTCATGGGCCTCTAGGTTACATTGATCTGTCACATCATACACAGGGGCCTCATCTGGGTATTGCTCTGTGTAGGTAGATAGTACTTACCTGTTCTTGTAGTAATGTTATAATACCCTCTCTCTCATGGGCCTCTAGGTTACATTGATCTGTCACCTCATACACAGGGGCCTCATCTGGGTATTGCTGTGTGTAGGTAAATAGTACTTACCTGTTCTTGTAGTAATGTTATAATACCCTCTCTCTCATGGGCCTCTAGGTTACATTGATCTGTCACCTCATACACAGGGGCCTCATCTAGGTATTGCTCTGTGTAGGTAGATAGTACTTACCTGTTCTTGTAGTAATGTTATAATACCCTCTCTCTCATGGGCCTCTAGGTTACATTGATCTGTCACATCATACACAGGGGCCTCATCTGGGTATTGCTCTGTGTAGGTAGATAGTACTTACCTGTTCTTGTAGTAATGTTATAATACCCTCTCTCTCATGGGCCTCTAGGTTACATTGATCTGTCACCTCATACACAGGGGCCTCATCTGGGTATTGCTGTGTGTAGGTAGATAGTACTTACCTGTTCTTGTAGTAATGTTATAATACCCTCTCTCTCATGGGCCTCTAGGTTACATTGATCTGTCACCTCATACACAGGGGCCTCATCTGGGTATTGCTCCGTGTAGGTAAATTCAAGTGTGACATGGATCCGTTCTGAAAATTAATTTGTTCCATTATATTATATATGTTCTTCCTTCCTCTGATAAAGATTCTGTTAGGATTAAAAGCTCAAGTCCTTTACAATTTGATATTTTACCAAAGGCTATTTGTGGATAAGCAGTTTCCAACAGCTCTTTCTTAATTTATTCATCAAATAGACCTTATTAACCCTAACCCACTATGAATCCCTTCACTGGTAGATTTGTGTGCTGCGCTATCACCCGGTCTGTCTCGTGCCACGCCCCGCTGGGCAATCAACTTTCAAAATGTTTTTTTAAGCTCAACCGTTAGCGCAGCTGGTATACTGTCTGCCTGTCACGCACTTGGGTTAGATGCCTGGCGCATGCAGAGCTGATTTTCCAAAAACCCACCATTTTATCTGTTTTTCTCCCCTGATAGTTTCATAGGGTTAAGGATGAACTATACAAAGTCTATGTGTGTCAGAGTCATGTAATATCCATCATATTACAATGAGTACAAATATCTATCTTCAATAGAGGGGATGATTATATAGATCTTTTAAAATGTTGTGTGGAGCTGATACTATGTCTGTTTCGCCCACCTGTATGACTACATGTAGCATGTTTGAAAAGCCCGGTTAAATCATAGACGTTACCGTCTATACTCTATGGTTAAATGTGGATAATTGATAGTCTAAAATTTCCGCAACTACATTATAACTAATACTAGCTAACAGGATACATAACATTAGTTTGATAAAAAAAGCAACGGTGAAATTGGAATACTTCTTATATTTGAAACATATTATTTTGATACACACATTCACCGATGCGATATGTAACACTATTTGTAAAGTTTCGGCTTTTTGTGTTGAGCGACCTTGGTCTGAAACACACATAGCTTCAAAAGAAAATACCCACTTGTCCATCCCGTCTTAATTATCTATGGTAACACGAATGTGATGGCATACGATAAGAATGAGAGGGTAATGTTGCCCGTTTTCGGTCAGCGCCTATTTTCAGTCACGCGGCCAAAATCGTGCAATTGCATCGGTCGTCACCATTGTAAAGCAATACCAGGCATCAACTATGCAGCGATTTTTAGCCGTCAGTTTATAACGACGAGGTCATTTTCATTACACGATTTAGGCGAAGTGACCGAAAATAGGCGCTGACCGAACACTGGCGACTTTACCATACACATCTTCTTACCTTCTTCGTCTTCATCTTTTCCTGTGGATTCTGAAGACACTGTGATTTCAAACTTGTGGTATGGATTTGTAGACAGCACTGAATTCAATAGAGAGAAATGGTTTAAGGTATGCTGACAAGCAAGTCTTCTTTTGTTCGAATACACTGGCAGGCAGGCTCAACTTTTATGTCAAAATTACCATGTTCAAATCCCACTGTTACCACCAAATGTCACAAAGTTTAAATATGTTAGTGTGAAAGAAGTCCACTTTGATTCCAACTTCCATACACTGATAAGTTAAACTTTTACATGCACATTTACATGTTCAAAATCCCGCTTCTGCCACCAAATGTAGGATCAATATTTACATGAAAATTAACTTGTCCAAAATCCCACTACTGCCACCAAATGTCACAAGTGTAGGCTCAACTTTGACATGCACATTAAAGGTAGATGACCCGATTTTCAACTTTATGTTTTCTATTTTACATGAAAGGTCATCCTTAAAATTGTTGCATTCCAAAGTTTGAGTTGCATAACTCCAATGGTTCTATTTTTAGAAGCGCAAGGTCAAAAGACACGTGCCCATTGAGTAGTACACAGACTGGTTGGTGGTTAACCAGTAACCACCTTTGGCAGTAATTCACCACATTTTAGCCTATAATTTCCAAATGAAACATTTCTGCCCCTAATATTTTACAGACATAATGAGAAAAATATGGGGATTCTTCTGATACCAAAATAGCTTGATGTGAGGAGAAAAATCATAGCCCCAAAAAAGTGATCGGGCCATATACCTTTAACCCCCTGGGCACTACTGGCATTGTACAGTATGCTGGTGCCAGGACTACCCATGTTTTTAGTGTTTTCAGCACATTTGGGTCTTGATGAGTAAATTGATTTTTCTTATTGAAAACAACTTGGGAAGTATAGAAAAGTATATATATCCTTGAAGCTAATAATATTTCCAATCAAACTATAAAAAGAAATCCCGAAAAAAAATTACGGTACGCGAGGTCAAATGAAACAAAATGGTGTTCGACCCATACTTGTTTTGTACTCTTTTACCATATTTATCTAATATAATAACATCAATTAGATAAATATGAACTAATAGAATAAAGGCCACCTTCCAACAAAGATTTTTTTTTTTTTTTTATGAAAATCGGATATTGTAGTAATATATTACGCATTTTTTCACAATTTCCAACAAAAAAATAGCAATTTTCAACAAAAATGGCCGAAAATAGCTATTTTTCAAAGAAAATACAAATTACACTGAAAATTATCACTTTTGAAGTTTGTAAAGCATTTATAATGTATTATACCACCAAGTCAACTAATATAAACAATATTTCATCTAGACTGTATAAAAACAGTGAATAAATTATTCAAATTCACCTAAAAATTTGTATTTTTGGACCAAAATTGTGATTTTTGATCAAAATTATGCATATTTTTTTAATTCGAGGAAAAAATGTGAATTTCTTGCCATGTTACCGTTTTTTCATAATTGTTGTTTTATTTCTTTAGTTCAAAAGTGGTCATAATTATTCTGGGCTGCTTTGTTATGTATTTTTATAACAAAATCATTGTAAAAGGATACAAGCAATAGTCGAGTGTCACATTGTTACATGTACAAACTTTTTATAGCACACACGTTTTCAATATTTAGCCGGTATTATAGTATTACCCATTCAAAATAATGTAATTCAAAATAAAACAATATAAATACCGGTAATAACAAAAATGTTGCTATAAAAAGTGCCTTACATGTATGTCAATGATTACTTTTCAATTATTTTTAATTTATATTATTATTACGGCATGGAATAAAAAGTTTTTTGTAGCAACTTTTTATTGCATGTCGTAATAATATAAATTCAAAATAATTTTTAAAACATTTGAATTATATGCAATGATGATTGAATAAAAGCTACAAAGTAGCATGAAACCATTTCTTTTCAGCAGAGTTCATCCTGAAGAAAAAGGTAAGTTTACAATGTTTACGATATCACTTCATCAAACAAATTTATTTTTATTTCAACCTCAAAAATCATGAAATGTTTTCTAATTTCAATGTTAGTTTTATCATTACATCTATACCAAGAACAGTGTACCTCATATTTTACAGGTACAGATCATGTTGTGTGTGATTTTATGCAGTCAATAGTTCACTGGCTTTGAGTTCTCATGATCATTGAAGCAGTCTATTACCAGGCACTTCTGTGAATGTTGGTGTAAAAGATATACCGTCGGAAAAATCAACACCTCCGAATTCGGAGGACTGTTCGTCACTACTTCCGGGTTCACTTTCTGATTCATTTTCACTCTCATCACCATCATCATTACTCATTTCGTCATCTGACTCCACGCAAAATTCATCTTCATCACGTAAACATTCTTCAAACTCTTCTGTATCAGATATTGGTATTTGAGGCATTATTTGCCGCTGTATCGAACATCGCATCTCTTTGTGTACCGTCCATTTTGGATTGAAAATCCGAATTTATGTCGGCCGCAAGAAAATATTACCTCATTTTTGATTGGCTATAATCGACTATGTCATGGGGTCAGGTCAACAAACAACCAATCAAAATCAAGGATACTTATTTTTAAAGGGAAGTAGATGCTGGCGATTGCTAATTAATATTCAGTAGCCGGGTGACGTCATGCTTCTCAGAAACCGACGCTTTGATAGGGCCGACTCATCGGCCTGTAGTCCGGGGGATTGCCGATTCGAAAGCCGATGGGTCGGCCTGTAGTGCTCAGGGGGTTAACATGTTTAAAATCCCACTGCTGCCACCAAATGTCACAAAGCTGTGTTGTTAGTGTGAAACACCTGACAAGGCAAGTCTAATTTTGGTCAATAGATGATTTGACCTGTGACATAATGCCCGGCAGTATGTGTGCGGTGCACCTACAGGGAATGTGCTTTGTAAATTAAATTCACACTTTATTGATCATTACTTACAATGTAGAATAGTGCAGTCATGGTCTGCATCCCTAGCTCAATGAGAGACCAGGTACTAAATCTGGTTGCCCGGCAGTTATATGCATACGCACCATAAGGGCAGGAGCTTTTAAAATTGGCGCTCAGTGATGAGTATTTTGCCTTTGAATAATATGTATGCAGTAGTCATGGGATTTTTCCTAATACTAGCGTGTGTAAAAATGACTTAAGAATAAAATCAAATGTGATATTCAAAACTGCTAGTTTCTGAAAGTTTCAAAAGGTTTCTTGCTGATTCAATGATTAACGTACCCAACACAGTCTATCGCAAATTCCCAGTTATAAACTAAATTTCTAAATATGTCATTTTTTAACCACATTCCATCATGCATATTTTCAAAGTATTCTCTACGAAATTCTGCAGTATTTATCGAAAAACGCAGGGGAAAAAACATACCCAAAAAGTAGCATAAAAAACCCTTCGAAAAACTGCATAGATTTTCATCTGATTTTTCCCCACTACACCGCCATTTTGTCTTGTTTCATTTCACCTAAAAATGATCCAGGCCTGATGACGTCATTATCGGAATACTTCCGACAGACGCTCGGCCTCTGAATTCATAAGGTTTATCGCGAATAAAAAAACCCATTGATTATCCTTTTCTGTTGCATTGTGGGATCGCAGAAGTGCAATATCTGCCACATTCTGGATCCCACAATGCATCAGGAAAGGATAATCAATGGATTTTTTTTCCGATTGGCGATAAGGCTTTATATTCACAAATCTAAGTCTGTGAAAAGCCGGTCTCCAAAACACTGTCATAATGAGCTGCGAAGTACTCCAAACCATCCCAGCGGTCACGCTGGCTGGCTGCTGGTCGACGCCCCCCCCCCCCCCCAAAAAAAAAATTAAAGAAAGAAAGAAAGAAAGAAAGAAGGATTTCTTCTTTATTTATTTATTTATTTGTTTGTTGAGGCACTCTTCCTTCAAGGAAGAGTGCCTCAACAAGGTTATGTGATTATGTAAGTTTTAGATCATTATAATAATATGATGCCGATCAAATACATAGTCGGATCCGAGATCTGAAGAATTCCAAGCAAAGTGCCAAAGTCTAGGATCAATCAATATCATCAATATCATGCAATCAATGGCATACAATATGAAATGAATCAGGGCTGTCGAATTCTGCACTGACAGAGTGTCATGTTCACTGAGAAAGAATCAACCCTAAAGATCCGAGTTTGTTACAAACCTCTGAATTCATCAGGATAAATCGACTCCAGTGCTGACACTTCATTTTCTTGCTCTTCTTTGTAGTCCGTCATTGGACTTCTTCCTGTTTCTGCAATCTTCTTGTTACAGCAAATTCAGCATGTTTTTGTCAGCCCCAAAATAATAGTTGTCACATATCCGTCGATGATGGCGCTATTTCTAAAATAATTGAGGCCAGACGGCGGTGTCGGGATCGGTCTAAATTACGAGATTGATTTAAGTTTATTTGTATAGTTCGGTATATTGGAATGGTTCGCAGTCGCAGGAACAACTTAGAGCTGGGAACAACTTAAATTGTAGGCTAGTATAATGTAATTTCCAATTTCCCTACCGACCCAATTTTCAGTTTTACCAAAACTTTCATTATTTTGTGCAAAATTACATTTTCTGACAAATTTGAATAAAAATCAAAACTTTTAGTGGCTCAAAATACCAGGCATATCTTCCTGTTGATTTTAAGGGATTTTTATGGCAGTGGTGTCATGGTATATGGTTGATAATGAAATCGTTTGCATTACCTACTCAGATTTCAGATGTAATTGACGTTGCAATATTTCAGACAGATTTGTTGACATTTTCAATAACACATCTACAAATGCTTCCTTAATTGTTTTTAAAAGTGTTAAAGTGTTAATTAAGGTGTAATATATACAAATCAATAGGTAGTTAGCAGTGGCGTAGCCATGTTTTCCATATTGGGGGGGGGGTGAGAACTGAAAATGAACCGACAAGATTGTTTTTAGTCAAGAAATCCGCGCGTAGCGCGCGAATTTTTTTGACTTTATACCTATTTTTGGCACGATTGAGGTACATTTTGGCTCTAAGCAAGCTTGTATCAACGAATATTGCATTAAGGTGACTGTTATGCGCGCGTAGCGCGCGAAATTTTTTCATATGTGTACTTTTGACCATCATAATTCCATGATTCCTCTTGTCAATGCTTCAAGATCTACAATGGCAGACACTGTACGAGAGGCGAGCAAAAAGCAAAGTCATCATGCTTTACCGGATCACTCATGGTTTAGTGGCAATACCATCCTGCCCTCCACACCTAGTTCCATCGACAACACAAACCAGAGGTCACCCCGCCCAGTTCCAGATACAACACTACCGGATCTCGGCATTTCAATATTCTTTCTTTCCCAGCGCCATCTGCCTGTGGAACAACCTGCCAGCTTCAGCTGTGACTGCCCAAACCATGGAGCAGTTTAGGAGCAGGCTGAGTCCACTTACCCTACGTTAGGACGGTGGCGTTTTTTACTTGCACCTTTTCAACTGTAAATAGAGGATATCGTGTTCCTGATCGCACCCTTTGCACCTTACAGTACGACAATACTCTACTACAAGAGGGGGGCGATCGCCCCCCTCGCCCCACCCCCCCCCCCCCCCCCCCCCCTCTGGCTACGCCACTGGTAGTTAGTAGTTAAAGGCATATATATGTGATCTTTTCAAGAGAGCGCCCCCTATTCATGATTTTTTTTTAAATTTCGATTTTCTTGCAGATTTACATTTAGTGATCATAAATCGTACATACATTCCAAGTTACAGAGCGATACCATTCCTAATTATCTCAAAATCATGGTTTTAGTGTGAATTTAGACTAGAAAAAATAAGTTGTCGGATATCCGACAGTTTATTTTCACTCTAAAACCATGATTTTGAAGTAATTAAGAATCGTATCGCCCTGTAACTTGGAATGTATGTACGGTACGATTTATGATCAGAAATGTAAATCTGCAAGAAAATCTGCTTTCAATTTTGTTTCGATGTTGAGGGCGTTCCATGGAAAGATCACATAATATACCTTTAACACCCCTTTCAGATGCAATAATGAAATTGAGTGAAATAATGAATAATGAATAATGAAATAGACACCTACTCACTCTTTTAAAAATATGAAACGGGAATTAAACTGGAAATCATATTTCATTAGCCAAACATTCAATTTAAAAATGATGAGGTCGTGCTTTTTACAGACCTGGATCGCTGCACATAGCAGGCAGCGTTAGCAGGTACATGGGCGATGCTAAATATCAATCATCAACGAAGCCTGTGCGGCATGAGATTGGATCAATTCTTTTCTCATGTCTGAAGGCTGACAGCAAAATATTGTTAACTTTATTTGTTGGGAGTGACTGTTTTTAATAATAATTCAACCAGCATGCCGTATATAGGCTTTTTAAGCCTGGCCCGAGCAATTTGCTTGAGTTTGGTCCCTTCAGGACCCAAGCGTGTGTCTGTACGGACCGACCGTGTAAACAAACAAATGTCGTCTACCTATTTATGGGCAAGTTGTCTTTAATAGGGTGCGAATCCCAATTAGACCATGGGAGGGGAGTGGGGATGTTATAAATTGTAGTTATCATAGTTATAAGTTAAAATTGACTCTTGGGTGGAGCAGCCCATTTACCTGGTGGGCCAGTGGGGCGGTACAGCATCACTATGGGGTGGGCGGGCACTGCGCCGGATGAGGCAAGAGAACATAAATTAGAGTATTAACTTGCGCGCGCGCCGCAGCAGAAATAATGGCTTTTTACGTCAACATCTTAAAATTTAGCTTAATTTGGTCGGAAAGACATAGGCTACTACCTCAGACCAATATCTAAAGTGACTCGGTAATTTTGACCATCGATTTTTGTACGGGATGGGCGTGCTCGTCGGTCACGGGCTGAGTGTTGACTGGAGCAAGGATCGTGGCTGGATTTACTGTGGTAGGCCGTAGGTATTTTTAGAAGTGACAAAATACCTCTTGAGGAGTCTTGAAGATGAACTGAATTATGCTGGCAATTAATGTTGACGCTTGAAACTTCTTTTAGCCGAATTTGAGTTTACTAGTACTACACAAGTGCTACCGCAAGCATATAACGGACATCAAATGCAGCGCCCACTAGCGACCAGCTGAACAATAGGAATCGAACCACAGCTAAACATCAATGGTCGCTTGCTCTGATGTCAATTGTCTAAAGCTAACTATTGGGAGTCAATATATTAGAAAATTGACATATCAAAGTTGTTGTTTAATGGTATAGATGTAATGAATATTAGTCAAACCCCTATTATGGAAGAGATGAGAGCCAAATGCCATTCCCCTGCAACATAACAGATCGATACAGATGAGTGAAAATGAATGTGTCGCAAAAAATTCAAAAATTCAAAAATTCAACAAAAATTAAAAATGTTTGCAACTTTCATTTCAAGATTTCTCTGTAATTTGTGCATTAAAGAAAATGATTTTCTCTATAATACTTATTTATACATCAAGGAATATTTTGATAGCTTACTTATTGAAATTGATTCTATAAATTGTCTAATATCAATGCTCCCGTAAGTCCCAAAATATAAATAATTTAGTTGTCCACGGTCAGTCCTTATATTTGGTCATATCTAAAACATTTTTAGTGAGTTCACACGCTCACCATAGGCCGGTGAACAATGATGTCAATAACGAAACAAACTGATACAACAACAAATGAATTTCAACATATTTCCAAATCGACACTCTGCTTTATCAACGGCTAATAATTGGCGTTTGAACTCACGTCAACTTAGCATAATCGACTACACATGAATGCTTTCATTGCACACTGGTCTATCGGTATGTCAAATCGCCACTGCACAATACAGGTATATCGTCTCAGGGTATATGTTCATCGGTTAAGCATGAGCGGGTAATTTGACTATGAATAAGGTTTATACGAGGTTTTAGAACTGATGGAAAATAAGATAGGAATGTCGAGGACAACCAAACAATATTTTATTATTGGCCTAACTGCTGGTTGGAAAATTCAGTCATGGATGATTAGTTCAAAAGTTAAATGCTGTAACTTGGAGGCGCTGTATTTAATGTCCATAGTCTACGTCAGAAGGAACTGAAGATTTTCACACGTGATTTGGGGTTGAAATGTATGAGGGGCTTGGAGAACTGAAACACAGGCTGCAATTGGGGGTTAGGGAACTAGCAAAACTGTGAAAAGGGGTATCTTCCCGGGGGTATCTTCAAGTATCGCCGTACACATGGCCAATTATATTTATATTATCTACCCAAAGCCTAAAAGTAATAAATGTAATACTATAAGGCCGAAATACAAAACAAGTTTGTTTCCAGTATAAGAAGCCTGAAAAGTCAAATGCGTTTTTTTTGTTTGTTTTTTTGGCTCAAATTCATAGCGGATATTCACTTGAAATGGTTTGATTTAGTCAAATAATTATGTGCATTTTTGTTACACTTATGCTCGCTAAGCCGTGGATTTGCACTTTCGTGTTGGCCGTATGTAATCGCTATTGAAACATGTCTGACACAATTTTGACAAAAGATGACACCCTAACAATATTTTTTCCTGTTTTGTCTATAAAATAATAAAAATGCGCAAGAAACAAACGTCTCAGTGAAATGTGCGTGCCCTACTGGAAACAAACTTGTTTTTTGGTTTGGCCTATTGCTGAAGAAATAAAGCAAATAAAGTAATGCCATCTATACAACTGAAGATAGCAATGTTAATCATGTTAATTGATAGAAGATATTTCGTATGAGGCTTTCTTAAGCCAAAGATAGAAATGCTATCCACTGAGGACAGCAATGTTAATACTATCGATAGAAGATATTAATGCTTACTAAGCCAAACATTATAGTAATGCTATCTACTGAAGATAGCGATGTTATCGATGTTAGGGACCGTTCATTCTTTATGCTGGAGGGGGGGGGGGGGTCATGTAACTTTCATATGTTGTAATAGGGGGGTTATGTAACTTTTTATTCTTAAACAGGGGGGTTGTGTAACTTTTTTTTAAACTATAAAGATGGTGGTGATTGAGGTGATTTTAGAGGCTATTTTGGAGTGTAAATGCAATTTTTTTCTGCGCTTCGCGCAGATTTTCTTAAAACCTATCAACTTCAAAATCTGTTACTATGAGACGACTTCTAGACAGCAAATCTTGTCTGTGCCTCGCGCGATATGGTGGAAAAATATCTATAATCATCAACGGTCGCGAAATTAGAGCCACGGACGGGGTGTATAACAAAATCCAATTTTATAATTTAAGAAAAATGTGATTTATTGCATGCTTTTCACCTCGTCTCAGCTTTGCACAAATGCTCACAAAAGTAGAACGTTTTACTGGATTTTACGTTTCTGCCCAGAATGTAGGCTAACTTGTTCGGGTTAATATAAAGACTCACAAAACCATACAAAATGTATAAATATGACACAATTTCCGATCGCTACGCTCGCCATAACTAATTTTACACAATAAAAAGAAGGGCCATAAAAGTATTGGCCGTTCAGATAAGGCACAAACAGAATTTGCCAACATATCCATGAACAAAATTCCAAAGGTAAAGACAGCCCCCACAAATATAGTAATGCTATTTACTGAAGATAGCTATGTTAATCGATAGAAGATATTAATGTTTTCTAAGCCAAAGATAGCGATGCTATCTACTGAAGATAGCAATGCTATCAATAGACAATTTCATTACTTTCCAAACTAAAGATAGTAGTAATGCTATCTACTGAAGATAGTCATGTTATTGATAGACGATATTAATACAAAGCAAAAAAAGTAATCATATATGGTCACGCGTTATGAACTCGCCTCCCAATAGGGTGGTGCCGTTACATTTTTTAGTTTCATGCTGTAATTTTCCTCAAATATTTTTAAAACCACAAAAGCTATCTCAACAAATTTGGTATCATTTTAAAGCCCTAATAACAAGCTATCTGCCTGCAAAATGGCATTGGTATAGCTAATACAGAATGGGAGATACAGCTGTTTGATGTTTGGGGACCAGGGGTGGTGCTGGAAGGGGTGTTTCTGGAAGGGGTGCCGCCTGTACAAACTCAATGGGGATAATCCCATGTTTTGTTCTTTTTACAATAACTAGTCATCTCCTAATGCTACAAACACCATTCTGGTCCCATTTTAAAGGATAATTAGTAGTCTTTAAGTATGTGGTTCAACAGACTTGTCAACTATTTGTAACAACTAATTAATTATGGATAAGACAATGAACATCAACTTTCTTCCTATTCGCTACACAGTAAACATGAATAATCAGCCTCAATTTACCGGATTTATAAAAATGACAATAACAGAAAAAGTTTTCAACCTATGATAGCAAAAGTATACATTTTTAAAGCTTGTAACTAGAGGAATTCAGAAATGCAGTTTATATCAGGGAAGGGTTCATCCTTAAACAAATATTTTTGAAAATTCTAAAAATATATAAAATAAAAATTGGAGATATTCACTAGCCGGTATAATTACCATACCGACGTAGTAACTTTAACAATTATATATCATCTAATGGGTAATTTCATGAGGAATTCAAATATGTAAAGTAAATAATGATAGGGGTAGGTATAAAAAATATATGGATCTCGAATTAAAAATTAAAAACTCTGATATTTTTCCGAACATTTCCGATCATACCATTTTAGTTCTTATAGTCGTACTATAATTTTAATGGCATATTTGGTTTCCTCATGAAATTTCCCTTCAGAAAATATATACTTTTACTACCTCAGGGGGGTATACAAGCAAATATAAATGTGTAAAGTTAAAATCATGTCGTGAAAGCCAAAATCCGTGTGTAACGCGAAAGGAGGCGAGCTTAAAACACATGACCATATACACTACTCAAAAGAATGAAACAGGTGTGTGTCATGACAACATATCATAGGCACTAGTACTTCAAAAGGTTTTTAAAATAATGTAGTCAATTGTTTCCCGACCCAAGAATGTCCACACACCCCTATAAGGACAATAAGAACTGATTTTGTCAGACATTGTATCATTATCATTTACCATGTACACAGCACCGTTGGAAGACTTCATTGATTTACATAGCCTTGGCATCTAGCGCCACCTGTATAAAAAGTAAACATCCTTATATATGAGACTATTTTGCACCATAATGTTTTTAAGGATCAGTGATTATATACTGACAAAATTTCATCGATATAGCTCCTTCACTTCTGGGTGATTTCAAAAACTTGTTGATACCCCCTCGTATGTCATGACATACCTGTTCCTTTATTTTCTTGAGTAGTGTATACTGAAGATAGTAATGCTAGCACGCGGATTTAAAACTAATCACTGAAAATAGTGATGCTAAAGGGGTAAAAAAAAAAGTAAGTCCCCCCTAAAGTTTGATCACGTTTGTTTGCATAACGCTATACACAATAAGAAGTTTTGAGAGATTGAAACACTTATGAAAAGTAAAAACACTTGGCTACCCATAGAAAGTTTCCCCATTTCAATATCATTATTACCTTTCCCAACATAGGTCTAGTCACATTTCCCTAAAATGATGTTTTCAGAAAAAGTGGCACTTTTCAAAATCTTATGCAAGAAAGTTACAACAATTCCTCCAGTGCTGTTTAAAATTAATTTCAATTTTCTTTATTTTCAATTAAAAGAAAGTTTTTTCTTTCTTTTTAGCTGGTCCTTATTTGAAATTATGAATAAAATTATTTTATTTCATGCATTACTAGCCAATAGTGTCCACCATACACGTCAATAACTTCCCTGTATCGTTGAAAAGTACCACTTTTAGGAAAACATCATTTTAGGGAAATGCGACTGTTTTGGGAAAAGTAAACATGGTATTGAAAAGGGGAAATTTGTGTGCGTAGCCAAGTGAAAATGTTTTAATCTCTCAAAACGCCTGATTGTGTGTGGATTTATTCACACAAACTCGTATAGAATCTTGAAAAGTGCCAATTTTTTTGAAAACATCATTTTGGGGAAATGTGACTATTTTGGGAAAGTAATAATGACGTTGAAATGGAGAAACTTTCTATAAGTAGCAAAGTGTTTTTGCTTTTTATTATTAGTGTTTCAATCTCTCAAAGCTTCTTATTGTGTGTAGAGTTATGCAAACAAACGTGATCAAATGTTAGGAGGGACTTACCTTTTTTTACCCCTTTATCTCCCCAACCCCAAAGATAGAACATAACTGTGTGCATAATCTATGGGAACCGAGGCAAATTGGAAACCAGAATTAGGGCATTTTGCAAGAAACGCAATCCAGTCTCTTTAAAATCTTCTTTACATCAGCATAACATATAACATGTTCTCTTCTGAAGATGGCACTGTTATGACCTTACATACGTGTATTAAGAAAAATTAAGCAACAATTCACATATATGTATATACATGTTGTATAACATTTATTTATTTTGATCAGACAAGAACATGTACAGAATAAGGATATCCTGTACAGAGGATAGACATAAACATAAGCTACCATAACAAAACACCATCGATATGTACATACATGTACAGGGCAAGTATGTTTTTGTCAAAGTAAATCCTGAAATTAATTTCTGGTACAAACATCTTCTTTTCAGCAGAGCTGAAATGGCAATGATATTATTTATAATAAGATTTATAATTTGTGAGCCATATTGATCCATCGGAAGAAGCGGCCGACTATCCACATCGTATAATCGACCGGTGAATTAGTTATACCAGTATTCAATAATTATCCTATAATTGAGTCTGTGTGTAGAAAAGAAAAATCCGAAAATGGAAACCATACTTTATATTGCTTTTGGTACTGTGACCTCCTTGGTATCATACCATTCTTCATATCACATGCAATATCTCAAATCAAAGAGGAAATTTCTCAACAATTTTACAATATGATATTTTCAAGTAGGAGTTATAATACTATTACAGTTTTCATGGACTTTATTCACATACTTTTGCCCTGATAGCAACCATGCAGTATTTGTATTATTAAACCTTTAGGCAACGAAAACACCCAACCCTGTTGTACGGGCAAATGGACATCTCAGGTAGTGTCGGTCGGTCAACTTTCTTTTTACCCACACAATTCGGGAAATGTGTGTGGAATTTTCAATTTTAAGGCAATTTTCGAATATTTTAAATAGTTTTTCAAAAATTTCTAAAAGAAAATTAAAAATTAATATTTGTGGGAAATTCCAACATATTGGTTCGGTCGGGCCTGTACAACAGAAGATTTTCCATGGCCTTAATGGAAATCTTGTTTTATTAATAAGTTAGCAACGGATCAACATGACTGGTTCATGAATGAGGTGTTATTTCAAAATGCTGATTTGATTGGTAATGTAATTAGTGATCTTGGTATTACAGGCACATTATAAATTTACAGAAGGAAAAATCCCGTAACACTTTTGGACCGGTGATTTGATATTTCGCCGGTAATAAATCATCTAAGGATGTGTCTATTTCCCACTACGTGGTCCAATTAAAAGACTGCGAAGGACATAATTATGCCCCAAGGGCATAAACTAACCTTCATAACCCTAAAAATGGGCCACATAGTCAGCGGTTGACAAATTACCTGTGAATTGTCAAAATCAACGGTCCAAAAGTATTAAGGGATGGGAACATAATGCAAAATCAATGGTCTTTCAGCCAACACACACAAACATATCCAGTGAAGGAGTAATTGCATCACAGAGGACTGCAGCAGTTGGCTTGTAAATTCTTACTGGTATAGGCAACAAACAAGAAACCCTGTTCTATCAGTCTGACCCCCGGTACCCCAACTCAACACAAAGGTTTGTAACCATGACTGTTCTTCATTTTTTCAAAGTACCCCTTTGCAAGGATTTTACCCCTTTTTTTGGCAAAAACGAGGACAAAATTGGGGTGAAAATACACTTTTGTTGGTGACTATGATTTCAAACACCCCTTTTTAAAGACACTTTATACATACATTAAATAGATAAAATTGATTCCCAAACATGACATTTTTTTAGGATTTCGTAATATACCCCATTTTTTGAATTTCGCTGAGACTAATTCATGAAATATACCCCTATTTTCATGATTTCGCGGTTTGCGCTGACAATAAAAAATATACCCCTATCTTCATGGTTGCCAACTTTTGTGTTGAGTTGGGGTATCGGGGTCTGACCTGCCCATTTTTGTAAAAATTGGTGAACAAAATGTCCATCTGCAAATGAATACAGAGGCAAAATGTTTACAGACTGTTTGGACTTTTTCCGGTCATTAGAAAGGGAAAAAAGCAAACCAAAAATAAGAAAAAAAAACCCAAAGTATTCATTTGCATGTGAACCTGTTTTTCACCAATTTCTAAAAACATGGGTTGATCGGGTCCGTATAAGAACATGTTTTTTTTCATTTTATCGCCTTACTGCATTTTGATATAAAACTATTTCAATGGACTATATGACAGATCCATCAATGACATGTCATGAATTTTCCTGCCTCATAACTGACCTTTCATATTGCAAAACTGGAGGGAAAATAGTGAATGAGGTATACCACTGTGAAAAAAAGGAAACTTTACACAACACTATCTTCTGCATTTTTGTGCGCATTTGCAAAATAAAGTTGATTAACTTACCAAATAATTAAAAATCTGACCTTCTTTTTTGCTTGAATTTCAATAACAAAGGAATTATTTTCTGGTATGTTTGGTATACACTTGCAACTTCATTTGGAACTCAGCAAAATGCAGTCTTAAATAAATCATTACCTTATGATGCATCTATAATTTTTCTGATATTTTGGAGTTGCTTACACAACTCAACACCCCCCGACTGTGAGTAATTTGGTAATTGGTTTGGTTAGTGAAAAAGTTACAGAAATTGTGTCATTTTTGGGGGGTAAATTAGTAAACAATAATTTATGCACAATTAATAAATTTATGCAACCCAAGCTTTACAAAGATTTCACTACATTTTCTCACCAAACATGTAAATGTACTAGCTCTGAATCATAGCTCTCTGCATGAGAGCTATGAAATATTTTTCAACTTTTCTGAATCAAATTAGTCAAACTTTGGCTTATATCATGTTTAATGTTCAAATAATATGTATGCCTCGGTTTAATATCTCAACCGGTTTCTATTTCCAAGGAAAAACTGGCTTGAATTTCAATCGCCCTATTCCCACTACAGTAAAGAAAAGACGCCGACTGTCTATGCTTGTTTTCGTAGCTATAAATGTACCAGGAGTAATGTACCAGGGGTAATGTACCAGGGGTAATGTACCAAGGGCAAATGCTACTGGAAGCCGGATGACTACAGTAACAATTTCACTCATTTTAAAAGTTGGCATTGGTTGATACATGAACATGAATAGGGACAATAGTAGGCTTACGCCTTTACGGTCTCCAGATCACCTTAGGGCAATTATAGTTCACCCCATTTCCCTCATGAACAGTCCATATTTGTTTTATATAACGCATGAAAATATTTTTGTGTGCAACTTTGATCAAATTCAACATGAACAAGATCTTACAGGCGAGTCGATCCTCAAAGACAAAATCGTACGAGGCAGGGCATTTTTTGTCTTTCAAAAAGTACTATTGACCGCCAAGACAAAAAAGACAGGGAAGTGACGTCAAGCATGAAATGGACCAAACTATTTTGTGATATCTGATGTAGTATCGACCAATCAGATGGCTAGAATATTTTCATGCGTTATATAATACAAACTATGTCACAATGTCAAATTTGAACACTTCCATTACAACATGCGAAAGCGAGTGTTATCGAACAATCCAAATTGAACCAAGTAATGAAATTTGCACAAACATTTATAGGCATGCAATATTTGTTGTATATAATTATATCACATATAAATCATTTTCAAGCCATATGGTTGTGAAATACTGTAAAACACTTTAATTTTGCGGATACTTTATTTCACCAATTTTAAATTACTTCAATTTTTGCGGGCATTTAGTTTCGCGAATCTGAACATTTTACTGTTACTTTCAATGCAAAATTGTCTGTTTCGCGGGTATTTAATTTTGCGAATCCACGCCCCTTGCGAAATTTGCGAAATTTAATCCCTCGTGAAATTAAGTGGTTTTACCAAGGCTCAAGATAAGCAGGCGCTGGGCAAATTTTACCCCTCGGTCCTCTAGCCATAGCGCCCAGTAATGCTGAAAAATAAACAACCGAGCGCTGATATTTTGTCCAAACCAGTGCCCGTTGATGATCGGTAAGCTTGCCTAAGACATCGAATTTCGATTTGACAACACAATTTTATAAAAAGTTATCTACCGGTAGACTGAAAGTAGCTCCTGGTTCTCAATAAATCCCATGATCCGGGCGCTACTTTTGAAAAAAAGTAGCTCCTGGTAAAAAACTGTTATCTTGAGCCTTAGGTTTTACAGTAAACATCATGGCTAAAATTAGGCTATCATATAATACAGCATCACAATAGTCTTCTAATTAGTCACAACTCTGTTGTAATTGTAGAGCAATCCTATGCGTCTTTCCACCTGAAGTAAATGTACAAATGGGACGTCATAACATATTCCAGTGAAAGCATCATATTAGTGGTGCGATTCTAATGTGCTAGCATTATGTACTCCAATACGTGTAGATGCAGCCGGGTAGACCCATCAGGTGATGGATGTATCACTCGATCTGGCCAGGGAGTCTGAAGATGAATATGTGACCCGTCACATCAAAATGGACATGTTGGAGGCCAGAGTCAAATCTTAAGTATTGGTATGACTTGAAAGAGCAGATTTTAAGCATCGAAATGATGCCATGTTGAAGGTAACAGGACTTTGTAATCACAAGATATGATTTGAAGAAGCATATTTTATTATATTATTTTCTTTATATTTCAGCAAATATGTGACCAGTCGCGTCAAAAAAGACATGTTGTCGGCAAACACAGTTATGAGTTACAGGCCAATATATTTGGTGAAATATAAAGGAAATAATAGAAAAAAATATGCTTCTTCAAATCATATCTTGTGATTAAAAAGTCTGATCTCCTTCAACATGGTATCATTTTCAAGCTTAAAATGTGTTCTTCCAATTCATGACAATAACACAAAATTGACTCATGCCACCAACATGTCCATTTTGATGTGACGGGTCACATATATTTGGTCTCTATCTCAAAACTGAGTCTGCAGAAGACTTGTCCTTTTTGACGTGACTGGTCACATATAAACGTTAGCACATGACCGAGTCAGATGGAGGGAGGTGGTGAAGAAATCCGTCATGCAGTGCCCCTACGACCCTGGAGGGTTATGGGAGCGGTAAGACGGTAAGGTCACATATAATTACATAGTTAATAAATCCTAGATGATATATTATAGTCAATTGTATCTACTCTTCTCCAGCAGGTAATGCATCCTCTAATCTCTTGATAAATTTCACTCTGATTTCTGTCTGATTGTCCCCTTTGAGTAAATCTTGCGCAAACCTTACATTGACGTCCATCTGAACCTGAAAGAAACAAACAATGTGTAGAATTTAATTTGAGTCAAAATTGTATTCTCTTTCCACTGACCTGACCCCATTTTGCCAATACTTTAAAGGGGCATTGAGTGATACATAGTGGGAGTGCGCCCTCAATTATCCTGGAAATCAGTTTTTTTGCATGTACGTAATACTTAGGCATACCATCTGAAACAGTTTACCAACATTCGCCGTTTATCATATACAATTTCATGATTTTCTTAGTTTCGATATGATGATATCGAAACTCAGGTGCTGAATTCGGAAGTTATGCATCGTTTCACTCATGGACTTTCGCTGCAAATCTCAACCCGGAAGTGCCGTTATTTGCTTATTTTGGCATGAAGGCGATGTCGGAATTGTATGACATTTTGGATTTGGGCTATGTTGATGATTATCTTTAAGTTATTTGCTCATTTAGTATATCGATACATCTCTCACTCTCAATGCCCTTTTAAATCACACTCATTGCCGCTATTTATATTATCAGACTTCGTAAGACTTCAATCTCAGCCAAACTCGATGACAATATTATTTGGGTAAGAAGACTTGAGATACTCATGGGGAGTACACAGATTTCCTCTAATGACCCATACATGACTTTTGACAAACATTTTGTCAACACTTTAAACTGCACTTTAGGGCTCTCATATGAAAAGACAAACTTCAATAAAAACCAAACTTGGTGACAATAATCTATCTTTGGGTAAGGAGATTTGAGATGACTCCCAGTATTTCTTAAACCGTGAAACAGCAAACTCACAATCAATTTGAATTAGCCTAATCACCCCACAGTCTATTTGAATAGTTGATGCACTTACTGTTTCTAATGACCCCCTAATGACCCAACATCGTATATGGAATTGATCCACTGTTTCTAATGACCCCACATTGATCCACTGTTTCTAATGACCCCACATAGTGTTTATAATGACCCCCTAATGGAATTGATTCACTTACTGTTTCTAAACCCCCTGATAACCCCGTATATAGTTCAGTCAGTTCCGAATTTGTGAACCTACTTACATACAGCAGTGAATGAGTTCAGAAGAGCATGGGCGCTCAAAACGCTCCCAACATTGTGCATTGTGAATTGTATGCATGATTGTGTTCTTGCAAGAGTGTGTGTATGGCTGGATTACGCCTGGAATGTATGCCTGTATTACTTTAGCGTGCAGAGAGATAGAAACAGCATCTTACTTGCCAATTTAGAACTATAGTACATTTGAATACATGATGTACTTACTGTTTCACATGACCCCCTGATGACGCCGCATAGTATATTGGAATAGTTGAGTTGTCCATGTTCTTCTGGAAGTTCTACAAAGTCTGTGAGTGGATTCTGGTCCATAATAAGTGAGAATTCATCGCCCGCTGCACTCCAATTGGAGATGGTCGGTGTAATACCAAGGAACATTCTAAAGGCAGTCTAAATCAAAAGAAACATACACAAAAATTAGACCGGCCGAATAGTACTGTAAAAGTGTAAATTTTCGTGTGTGTAAATGCTCGCGCTTTGCACATATTTAACAATTTTGCTTGCTTTTATTTTTGAATTTTCAAACTTCTTTACATAGACCTACATACAAAATGAATATATTCGCGCGGTTTTTTATTTCATAAATGTAGCTTGAAAATTTCCACTTTTACAGTACTTCCCAGAGTGGTCGGGTTTGCCTTGAAAATTATTCACCCATATATAATGCATCTCAGAAACTATGAGGGTCATTCAATTAGTTCTACCTCCTACCTCATAACTTTATTATTATATGAGCCAGCCTTATCAAATATCACACGATTGTAGCTTGGAACCTCAGCTACAAATTCAATGTAAATTGATCTGAGTACTGGTTGTACTTTTCCGGACATGCAGTGAGAACCAAACCTCGATTTAGTGTGACGGAAACGGATGAAAAAAAAGCAAAATATCGCCGAAGTGCTTTTCAATTGGCCTATTGTAAGAGGCAAAACATACCTATCGGTCAATTATAACCGTTCTAAATGTCAGATATCTCTTAAACAGACTGTAAACAATAAAGTTGACTGATTGGTTTGGAAAAAATATGCCGTTTGATTAGCCAGATCCAGGTCAGGACAACCATTGAGTTTACCCCTCCCCTAGAGAACCCTGTAAAAGTCATATTTGTCTTTCATGATAACTAAGCCATCTTCAATATATCAACTAAATGGAGGGATTTAAAGTCTGTCAAAGTGATAATTTTCTATCATTGACTACCTGATTGAATATTCTGAAGGTTGCACATAAGTAAAACTCATAAAGTGACTATTATGATCAAGCTTTAATAGTCGAGGCATCATTGTGGCATTGTTGTAACAACGAAAATTTGACTGATGGCAGTATTCTGGTATGCCAAAGGCATAGCTATGCATTTGAGTAGATAGTAAACTATTTGCAAGCCTACAAGAGTTGATATTGTTAACTATCTTATCTATATATGATAATACTGTAATATATTCAGATCATTCATTCATTTCCATTTTCAGTATTTAAATCATGCTCTTATATCTAACCATACAATACGAAAAAACACCCGAAAACATGTGTATATTTTTAAGGTAATTTTCTGTGTCCGTTGTCCAAAATCTCTCTCTGGCTTTGACCGCGTCATAACAAAAGTAAAGCAGATATCAATTATCATTTACTACACATTTGTAGCTATGATTCAGAGCTATAATCATGACAAATGTCATGAGGTTGACATTAATATTAGCGATGTTATGAGGGAGGAGGTAGAACTTATTGAATGACCCTAGATTAATACCACAAGAAAGCCAAGATTTTACTTATTTTATTACCTCTTTCAAAACTACAAGTCTGAAAGGCGTTTCATTTTGATGCTACTGCATGAGTGAACATCTGTGATTTATCCCAAAATGTGTATAGCAGCACAACAGAGATGTAAATGATCTAGGTTTCACATAAGAATCAGGTTTCAAAATTGATGGTGATAGGCAAGCATGGGTCAAAATGATTTTCCAGGAACATTTATTCAAATAAAATGATGTGTTTTAATATTATTTTATTTCTACTATGGCTAGAAGAGACCAAGCTTCGCTAACATTCCCCTGGTGATATCTTATACACAAAAAGGTTAATTAAAATAAAAGGGTTATTTTGTTACTGTCTCGCAAACCTTCAATCATTCATTTTGAATTTGAATAATTTGAGAGATTTAGTGATACAGGGTTACAAATTATTGCAAACAGATTTGTGTGAATCAATGTTAATTCTTACATGTATATTTTAGATTTATACACAGAGTAATTCTGTTATACCCTTCACAGAGGTATTCATAGTGCATGATTTTTTAATAACGACGCATACTACCGATGTAGGTGTGTAGGGTATAACAGAATTATGCCTTATAGATACACACACTATAGTTCAGTCAGTTCCAAATTGGTGAATCCTGTTTACAGCAGCGAATGAATTTAAAAGAGTGTCATGCGCAAAATGCTCGCACAGCGCACCCATAGCGCAGTGTCATCGTATGCGTGATGGTTGCGTTTGCCAAAATCACATTTACACACTTGGATTATTTTTGCGTGAGAATAGATAAAAACAGAACATTTCTCGCCAATTTGGAACTGATTAAACTATCGCTTATTTGCAAGAATCAAATAATTGTCGCAAAATCTCATTTCATGAGGATCAGCTGATTCTTACACTGTGCAACACAATTCTACCCATACTTACCTTTGCTATTACATCTGCTGTTTCCCTAAAGTCATGGCATCTGCCGACCCCTGACCTCGCTAAGAAATCCTCCACAAGACGTACACCTATGTTATAGCCCCTGTTAACATCAAATATGAAGACATGTTTATTTATTTTAATTATCTACATACTATAATTAATTAAAAGGTTTAAACATTTTTTAATTAGGGCATAATTAATTAGCCAAAAGCTAACAAACATTTTTAGCTCTCCAAGTGTACTTCCCATACCAAATCACCCGGCCACCATAGCTCATCTCATCTATCTACAAACTTTACTTTGCATATTTTATGCAAACATAATTAGACATAATTAGGGAATTACCTGTCAATTGGAATTGAAAAAAATAAAGAAAATAACAAGAAAGTTTTTGCCAGATATGTTTGTTTCATGCCCCTTTTTTGACCTAAAATATCTCGGCAACCAAATGTCCGATTGAAATAAAATGTTCAATTCCAGAATCGTCAGACTAAGGGCTAAAAACATATTTTATTTAAAAGGAAATCTAAATTTTTGACTCAGCCAATAGAGCCACATGGACTCTAAATTAACTATGCATGCGAGCGGGACACGGTTCGACCGTGTCACGCACGTATGACCCGTGGCCCGTAAGCAAAACACTGTATACGAAAACACGAACTAGATTTTACAATTTGAACTAACACATTTTCGTAATAAAACACAAGGAAATACAAGGAAACTAATGGATTATTAGCCATTTATTTAGACTATGTGCATGAAAGTTCAAATAAAAAACAATGATTCCGTCCCTTATTACTGCTAATTAATAATAATATGGAGTTTACCAGGCACTTCGATCACTCGCGAGTGATACTAACAAGCGCCATTGTTACAGCTAGTCTTATTCCCAATCATTTTGCTCCTTTTCCTAACACTCAGCGGCATGAGAACAAGACTAGCATTAATTTAAAAGTGACGTCATGATTATAATTGATAAATTCTCCGAATTGCGCAGAAAGCCGCCATTTTGTACACATTTTAAACCGACAGAAAAAATTCTGCGCAACTACGTGTAAAGCAATGGGATTTTTAACTCTGGACGAAAGTGAATATGAACTGCCAATATTTAAGGATTTACCATACTTTGTTTTAGTTATTTGAAGATGACACTCAAACTCAATCTTTAGGTTTGGCTTTGATGGTACGTGATCAGAGATCAAGTAGGGAATCTTTTTGCGTAGCTCTTTTTGCTACATATTTGTGCATTAGTGTTCAAAAGTGTGTCGCATTTCGTGATGCTACATTGGTTAAATCGAACGCTGCGTGGTGTTATGCACTATGCCTGTTATTACGGGGCTTGGGGTCTACTGTGGGTTGGGTTTGGGAATTCACGGAGAGTGAGACTTACGGGATACGGGTACCCGTGACACGCACGTATAGAATGACCCGTGTCACGTAAGAGAAAAAACACGGGATAACTCATACCTAAAATTAACCCTAACCCTACTACCTAACACAGAAACACCACTTTGCTTGTGCGGGTGCACAAGTTCTATCCCATGTAGCACTAAAAATATGGGTATATGGTCTCCGATCTTTTAGCCTGTGAAGCCCTCCCCTGTGGCCGAGTGGTGGTATCTCGCCTGTTACGCTGCCGACCCGGGTTCGATTCCTGTGGCCGGCGGACATAATTGTGTGCATTTTTTATTTACCCCCGCCCCCTGTTCTTCGTTCCATACCCACTGCCACGTTCTAGGGTTACGGTTAAGTGTGCTTGACAAGCATGGGTAACCGTTTTGATGGGCAAGTTCACTCCCCCCATCCTACAATGTAGGCCTCAATTGCTTCAAATGAGTTGCAAAGGTCCGACAGGAAAACAACTATTAAATTCCAAATATAACTTACATCTTGTCCAATTGTTTATTAACTTCTTCGTCACTTTCATAATCTTTTACAAGCTGTGTTACTAGTGCTCCATATGTGAGGGTAAATAGTTCCTGAGACTAAAATAAAAAACACAACATAAATCTATTAATTAAGTATTCCTCATATTTTGTCCAACATTATTATGACAGCGACTAGAGTCACTAGACCTATTTTCGCGGCAGTAATTTTTTTCCTTTGCCGATATTTAAATGTTCTACAGCTTACATTACAGTGTGTTTTTAAATTTGTGATTTTTAGCATCCTCATATTAATTAGGCCAAATAAAAATATATTTTCTTGTCCTCGCGCACATCCATTTTGGCTGCCGCATCAAAAAAGTTATTTTTTTATATTTTTGTTGTTGTTGAATATTCTCAAGATCACACTGATGTTGTAAATGGAGAATGTGTCAATATTTATAAACAAAAATCTGTGTTAAAATCAGGGAATCAACACAACAGGCGAAATGTTAATTATCAAAAAATGATAAAAATGAAACTGTATCATCAGAGGATATAAATAAATCGTGGGTAAAACTTGTGTGTTAAAATACCAGTGTGGCCTTGGCAGGGATAGCACTGGATCAAAAATGTGAGAGGTCCCATGACATTTTTCAAGACCCCGTAGGACTTCAAAAAAACAAATTTAAGGGGTCCCCCAAGAAATTGAGGGGTCCTGTAGTTTGGGTATTTGACATTTTTACTTTTTTACGGACAGTTTTATTTAATGAATTTATATTGTGAGCAAAGGATGGATATGTAATTTACAGAATTTCTTAAGGTTTCCATTTCCATACATCGTCAAATTTAAGGGGTCCCTTCAATCTTGATCGGGACCCGCAAGTCTTTCCAATTTGAAACCTGACGCGTCACTACAAGAAAGTGAGAGGTCCAGGACGCGCAGACGCGTCAGAATGCGACCCCTGGGCCTTGGGAACATTTGTTTTTTGTTTTTGCTGGAACTGATTTATTGATCAAGATATTCCCCAGATCACACTGATATATTGTAAATCTTGAATATACACATCTTTTCTGTTTAGCTTTGTCCTATACCTGAAAGAGGAAAAAAATAGAGAAAAATCCTTGGTGTTACATTAAAATAAACATGCAAAATATCTTGATTTGTTTCCAGGACGGGGTAGGTTATAAAGATAGTCTTAGAAAAGTGGCGGTTTGGTCACACACACTAACTATACACTGTTTTTTGAGTATACACGCGTCACTATACACATATATGCACACGTCACAAATACTTTCATGATGCACAGTGCGCTTGTGTCTGTATTTATTCGCTGCTGTAAGGAGGTTTCGCCAATTTTGAACTGATCAAACTATCTGCTATAGCCTACTATTAGGCATAGCACACATAACATTACAATTGATTGAGACATACAAAATTGGAGTCAAATGAAAGATTGCAATGAAAGATTTATTTTCCAAAAAGAATTATGACAATCGATCAATGCATTCTTGTATTATGGTGTTTTGAAATACTTCGAAAATGGCCGAAAAACTGCCAAAAATAGTAACAATGTCCAAAAATAGAATTTATCAAGATTTAGAGAGCTCAATTTGTTAATAATGTAACATCAAAACACCATTTACACATATTTCTAATAACAATTGAATATCTATATTATCATGTTAAATAAAAAAATATGGAAAATTATATTGCATTAAGCTAAAATAACCTAGTGAAATTGGTCATTTTGACCAGTTTTACTGACCGCAATCAAAAAGTGACTACTTGTAAGTCCAGCTAAATTAATATGCGTAAATGTTATAAATCCAGATGTGAATGGTGTATTGCAATCAAACTTGGCATACTGGCTAAGGGGGCTGTCATTTTCTTCGGGAGGGGGGGGGGGGGGGGGGGGGGGGGGCCACAAATATGGTGGGGGGTCATAATTTTGTAAAATCTGAAATAGGGGGGATATAGTTTGGTGTAGCAATTCAGATTCTAAAGTTTCCAAACGGCAATTTTTTTCGCGCTTTGCGCGCATTCATCTAAACATATCCCTTATAAATGTACATATTTACAACACCTTTCCTGTTTATTTTTCATTATTGGCTATTTTAGTCATTAAAAAATCGAACTTCGATAGGCCGGGGAGGGGGGGGGGGGGGGGGGGGGGGGGGGGGGGGGGGGGTGGGGGAGGTCATAAAATTATTTTGTATCGGATAGGGGGGGTTATAAATTATTAACAACGGCCATTGACATATTTGTGACCCCCCCCTGCCGAAGAAAATGATAGCCCCCTGACTGTATGATACCCAATCTTTAAACTATATTTAGTTTCATAAGATCATTAAATATGCAAATTAGCTAATTATCTATTAAAGTCATTAATATGCAAATGAGCAATGTCCGACAATTTTTTTCCCATCAACAGAATGATCTGTAAAAGACAGTGGCGTAACAGCCGGGGGGGGGGGGGGGGGGGGGGCAGGGTGCTCAGCAGGAAATTCAAACCTACCCACCAGGAAAAATGGGGGGAAGGGAAAAGAGGAAAAGAAGGGGAAAGGGAAAGAAAAGAGAGAGAGAAAGGAAAAAGGGAGGAAAAAGAAAAAGGAAAAGGAGAAAAAAAGGGGGAAAGAAAGAAAAGAAGAAAGGGAAAGAAAGAAAGAAAATTTCGCAGTACAAAAAGCACAACAGTCAACAAATTGTTGACTGCTGTGTTTTTTTTACTGTGAAATTTGGTGACCGTGCCAAATTTGGTGACCGTGCAAAATTTGTGACCTTGCGTAATTTTGTGACCGTGCAAAATTTGTGACCGAGGTGACTGACTGGGAAAAAAATTGGGGCAACCTTTTACGAAAAATTCCGGGACGGAATTATTCTAACCAGGATATTTTTTGGCTGTGCCCCCCCTGACAACCAACCTCTGTTAGTTACGCCCCTGGTAATAGATATATAACATTTTTAGTACTATTTTAGTATAGGATCTTTGGGTTATGAGTTACTATTCCTATGGTGTGGGTCATGAGGTATATGTGGGTCATTTAGGTTTAAATATGGGTTCATCTAAAGTCCTGTCCTGTATTAATTATTAATTATCTTTTATTTTCTTTATTTCAAAACTAATTATTTTGTGGTCGCAACCAATCTTCAACCCCTTATACTGAGGACTCTGCATTTAATTATTTTCCAAGTATAATTAATTTGATACCAACTAAGTAATGCAATCATGTTCTATGTTTTTACATCATATTGTCTGATATGATTAGATTAGAGTCAGAAAGTAGCAAATGAAGTTTATTGAAAGTCATTTTAAAGGTGAAAATCCTAAATAAAAATAAAAATAATTAAATATTTTGTAATTCTCAATTTCGGACGTGGGCGGCAACAGGAAACTCAAAAGCAATTGTGAAGTACAGGAAACCCATACGTTGGTGGTTTTTTTTCCTTTTCCCCTACCAACGTATGGGGAAATTGTATAGCGAGAAACTGTCAATTTGATTTGCTGTATAAAGTAAATGGTCTGACTTTCGAATGAGGGTCGGGTGAATTACAGCAAAACTGCATTTCCGTTGATTTTCATACTAACTACGCACCTTCATAAAGTCCTCTTCTTCCTTGTCAGCCACTTTTTAAAACATGAAAATCCTAAATTATTCGATATTTAATCACTGAATCTCCGCCGTGTAATGCAATGGTAGAATTTGTTTTCGTAGTTTCTGATATCTTTGCTATCCAATACGCAGCGCGCAGTCCAGATCAGATATAGTCTCGTCCACCAGTCGTAAAATAACATACACGTCTATCTGGTATCTGTGAGAATATTCTCAACACTACATCCGGAGCCAAGCGAGTCTTCGTACACCCGGAATGTTAAAACGACTCGAGATACCTCTATCCAGATATCGACGAGTTATCGAGCCCTGTGTAATCTCTTTAACAAATAGTCAAGTTTCGTGAAATCAAAGCTAGTGCCATTGAAGTGTATTGGCTTAAAATGTCACCTTATTTTTCAACGGATTGTTTTATTTTTAAGGAATTTGAAACGAATGGCCAGATATATGAGGAAGAGTAGATAAGAACACGCACAAATAAGTGTTTTTATGAGATCTTGTAAGCGATACGTAAATTACCACAAAAATCACATGTAGAAGGAGTCATACTTAGGATGGGGACAGATAGTGAAACATGCAAAATACCCTATGGTGAATAATACCAACTGATGACAAATATCACTAAGTATGATTTGTTGTACTAGGGCCTTAATATGAAGAGATTTTTTTGCATAACGGCTTACAGACCACTCCTACATGTTGCTCATTTTGCAGTATTAATGAATCAAAATATTGTATGGCTGTCTTCATGACTTAGATTAGTGCAACCATGCACGCCAATTGAGGCACCAACAATACAAACCACATTCCACATCGTGAATAGCCTAGCCTTTTTAGGTATCCATTCATTAAAATAATGCAAAATGAGTAACACTAACAGGTAGAACTGGATGTAGGCCCTTTTGCAACACAGCTCTTCATATGTTGTTGTTCACTGGTGCGCTGCTCCCAGTGGCAGACTCTGTGTGTGTGCATTGTGCTATGCCTACTACTAAAATATAGCAGCTAGGATAGGTAGGGTTAAAATAAAATAAGCTTTTATTTACAAAAAAAATTAAAGCTTTAAACTTAAAGCAAACAATGAAGGCTTACCACTTTTCTAGGATCCGTAGCTCGTCCACTTTGTCTTGACATAATGACAATTATTGATAAATCTGCTGAACAAATGTGTTTTAGGCCTTGAATTCGAGAGAAAAAGAGACTAAAACATTGATTTTCAATGGTCTAAGAATATTATAGTGACTGAATTGGACAATCGGTAATCTGTATTGACACGGTGTTTCTTACATGATAAAACATATTAGGGATTAAAATATATTTAACTTTGGCACATCTATAAATTTAATAATGTTATTATGAATTAACTCGATATAACAGAATGCAAAAAAATACATATGAGAAGTAAAAAAACCCAACAAATAGTTTGATATGAGTAAAAAAAAATCTCTCCACATATTATGGGATTACAGAATAGAAATGTTTATAGGATATGTAATACAAAAGGTTGACATTTAAAGGAGAGGTTTTGTCAACAGTGTTCGAACACTATTGCCATGTCAAATAAAAGTAATGTCAGCCGTTTTCATAATGTCCTCCACAGCTGATTGATTCGGAACCCGGATAAAAAGTGCATTGACTCAATCATTCTTCATTCACTCACACTGCACAGACTTCCCTGTTCGTGAGTGACACTTGGATCGTTTGTAAAAAGTGATTCTAAAAAGTGTAGCATGCATAGAACAATTTCGAACAACTTTTTATTCCAAAACCGAAAGCGATGAGGCTTTCAAGATGTCTAGTTTACAGATCCCACGTTGGACACCTAAGGAAGTAGCCGATTGGTTGCGAGGTTAGTGTGTTCTTTCATGAAATTTCATCAATGTTTCTCAGACAGTCAGAAGGATATTTGTTTTGAGTGAGAACGTAATTTTCACCACTTCACTTTCAATTTTCTTCGAGTGTCCAGTGTCCTTTGATCAATGACATTCAAAGTCAACTACTGCCAATTTGGTTTACAAGTTAATATTAAACTATGATGACTTAATTGATGGTTGTAAACTTTAAATTTGATGTCGTTTCTGTGGGATCACATAAAGTGAGTATATAAAACCGCAGGCCTAAAGTTCTGTGTTTGACATGTTATTGTTTTTGTATACATGCCCGGTGTGTGTACTGTGTGCACCCGGAAATGGTAGTGAATATCATGATTTTAATTAAATGCAACACACATTGTATAGCAAGGCCAAGGGCGCAGTCAGAGACTGCTGCAGAGTCAAGTTCCAAGTCTCATGTCTATTTACAAAACAAGATAAAGGATACTACAAATAAAGTTCAGATTGTGGATTTTATTTTTCAACTTCCTTTTCCTGCAAACCCAATTATAGGCAATACACAATACAATTAAAATGAAAGTGTCATTCATTAGCATAGACTTATTTATTGTCATACATAGTGAGGTGTCTGATTTGCCATACAGAAATGTGCACATTTCTGTATGTCAAATATTAAAAATGGCCTCCTGAAGCGCATATTAATTGTTTGGAGGGCTTTCCTTGATTTCTGTAATTCAACACATTAACTTAAGGCTACCGGAATAATGTGAAAGGACTTTAAAATATTGTCATTTTTGGAGTTTCATGACATTTTTTGTCATTTCATGACATTTTTTATAACGTTTGTAACATTGACACACGTTACAACCATTACGCATTCGGAAGGTTCTCCAGACCCTGATATTGATCAAAATTACCCCCAGTTGGTTTTGTTTCAAGTAATTGATGTCCATCAACTGAGGAAATAAGCACAACCCGCTTACAGGGTCAACTTGTCAATATTTAGCCTTTTATATCTTGTATGATGTGTCAAGATTGAAAAAATAACGGTTGTAAAGTATAAGTAAGCTCCCATGCTACAAGATTGAAGATGTTAAAACCAGCCCTCAAATTAACCGAAGGCACCAAAGGCAATTGCCATCGGTGCCCCACCTAGTTGCCTCGATGCCCTCAACTTCTGGCTGTTTTTACTCCATTGAAAAGTACATAATTGCCTTGGTGGAAGTTGGTGCCCCTTTCAAATTGCCTGAAATTGCCTTGCCCTTTCCATTTCTTAATTTGAGGGCTGGTTAAAACTCCCAACTCTGGCCTACAGACGACTACGTGGTGACTTAATCCAAGTTTACCGAATAATGCACGGTTTCACTGCTGTTCAACCAGATACGTTCTTCGACATGGAAGCAAGAGTTGAAGGATTGAGAGGACATAGCCTAAAGATACAAAAGAATCGCATAAAGGAAAGAACCCGTCAGAATTGCTTCTCCCAGCGAATAATCAACTTGTGGAATCGACAAGTCTGCAATCGATTCCTTCCTGGGCAAACACATCAACAGTTACGATTACATGGGAAGCACTACTTTGGAGCAAATCTCATGCAAAGTAAATTAAGTATATTAACTCTATTGCAGTCAAGTAATGATGAATGTGGATGGGCGTTATAGGCTAAAAAGCCTTCCCTTAGTGCCCGTGACGACAGGTAAACAGGTAACATGTGTGTGTCAAAAAAATGTTACAACCATATTACCATAGGGTTTGTGTACAACAACAAAAATCGACATCAAGCTAGGATTCTGGAATTTTGCTCGCTGTCTCCTTGCTACTTTACAGAAGTGTTGGCCAAATATGAGCTAGAAAATCAATTTAAAACAAGATTTAGATTAGAACCACAAACAAAAAGTTCTCATTACTGTGTAAACACCCATTCGGTACAATCATTTGGGGGAATTTGATTTTGCACCCATTATGAACGATACAGTATAAAAAATAAATCTTTGGGGAAATCCCTCGCTGAATTCAGCAGACTCGCATGGTGGGTTTCTGGGTGTTGATCAATGGCGATGCGCGAAATAGTTATCAAAGTGTTCATGTTTTGACACAATATTGGCAGATCGAGCGCGCTATTGTGGATGAAATTGCTGTTATTTAAAATCCTGCAAAATAATGAATAATCAATAATGAAAAAGTTGCCTCATTGTTTTGGAAAAAAATGTTACGGGAAACATAATTGACTAATGGGTTTTGACATGTTTGTGGCCTTAAAATATGACAACTTTATAGCTTTTTTGACACATCGTTAGATCCAAAATGCAACAGCTTTAGAGGAGCTTTCCCCCCGAACCCGCTATGGGCTTCACCCCCTGGACCCCATTGTTTTGCCCCCACCCCCTAATGTACACATAGCACCATGGCGCCACCTGTGCCTAACCCTCAATGATGGAATGATTTTTTAAACTCATTTATCGTACTAAATAAAATGTACAAGTGGTCATTTGAAGATGCTGACCATTTGATGGTCATTTGAAGATGCTGACCATTTGATGGTCATTTGAAGATGCTGACCATGTGATGGTCATTTGAAGATGCTGACCATGTGATGGTCATTTGAAGATGCTGACCATTTGATGGTCATTTGAAGATGCTGACCATTTGATGTACAAAATACAATGTACAAGTGGTAATTTGAGACCGCTGACCACTTGACGTACTAACGAATATGTACAATTGGTCATTTGAGGAGGTTGACCATTTGAAAAGGTGGGCGCTTATAAGGGATTGTTTGATGGTAGTCATTGAGAAAAACAGGGGTGGGGGCTTATAAGGTCCTGGGCGCTTAATAATAATAGGGATAATACGGTACCTGCAAACGAGGACGCACACTCGTTTTTTACATTCCAACCGTGGACACACCTGCAACCGAGGACGTCCTCGGTTTCCTGATATATGTGCAAAAGTATTGCAAACAACACAAATAACACCATATAAACGAGGTCCTCTTTTGTAATCCCCCCCCCCCCCCCCCCCCCCCACCCCATACACCCTTAGGTCTACCCCTTAGGTCGCGGTTGGATAGCACAGTCTAGTTGGCGGTTTGACACCCATCTTATTTATTTTTACCGCCATTTTGGTCCTCGGTGTGTGCCAGTCCAGGTTGGTGGGTCCTCATTTGGATAGTACCACGACTGGCCCTCGTTTGCAGGTAATTACAAGTAGGGTGTGTGTGTGTGCTATCTAAAGAAATTGGTATACCAATGCTGTTCTAAGAAGGAAAACAACCTAAAGTCAGGAGTGAAATTTTACAAAATTACAATTTACATTTTTTTCACTGTTACTTTTTTGAAATATTTTGACAACTTAATGTTCAGTGGCACAGCACAAGATGGAGCGCATAATGCCGGGCATCACTCTTCGTGACCAAAAGCGTAACACCTGGATTCGACAACAAACAGGTGTCAGCGACATCATCGATAACATCAGGATGGCAAAACACAGATGGGCAGGACACATTGCATGGCTAACAGATAACCGGTGGACAGTCAGAGCAACAGAGTGGACTCCAAGAAATTGGACCCGTAAACGTGGACGCCCCAAACACGCTGGAGAGACGACCTTACCCGACAGCTGGGCACTACATGGTCAAGACTAGCCAGAAACAGAAGTCTGTGGAGGCATTCTAGGGAGGGGTTCCTCTCAAGCGAGCGAACTACATCCTGATGATGATGATGAATGTTTAGAGAGCAGATTTTGATAGATATTTTGCGAGTCTATGTAAAAAAAGACTTTTTTGAACATACAGCGGATATAAAAAACCAGCTTATTTATTATATCGTATAATACATACAAGTATGTTATAACTTCTCAGGTCAACAACCTAGACTGAAACTAATATCAAAACCCATTAAACAAATATATGAAACACTCATATCTTTACCAGTTCCTATAATGTATATAAGCTGGAAAACAAATTACCTCCATCAACTCGTCATTTCTGTCCAAGTCACAGTCTCTACCACTGCCCGTCGTTGGCAGAACAAGATCTTTTATATTAATTTTATTTTAAATGTTGTTTGGAATGAATTGATAGATTTTTTCCCATAGTACACGTAGTGTTGTAACCAGGCCTTGAAATAAGATTAAGAAATGCAAAGGGCAGGCAATTAAAGGCAATTTGAAAGGGGCACCAACTTTATCCAAGGCCATTATGTACTTTTGAATGGAGTGAAATTAACATCCATAATTTGAGGGCATCAAGGCAACTAGGTGGGGCATCGAAAGGCAACTAGGTGGAGCATCAAAGGCAATTGCCTTCGATACCTTCGATTAATTCAAGCCCTGGTTGTAACTGGTAATTTTAGTTATGGGGTTGATGGGGAATTTAAGCAAATTTACGTAGAACTGATTCCAAAAGTGTTTGTCGAAATCTCCTGCTCAATTAATGCAGGCATCAATTCACAGCTTGGACCCACCCTCCTCAAGCGCTCACCTTTCTTCACCTGAGCCAATTATTTATAAGGTCATGACTTCACTTTCTTCACACAAAATTAAGGTCACACATCACCATTATGCCACTGTTTTACGTTCAAGCTTCACCATTCAAATGATTTATATAGTTCAAGCTTCACTTTTGATTTTTTTCCCCATAGGTTAAGCTTCACACAAGTTTCATCAAATCGAAAAATGTGGTACATCACTAAAATGCCACTGTTTTTTTCGTTCAAGCTTCACCATTAAAATGATTTACATAGGCCCTAGTCGAAGCTTCACTTTTGACTTGTTTCCATAGGTAAGCTTCACATAAGTTTCACCCAATTGACAAATGTGTTCAAGCTTCCCCGTTTGAGCCAATTGTCACTTTCTGCTGCTTGGTTGCAATCAGTATTTGTATGAAAAAGAAATGTCATTTTTTGATGTTTCAGCTTGTGTTACAGCTTTGCCTCAGATTACCTTTAATCTTGATATATGACCGTTGACCTCGTTGACACATGAATGGTCCTATGTTGCATGTATGTAAGTTTGGTTTGCAATTGGTGTTGTTGGCCCGTTCCTAGCCTTGCGTTTGGGCCAAGGACTCCTCGTAATTTTGCTAAATAAATGCAGATCTGGGAAACCAGCGTAACCTTATGGATGAGCCTTTCTCCTCCCTAACCATCTGAACCTGGAGGGGTCTGTGAACCCCATTGACAGTCAATCAACTCTTGAATACCATGTGCTGAGGCTAAGGGAACTTTGCCATCTAGACAACAACACAGGCCAAAGGTTGATGACCTCCAGGCAGAGGTGGGTGTGCAAGCACAGAACTTAGACTCTCAATCTAATTTTTAAAAAAAATAAAAAAATGTTTAAGCTGTTTTGTAAAAGTGAGTATTTTTTTTAAATTTAAGGGTAGTGTCAACCCGGCACTTGTTTCAAAAATTGAATTTCATATTTCTCTATTATTTAATACTTTTATATGTATTCTATCATTACCATCATAAGGAACTAATCGGAAGCGATTATTTCCCGTTCTTTTGGGTGATTTTAAATTGTTGTTTTGGTAAGTTTGAGGCAGGAAAAGGCGCATGGTTATTTGGCGGGAATTTAAGCGGAGTTCCGCGCTTTTCAAATGCTGCGACAGCTGCTCGATCATTGCGTCGCGCGCTGAAACTTCCCGCGCGTAATACTAGACGCGCCGCTTAATATCCGCGACGTAGACGCGAAAAACAAAAGAGCGTAAAACAATGTCTAAAAATGTAAACAAAGGCCAGTCTTACGATCATTTAAATTTCAGTTTTCTTCCAATTTCTTCACATTGTGACAATATAAATTGAATCTGATAGTTTAATATGATTGTTCATAATAGTATACTCGCTTTTTAGGTCACACGCCCGTGTATTCCGTGAACATTTAGCTTTAAATGGTGGAAAATGTCAATATTTTTACTAAATCGATGTTTTCTAGAAGTTCAAATTTGAAGGAATTTTACGAATTTTCAGACAACATAACTAAAAATATATCAAAGTATCAGGTAAGCTTTTACCACCATTGTGTAGAGGACTTTCAGCGCTAGGAGGCAATTTTTTATTTTTTCGATTATGGATTTTAAACTCGAGATTTTCATCCATTTCTAGCAAAATGTATGCAAAAAACACGACTTTTACACTTTTCCGATGTTTTTAGCAATATTTCCAAAACCAAGCTTTATTTTGGAAAAAGAAAAAATTGCCTCCTAGACAAAATTGTTTTGTTTACAAAAACGTATATTAGAACAAATTACCATTTTATATTTTATAGTTATGCTGTCTGAAAAATTTGGGGTAAAAAAATCACTTTTTGGTTCATTTCTCAAAATTTAGTTTATTTGGTATCACATTGATATCACCATCGGATTCCTTATCAAATTTCCTTTCTAAAAATGTATACTTTTATGTACTTTTATTCAATATTCTCAAACTTAGAAGCAAAAGTTGATCATCAAAATAAAAATAATAGGGTTGACACTTCCCTTAAAAAGGGTTTTTAAAGTTTTTTTGAGGTTTTTTTCATTTATTTTTTTTGTTAAAGTTTTTTTTGTTAAAAAAGATTTTTTAAAGTGATTTTTTAAAAGTGTTTTTTTAAAAAAAATATTTTTAAGAGTGGTTTTTTTCCTTCTTTTTTTGTAATTTTTTTTTTTAAATAAATAAATTTTAAAGTGTTTTTTTAAAAGTTTTTTTGTTTAAGTTTTTTTAAAAAGTTTTTTTAAGAGTGTTTTATTTAATTTATTTATTTATCTATTCATTTATTTATTTATTTATTTATAAGAATCACGATGGACGATGGACCATTTCATCTACTTGGGGAATTCAAAATCTAGTCAAATGAGGGGCTACTTTCATATAGGGATTTTATACCCTTTCATATCATCATCATCAGTTACGCATTTCGTCTTTGTTGACATGGCGCCCTCACTTATCAGTTAGTAAATGCCAGGTATATCTGTCACTGGCCAGTTCTGCTAGATTTTCTGCGTTTGTATAGTCAATATTTAGTTCTTGCAATTGTTTTTGGATCATTCTTATCCACGTCTGTTTTGGTCTACCTTGTGGTCTTTTAACACTTCTTCCTATTTCTGCTAGGGACATCTTTGCTGGGGTTTTCTCTGGGAGTCTTAGGAGATGCCTAGTTCTTATTAAGATGCTCCATCTGGTTTGACTCGTTCGTTGATATAACTCCTCATTAGTTACTTTGTCTTGCCAGCTTAATTTCATCATTCTACGTAATAACGATCTCTGGAACACATCGATTTTGTGTTCAGCTTTCTTGTCCATTGTCCATAGTTCACAATTATAAAGGAAGATGCGGGTTATGAATGAGTTAAACGTTCTTAGTTTTAAGTTCGTTGATGTTGTTCTTGAATTCATGATAAATTTCAGTTTATTGTATGCCATCATAGCCAATTGTTTCCTTCTGCAAATATCTTCATTTGTGTCCAATAAGCTGCCGAGATACTTGCATTTCTTCCATGACTCGTTTCCGTTTCTTTTTATTGTGTATTCTTCTGTTTTGGTTTGGTTAATTTTGAGATTGCGTTTGCTGAGCTTGTCTGGTATTTCCGCTTTGATTTGTTCAATTTTATGAATGCTGTTAGCGACCCAACTGATATCATCTGCGTATTGCTGGTCTATGAGGAAATACGGATCAGTCTTCCTGCAGTAGGTATGATCTTTTAGATGAGGTGGCAGGAGATCTTCGGCTTCCGATATATTAGGTTTGGCGTATGTATGATCTAGGTCTACATGTTTTTCTTGCTCCAGGGCTTTGGCCAAGTATAGAGTGAAGAGGATCGGGCTGAGGCAATCCCCCTGAGGGACCCCTATATTAGTTGTGAAATAGTCTCCGGTAGTTTTTCCGCATCTGACTTTCAGTCTTACATCTTTCAGGAGAATTGTTGTCAGATGCAGCTCATCTGTGTTGAGAATGCTCTGGAGATCTTCATATAGGGTCTTGCGGATGACGCTATCAAATGCTTTGCTCATGTCAAGCATGATTATGTGAGTTTCGTAGCTCGAAGAAGTGATTGCTTTTTCAGCTAGAGTCTTGAATGTGAACACATTTTCTGTGGTTGATCTTCCAGCACGGTAGGCTGCTTGTGTAAGCGGAATGTTTTCATTCAGTCGGTCATCAATTCTTCTTAGTAGACACATTGCTAATATTTTCCTTAGTACAGAGAGTAAGATAATTGGTCGTAGATTTGATGGCGGACCTTGTTTTTTGCCCGGTTTGGGAAGTGGTACTAATATGCCATCTTTCATTTCTGAAGGAAATTGTCCTGTGCTGGCGATGTCATTAAGCAGTTCAGCTATAATTTCGTTTATTTCCGCTGGTCCATATTTAAGAAGTTCACTATTAATTTCGTCACATCCTGGACTTTTGTTGTTTTTCAGCGTGCTGATTGCTCCTTTGACTTCTTCCGCCGTAAATGGTGTTGTCATTTCTTTTGGTTCTAAGTCTGGTATGTTTTCAGCTTTGTCTGATACAAAGAGTGTTTTGAAGAATTCCGTTATTAATTTGACTTTGTCTTCTTCACTGGTTGCAGTTTCATTTAGTTCATTGTGCACTATGAGATTTTTCTTGGGCTCTATGATTTTTAGAGCTTTGATTGCTTTGAACATTTTGGTTGAGTCATTTTTGCAGTTTTCAAGCTCTTCCAGTTTCTCATTAATTTTGCTCGTTTCATTTTCCTTAACGAGTTTGTGGATTTGTTTTAGTGTCTTGTTTCTTTCTTTCTTCAGTTTTCTTCTTTGTTCCTTGTTGTCAGATGCGTTGATTTCAAGTCTTAGTTTTTGTTGCTTTTCAGACATGTTATTTATTCGTGGATCGTCTATTCGTTTGTTGTTGTTTTTGTACCCTACCGCTTCTTCGGCAGCTTCTAGGCATGATTTCCTAATCTTGTTCCACTTGTCTTGAGGAGATTCTTCTTCGTCATCTTTACTTATTTCTTTAGGTTTGGTGGTTACTTTCCCTTGATACAGTTGTCTGAATTCTGGTTCTTTAAGTTTGTCGACGGCAAGTGTCTTCTTTGAAGGCTTTTTATTGATTTTGTGAAATTCAAAATTCAACTCAGCCATGACGAGTTTGTGATCTGTAGATGTTTCTGTTCCGCCATATGATCTGGAATTTTGAACAAATCTGCGGAAAGGGTTATTGATAATTATATAATCAATTTGATTCCTATACGGGTTTCTTCTTGGCGTTCCATCTTTGTCAAGATTGTTCCTTTCCGGGCACGTCCATGTGGTCCGGTGACATAGTTTATGTTTGAATAAAGTGTTAGTTAAAACAAGGTTGTATTTCATAGCTGTCTCTAGAAGACGATTTCCATTTTCGTTTACATGTCCTTTTCCGTATTTTCCGATATTTTGCGGGAAATGTCTCCATGCGGACCCGGTTTTTGCGTTGAAGTCGCCCAAGATGATGGTAATAGTACGGTTACTAAAACTGTTAAGAAGATTTTCAAGATCCTGATAAAAGTCCTCCCGTTTTTCCAGGTTAGCATTGCTACACGCAAGCGTAGGCGCGTAGGCGCACACAATGGCGACAGAGCGATTTGTGTTGTTTTCTTGTAAATTTGATTTGAAATAGCAAATTCTGTCCGAAATTCGTTTAATATATCCTTTTTGTCCTTTCATATAGGGATTTTATACCATCATCACTGAGGTCAAGGGTCAAACATGTGATACGATTTTGGGGTTGCCCGATTTTGGTTTTGTAAACATGTTTCATTTTCACGAACATTTGCAGTGACTTTGAATCACTTTGATGAATAATATTACCTATACTTTAACATAATTTTTAAAACTAAAGAGAAATTATGAATGAGCAATAAGTTGTGTATCATATGCTAATGTTTGAAGGAAATTGGTGATGCAGAATGATGAAAAATGTGATATTTTGGAAATTTAGATCAAGTTGAAAACGGACTTTGACTAGTAATTGGGTCTGAATTTTGATACCTATCGCGGAAATCACCGATTTCTGTTTTGATTTTGAACTTGAAAGACAGAAATTCGATACTACTTCGACTTGCCATACTATATTATTCAATGTGACTTCACCCAAATACACAAACTATGTGTTCAAGCTTCACTTGATCATCAAAATTGTAGGTAAAGCTTTCACAAAATAAAAATACGTCAGGCAATCACCTCAGGAACAAATTTATGACCCCACACTTCGGTGTCTATTCGACGTCGATGTAGCGACGAGGCTTGAGGAGGGTAGGTTCAAGCTCCGAATTGACGCCCGCATAAGTCCCAAGACTTCTACAACTGTGTCTCTGAACACTCCCAATCCTGTAAAAATAATTATACAGGACTTAGAACATTAGTCTTTCTTCTTAATTTGTGTTGACTCTTTGTAAATTGATATCTTCCTGTATTATTCCCATGTGTGCCAACACCATGTATTTCTCCAAAACATCAAAATGTAATCCCCTTTGTACATAGTGTTGACGTCTTAATGACGGATAATGTGTTAATATGAATTAGCGTATTTGGTCATGCGTTTTGTACTGGTAGCCTGATATTGTGGAGCTGGGACATTTGTGTGAGATTTTCACCCAAAATGTCAATTTACGAGGGTCATTCAATAAGTTCTACCTCCTACCTCATAACTTTGCTATTATATAAGCCAGTCGTATGAAATATTCCACAGTTGTAGCTTTGAATCTTAGCTACAAATTCATAGTAAATTAGTCCAAGTATTGGTTGTACTTTTCTGAAGACGCAGTGAAAACCAGACAGGCATTTAGTGCGACGGAAACA
Source organism: Ophiura sarsii (assembly GCA_035610835.1). Lineage (NCBI taxonomy): Eukaryota > Metazoa > Echinodermata > Ophiuroidea > Amphilepidida > Ophiuridae > Ophiura > Ophiura sarsii. The sequence continues at coordinate 53,885,496 of CM069455.1, forward strand.
GATAAAAAACAGCCAAAAAGTGCTATTCATTTTCGCAAATTCTTAGAGACAAAACGTACCTATCGGTCAATTAAAACCGTTCTAAATTACAAATATCTCTTGAACAGAATATAAATAATAACAGTGACTGATTTCTTGGGGGAATACCCGGAATATATATACTCTCTTATTGGCCATAAATCGACCAGGACAGCTATTAATTTAAACCCTACCCTATAGAGAACCGCGGCAAAAGTCATATTTTGCTATTCATAAGAACTAAGAGATCTTCAATTATACTGGACTAAATGGACGGATTTCAAGTATCTCGAAGAGATAATATTCTATCATTGAGTACCTGATTGATTATAATATTATAATCTAAATGAATTCCCTTGAATTGAAAAGTAGTTTAGAGAGATTGCCAAATTGATGAAACACTTGAAGGATGGTCGATACAAAAAATGGCAATTTGTTTTTTGTGGTTATACTTTAGCATTTAATAATAATATTATTATTTCAGTAGTACTGGCTGGGTACTGGCACAAACTAGGACTTGTTATGGAGGATTCCCGGTTTTATACTTCATTCTTAAACAGCTAAGAAAGTTTAAGCAATCTCATTGGTTCTCAGAGAAATCGGCGACATCTCTATGAGACAATAGAACACGGGGAGGTGGGGCTTAATTACGTTTTAACAGCGCGCCCGACCTTCACAATGCGTGGTTTGCTCCTTAACGCGCACTTCTGCAGTGCGTCTTTAGCGCTTTTCCTGCGTTTATGCCGGCGCTGTGACGCTTACACATGGTTTACTCATCGCATGTGATTGGATGGAATGTTTGTGGGCTATTCGATCCTAGCAGGGGTAAAAGTTGTCAAATGTGGACAATAAAATGTACTTATTTCTTTGATAAATGTCTAAAGCATGATTGTTTAAGAATGAGAATAAAGGTATTGTTTTTAGACCGTACCCGTGTTATATTGTCTGACATAAATGCGTTCGATAGTATTATTTTTTGCGTAGAACAACTCCGCCTGCGGCGTCGTTGTTCTACTTAAAATAATTCTATCGTCCGCATTTATGTCAGACAATATAACACGGGTACGGTCTAAAAACAATACCTTTATTCTCTAATTTAAAGGTGGCGGGGCATTGAGAGATTGCCGAGAAAAATGAAAATTTGAAAAAAATAATTGTTTCAATAGATACTTGGTACATGTATGTAGGTACCCTGAAGTGTTATGATTTATGGAAAAAACAGTTGAATATCGCGCTAGATTGAAAGTAAGTTATGTGGTGAGTTGTACTGATAATATCGATATGATCTACATCGAAATTACCAAATTGTGACATTTTACATGATTGACGGCGAATTAAAGTAAATGGTTTCAGATGGTAGTTATTTAGTATACGCCTAGTATTACGTAGGTGCAAAGATTATCAAGATACTGTTTTCAAGATACTGATTTAGAAAAGAAAAATTTAGGGAGCACTCCCATACATATCTCTCAATGCCATTTAACTCTGTGCAATGATGTCATGATCCAACCCTATTACCGTGTTCATAAGTTACGTACATGTAGCGATTACAACTTCGAGTGATTACAACTTCGAGTGATTACAACTTCTTGTTGGCTGAACTTTGAGCTTCCACTGGTATAAGAAAATTAAAAAAAAGAAAAAAAAGAATCCTCCTGCCCACCCGCCCGCCCCTCCTCTCTGAAAGCTGTGAAGGATAATATTACTTCTTTTTTGCCTTATGACTTTATGTACGTTTTGTACGTAACTGATATGGCGAAAATAATGGACAACTCCTGAATAAATGAAATAAATAGATAACTAATTAAAAAAATAAAATAAAAATTACCAAGAAATTAGGACCGTCTTTATTTTTTCTCTAAGTGTAGACTTGTGTTAAATTGATTGGACCAAAAATAATTGATTTATGATCAAAATACTGTTTTTCCAAAATGGCCGACTTTTTGTGGTTTTTTGGCCGGGGCACCCTGGATTTTGCATTTTTTTCAATTTTTTTTTGAAATTGTTGTCAGTACGTATAAAGTCATCAAAAAATCATGTAGCAAGCATGATCTGAAACTATGACCCTCTATAGCCCACTCCTACTAATATAGTTAATTAGACTCAACAGGATGAGTGCCATGCAAGCATATCAATATATTACTATTTATAGTTCCTGTTCAGGAAGGCAATCATTGTTGCTCTATTTTATACACGTATGACTGGATTAATACTAGTACATGATGTGTGTGTGATGTCACTGATGTGTATGTGTAATCACTGAAATATGAAATACTACCAATGGAATAGTCTCAGCCGATACAAGGTGTCTTTTAAAGGTCTAGATATACTTTCTATAATTTGATATTGTGTGGCTTTAGTTTTGTGAATTTTGTTTAATTAAACTTTTAGTTTGCAAATTAAATCATATTCCGTTTAAAGCATGATTTTTCAATAAAATGACATTGACACCACCCCCCCGACCCCCCCCCCCCCCCCCAAACAAAAGACCAATTTAAAAGAGATCATTATTCACCGGAATCTCCCGACCAAAATTCAGGGGTGTACTTTCGCGACATCCTGCGAGAATCCAAATGGATTCTCGCAGACAGGGGCGTAGCGAGGTAGTTGTGATTGGGGGGGCACCAGGTACGGATCAAAAAAATTGAATTGATCATGTACCATCCAAGCGGTGCACAGCACCGCCCTCCGAGCTCTGCTCGGACAGGGGGGAGTCTGAGGGGGGATGTGCCCCCCTCCGAAGTAGAAAAAAATTCAATTTTGGAACTCATTTGGTGCGATCTGGTGTATACTTTTGACCAAAATGTTATCGAAAAGCCACCTCTTCATTTCCAATAAATATTTTGTTTTTTATCAATGCACGAAAGAAGTTGAGCATAATTATACTGATTATACGGTATTCTTGATTTAAGTCTACATGTAGATGGTTTAAAAGCTCAAACAGGGGGAGTCTGAGGGGATGTGCCCCCCTCAAAAATGGAAACATTTTCAATTTTCGAATTCATTTGGTGCGATCTGGTGTATACTTTTGACCAACATTTTATTGAAAAGCCACACTTCGTTTCCAATCAATATTTTGGTTTTTATCAATCATGTCAAAATGCTAGATAGCTATTTTTTTATGTAAGAAAGAATTTGTGCATAATATACAGATATTTTCTTGATTTAATTAAGTATAGATGGTTGAAATTGTTAACAACAACATAAAACAGTTGACAACATAAAACAGGTTCCCCATTTATCAAGGCAAAGATTCAGCATTCTGAAGCAAGAAGATTTAGGGTGGTTCGAGACCCAATATATTGTTGAAACCTGTAGAAAAAACGCGACAATTTTCAGTTTCTAAACTAAAATGGTTCAGAAAACTTGCCTGAAGCCACCTTGTTTTAAGCTTATATTTTGTAACATTGAAACTAATACGCGCGAAGGGGGGGGGGGGGGGGGGGAGGGGGCATGGCTTGCTGGGCCATCCCCTGGATACGCCACTGGCTCTCTCCCCCTCTCCCTTTTCTCTCTGTCTCCCTTTCACTTTTTTGTCACATTAATTACGTTGTTCAATTAAACATTAGAATTTAATTTATCATGTTTATAGGCCTACTTCACAAATGTTTTTTCTTTGAAATATGGCACTGAAATAAAATTGCAAATAATACGTGTTTTTAAGAAACACCGCGGCGGATCCGGGGGTTTTCGTGTTGCCGATGTGTTCGAAAGATACCAGGGCACGGGTCTTGCAACTATGATTTCGCGCGCTGTGCCATCGTCTGGATCCAGCCTTGAGTACCCCTCCCCCTTCCGGCCGCGCCTAATGATTCCCGATCCGAATTAAACACCGTCCTGACGATAAACGATTCTTTCGTTCCACTTCTTCCTTTCTTTCCCCTTCCTTTTTCTTTTCTACCCTCCTCTTCCTTTCTCTTTTCTTCCTTCCCTTTCTTTTCCCTTCCCCTTTCTTTTCCCTTCCCTTCCCTTTTTTTTCCTCCGAAAATCATTGGGGGGGCCCGTGCCCCCCCGTGCCCCTATGACGCTACGCCACTGCTCGCAGAGGAATTTTGCGAGAATCCATGGATTCTCGCAAATGGATTCTCGCACAATATTTTTGCGAGAATCCTTTTTACTGAATTTAAATTCCGCATTTTAAACATTGATTGTACTATTGTATACTTAGAAAATAATAGTACACAAATTGAATCAAACACTTCTTAAAATTAATTAAAATAATATCAAGAATAAGGCTATAAGCTTGCATAACTTCCAAATTCGGAAAGTTTTTTGACTAAGGGTCAAATACCAGTCATCTGAGGTCCTGTTTTGGACTTTAAAAGAAGAACAAAAAGTTTTAAAAAAAATTTAAAAAAATTAAAATAAAAAAAAAGTTTTTTGTTGTTGTTGTTGTTGTTGTTGCGAGAATCCACCTGGATTCGCGCGGTAGTGATTTTACGCGAATCGATTCGCGGATTCGCGCCGAAAGTACACCCCTGAAATTACATAGAAAGTTGTTCAGATTTGGAAAATAACAAGATCATTTCACTCATTCAATTTTCATTATTTTTAGTATACATTTTTATAAAAGCTAAACAATAATTTAGTTGGCTTTCAGATGCCGTTTGTTTGATTGTATTTGCTTATCGAAAGACAATGTTTAATCAATGGCAAGTACTTAATAATGAGTTGTGCCACTTTTTAGGAGAAAAATGTGCTTGCGGTTTTGTTAAACACAACATTTAAAAAGATAAACTTGCGTTTAATTTAGACGCAAGTTTCCTTACTTAGTCAAGTTTTAAGCTAAAACCATATTTTGTATGAGAATACGGCACTGAATCAGTTAATGATGGAGCAGGTGGACCATTCTTTTTGAGACACCCTGTATAGCCTTAGAAATAAAAGCTTTGAATATGAAAATTCATCTGTTTCATTTGGTTATCACAATGCTAAAATCTGCCTTGATTAGATTAAGTGTTTTAAATTGTAAAGCGCTTTGGGTTTTTTACGAAAAGCGTTTCTTAAATGCAGCTTAGTAGTAGCAGTAGTAGTGATAGACTTGTGAATGTATGGCTTGTTATTATTGTAAATTACTTTTTAAAATTAATGTCTCAAAAAACCAAAAACTCTTTATCTATCACCAGGTCTAGATGAATGTCTTCAGCAATACGTCGCCTCATTTCTCAACAACAGCTACACCGGTGAGAGACTACTAAAGATTACCGCACAAGACTTAGATGATCTGAGAATTACCAAGTTAGGACACCAGGAAATCCTTCTGGAAGCTATTGAATTACTCAAAGGAATTGTAAGTGTGAGACTGATGATGAGTGACTACATGTACTGTGTAGTAGAGAATTGTAAGGGTGCTACCAAAGAAAATTTCTTGTGCAGTCCAGCAGTGGCATACCCAGCTTTTGGAAACTGGGGGAGGGGGGGGGGGGGGGGGCACGACCATGGTTGTACCGACGAAAGGCATGATTTACCGACAATTTTGTATACAGACTCCCAAAACAATCGTAGACGTAAAACATACAACAACAATTTTCAAATAACAAATACTTCTACTTATAATATATAGCGCATAAAGCAATGGCATCAAATCGCTGTATAATCCAAAGACTACATAATAATACACACTATACATAATACCACTTAATATAGGAAACATTATAAAACAGGACAACCTAAACGTCATAAAATTACAGTGCAATGAAGAAAGGCATGTTGTTTAATGAGGGTCTTTAAGAAAATCCTGCTGCAAGTAGTTAATAGTACAATTGATGTGACTTCGAATCAGTCCTCTCTTGTTTAAAGGCATATTATGTGATCTTTTCCAGAGAGCGCCCTCTATTCATGATTTTTTTTAGAAAGTAGATTTTCTTGCAGATTTACATTTCTGATCATAAATCGTACATACATTCCAAGTTACAGAGCGATACGACTCCTAATTACCTCAAAATCATGGTTTTAGAGTGAATTTAGAGTGAAAATATAAACTGTCGTGTTACCACAACAGTTTATTTTCACTCTAAAACCATGATTTTGAAGTAATTAAGAATCGTATCGCCCTGTAACTTGGAATGTATGTACGATTTATGATCAGAAATGTAATTCTGCAAGAAAATCTGCTTTCAATTTTTTTTTCAATGTTGAGGGCATTCCCTGGAAAGATCACATGATATACCTTTAAATCTTAAAGACCCTTTATTTTTTTAATAACACATGCACGTGTTTTAGTTGGAATTCAACTTCTTTTTAAGTTCTGCAACTGTTAATTACTTAAGCATGTGTTTTGCACCGTTTGTTGTGTGGAAAAGTCCTGTTAGCACTGTAGGGGTGCTAATCATGCTGGACGACTGCACAGGAAATCTCTCCTTTGGGGTGTTACAGAGGGGTTGATATAAACTGCTCACAAAAAGTATCGTAACACTTAGAAATGATCCAATATATAACGGCTCGAAAGGGTATGCATTAATCGAAGCAAATAACTAAGTGCATAATTTTGTTCTGCGTATTTTGACACCTCAATCGTTGAGATACGATGTTGCGGAGCGGAGTTATTGTCATTTCAATGATCGTGGGTCCAGTTTCCAAGGTGACACTCATCCCTATTGAAAATCACGAATCTGATCATTCTAAACAGTAATGCAAACCTCTTTCTATAGGGTGATTGCCACTTTTGAAACTGGACCCACGACCATTGAAATGACAATAACTCCGCTCTGCAACATCGTATCTCATCGATCGAGGTGTCAAAATACGCAGAACAAAATTATGCACTTGGTTATTTGCTTCGATTAATGCATACCCTTTCGAGCCGTTATATATTGGATCATTTCTAAGTGTTTCGATACTTTTTGTGAGCAGTTTACTTTCATTTTATTTATATTAGGAGAAAGTGAATTCACTTCTTCCATCAAAATTGAGATTTGGAATGAGAAGAAAAAGCCTATTTCCACATTGTCCCTGTAAGGGGTCGTCCATAATTTTCGCCATTTTCAGTTACGTACAAAGCGTACGTAAAAGGGGGGAGGGGGCTGAAATATACCCCAACCGTACGTAACTTAAATAGCGATCTTGAGAGGCGGGATTTTTTTTTTTAAAGTACAAAATAAAATAAATTTTCGCCATTTATTGCTTACGTAACTCGAGGGGGGGGGGGTAAAAAGTTACGTACGCTCTGTACGTAAGTGAAAATGGCGATAATTTTGGACGACCCCTAAATTGTTACTATCATTTTTGAACCACCGGAGCGATTTCACTTTTGAAATATGACTGAATTTATGATATATGTATGCCACCATGTACTGCATGCAAAGGGAAACATTTTGAATTTGAATATCTTTCAAATACAAAATGAAAGTCCAGTACAAACACTTAACACTTTCACTGACTCTGCTTTATTTTTAACACGGCATTATCCATATTTATTGCCTGGTTTATCCTTGATTACGTTAAGTGGATTTATATTATTGAGTCATTATTACCTTCATTGGACCTCGCCCAAATAATGACCATCAGTTTAACTTGGTCATAATTGGCCTGGGCCAGGAAGGAGGGGGTATACTCATCAATGATAAAAATGTTACAGGAATATACTTCAAAAAAACTACCGCCCCTTTCCCCTCCCCTGATGATTCAGGTTAACTAATTCACAAAATTTTCTCAGATTTTTGTAAATTGTTCTCTTAATCCTCTTGGTGCATCACACTTGTTGTAACATATACAATATGTATACATGTAGCTCTGCATATATGTGAATGACATTCTATTTCTCATCCATTTCAGAACTACGATCAGCCGGAGGAGAACCTCCAGACGGTCCTGCTCCGCCTCAACACAAAATCCACAAATCTCAAGAATGAGTTAGAGAAGATCATTCCAGCAACCCGGGATGCCTCCTCTATGCTTCACACAACCGCCTCGTTAACCATACCGGCTAACATCTTGTTAAGAGTAGCCGACACGGTCACGGCTACTAAGACGCTTATTTCATGGCTCGACAGGTAAATCCACAATTGATGCTATAAACTAGAGCCCAAAGTTTTCTGCTTTGTCTTTTAGAAAGCGGAATTTCATGTTTTGTTTCCAATATTTTCAATCTAAAAATACACAAGCAAATAGTTTTGACTAATATTTCATGTAAAAAATTGGTCTAAATACTCAAAATATACAATAACAGAAATGCTTATCCTGGGTGCAGGTGTGTTAAGCTCAAATTGAAAACTGAAGAAGGCACAAGTTGAATTTACAAAGCAGAATTTGAACTTTACAAAGCAGAAAACTTTGGGCTCTATTGTAAACCATCAAGTGTGTTTAGCTCAAATTGAAAACTGAAGAAGGCACAAGTTGAATTTACAAAGCAGAATCTGACCTTTACGAAGCAGAAAACTTTGGGCTCTATTGTAAACCATCAAGTGAAGTTATTGAATAAATCTCTCAGGGATGAAGGGGGGGGGGGGTGGTGTCAAATATTTGGGAAAGTAACCCATGCGACACCCACAGTCACACTCCTCAAAACAGGTTTTCAACAACATGTATAGCATGCCATGATTGCGCCATACGCAGGGGTATATAGCGCTAGGTCAAAAAGCTACATGGTCCCTGGGGACCTGTAGTTTTCAGAAAATGCTACATGCAGGAGGCTTAAACATATATTGGGGTCCCATCAGGCTTTAAATTAAGGTTAATGTGGGAGGGGGGTAGACCTGATTATCATGACAAAAGCAATTTATAGTATTTTTCAAAGGGCACCAGGGCAAATTTGTCTGGGGGGGGGGCAGTCAGGTATAATGTTGTAATCATCCGCGTGAACGAAAACGTGGAATAAGGGTGTGTTTTTTGACCACAATACGGGCTCGTGCTAAGGGTATCAAAATCCCAATTTCAGAGAATGAAGGGTGTTTTTCAACCTAAATCGGCGCTAAGGGTTGCTTGGGCCAATAGTCATGTGCTATCTTTATAAAAATAGCCAATGGTTAGGCCTAGAAGACAAATTTACTAACAAAACTGAATCACACAATTACATCATATGTTTTTCCAATCTAAACTCTGTTTTGAGGACCTATATCCTTGCTATGAGTATGATTCACATCAAGCTATAATAATCCTTGTTGAGGGTCACTTTTTCCTTCTTTGAGAATCTGTGTTAAGGTAGTTTTTAAGAGTGGATTCACACATATGATTACAAGTTTTATATACATTAGTATTAGTGTGTATATATACTGACTGTGAAAGTTGACATTTTTACACTACATATTTCCATGCTTTTCGCGCTCAAAGCAGCTACATGTACCACAAAAATAATAACATGCAAATATATTTCTTTTGCATATATAGGTCTATGTGATGAATCATGAAGTTTACAAATTACGGATTAAAAAACATGCAAAACAGTTAAAAATCGGCGAGACTCAAAAAATTAATCGTACACAAATTACCACATTTACATACCATTTTTCTTAAGAAACTGATTGTTTAAAAAAAGAATTCTGTGATTATTATCAGTTGATACGTACTGTTAGTCAGTCCCTTGATATGCAATTAACATTAAGTAATTTTGGTCAATTTAATTTGATTTATATCTTAATTTTATCTTTATCAACACGATTATATTCAGGGTTGGTAAGGAACATGGTCATAGCCGGTGGGGGTTGGGGGCAATGGTGATCCATTAAATATTGGTAACAGGGATGACCGTCCACATCCTGGGGGGGGGGGGGGGCACTGACATTGGAAAGGGGTATAGGTATGTGCTGCCCTGAAGACCCCCTTTTATTGAGCCTGCATTAGCTCTTAAGAACCCCCCCCTATTTTATTGAAATTTATAAATCATGAAAATTTGCATTCCAAAGCCACAATTTTTTGAAAAATGTGTGTTCTAAAACCCCAATATTTTCGAAAAATTGTTGTTCTTACTAACAAATTTGGGGGGAAATCAGTTCTTAAGACCCGGGATGGTACTTGTACCCAAAAATAAGTTGAGTCCCCTCCCCCCAGGTCCACACATCTATTTTAACCCCTCTTTTAACATGCTGTTTTTGGATGACTCCTTTTTAAAATTTATCCTCACCCAATGACCCACTTTTAAATAACCCGAAGGGAGTGACCCCCCTTACATGTATGTGATGCAGCACATGAAAAGGGGTGACTTTGCGGCTGTGTATTTTTCAAAATTAAGATGAAACTGACAGAAAATAATTCTCATCCAGGATTCTTACGGACTGATCCCCCTTTGTAGACAAAATGTGAGATTCTCTGTGATTGACCCCCATTGTTATCTTCTCAGTGAATGCCCACCCCTCCCCCCCCCCCCCCCAACTCAACTCAGTCATGGTTGGTATCCATGACTGTTCTTAATTTTTTCAAAGTACCCCCCTTTGCAAGGGTTTCAACAATTTTACACCCCTTTTTTGGCAAAAACGAGGACAAAATTGGGGTGAAAAATACCCCCCTTTTTGGTTTTTAATGACTATCATTTCAAACACCCCTCTTCAAAGACACTTTATACAGTATATTAAACGTCGATTCAAAAATGCTAGTAGAGACGCAACCAGCATTTTACATGGTTAAGGGTGGTATTTCAACATATTTAAAACATTGTTTTAATCAAGTTTTGCTGGGTTTATTTGAGTAGAAACAATAATAATGGCAATTTTTAATTCATCTTGATTTCTGAAGTAAATTCAAAAAAATTCAACATGACATTGTGTCCCCTTAAATCCATACGATGATGTTTTTTGTTTTTCCTCTTCGTAAAATACCCCTTTTTTTGAATTTCGCAGAGACTAATTCATGAATTGCCCCCTTTTTTCATGATTTCGCTGTTCTTGGCGACAATCGGAAAAAACACGCTTTTCCCGCGAACAGTCATGGTGACCAACTTTTGTGTTGAGTTGGGGGGGGGGGGGGGGGGGGGGGTGGGAGTGAATGACCCTTTTTGTGTGTAAAACTTCACCCTGATTGACCGTAGTTTTGAGGCACTATCCAATCATCCCCATCAACTCCAAGTTTGAGTAAACTCCATTTTGTCTGTCATTATTTGTTCCCAATATTCCCCTGTTCTTTAGTCCTATTTACAAACCACCCACCGGGTTAGGATTAACCCCGAACTATAGCGATGACACTCGACTATGAATGATGATCCAAAACTGATCCCTAGAAATCGTCTCTCTAGGGATTGACGATTCCCATCACCGTATAATTAATGTTTGAATATTGCCAGCATAGCAACCACCAAACATAGCATGCAGATGAGGGTTATTCATATCCTATGGTCATATAGTCATTGCTAATTCTACGTAATTTAGTATCACTGACATGAGGTGGGATTCTTACGTCAAACGTGTGGGGTTAGGCTAATTTAAAAAAAAAAAATTGTCTCAAAATCAAAGCTCCCGCGCGCGTTAGTTTATAGAAAAACAAAATCTTAAAAAATCTTTTTTTATTTTTTTTATTTTTTTATTTTTTTATTTTCAAAAAAATAAATACAAGGATTTCAATATTTTATATTAAAAAAAAAAAAACTTTAAAAAAAAGCATTCCGCATTAGGTTTTGAAAAACTGAAGAGCTTTGAGACAAATTTCATGTCACTGTGCTTCTGAAATAAGAACAATTAATTTATACAACTCAAACTTTAATGTACCACTATTTTAAGAATGACTATCATGTAGAATAGCAAACATCAAGTTGAAAATCGGGCCAGCAATCGGAACACCTACCTTTAACAGTAAGTGGTGTTGACAATTTTAAATGTTTAAAAATTTACTTCAGAATTCAAGATGCCATTATTGTTGTTTCTACTAACAAAAACACAGCAAAACTTGATTAAAACAATACCATCGCTATTTATTGAAAAACGCCCTCTTTACAAATATGGTTATGTGTTACGCGTACTGCGGGGGATACTGTCGGACGTAAAATGCTGATCTGCCGGAAATCAGCATTTTTGAATCAACGTTTTGTTGTACAAAGAGGGCTGATTTTCCCTAATCCGTGTAAGTTCATACATGTAATACAATTGTAAAAATATATACTAAACCCAATTTTTACAATATATTTTTTTGTAATTGAGGGCGCTGCCTCCACCACATCTCTTAACCCTAACCCACCCTGTGGATTTTCCAACAAAATTTTTCAAGCGAAAAAAGCACTGCACACACAACAAGAGGTGCCACGCCCCGGGGTTTGAACCCACGACCTCTCGGTTGGCGGGCGGACACTCTACCAACTGCGCCACGGGGGAAGCTGTGCTGGGGGAGTGTATTCGCCCAGCTATATAGCCCGGGGCCATTATTTCACACAAAAACCTCAGCGCCAGGTGGAACCAGGATGCTGGGAAATGGGATTTCATGGGATCTGGGGCTGTAAGGGTTAATCAGGGTAAAATTAGAGAAAAAAAGTGAAAATTAAAAAGAAGAAAAAAAATCGTTCCTTAACCCTAACCCACCCGGTGGATTTTCCAACGAAATTTTTTTCAAGCGAAAAAAGCACACACAACAAGAGGTGCCACGCCCCGGGGTTTGAACCCACGACCTCTCGGTTGGCGGGCGGACACTCTACCAACTGCGCCACGGGGGAAGCTGTGCTGGGCGAGTGTATTCGCCCAGCTATATAGCCCGGGGCCATTATTTCACACAAAAACCTCAGCGCCAGGTGGAACCAGGATGCTGGGAAATGGGATTTCATGGGATCTGGGGCTGTAAGGGTTAATGCCCCTTTAATATACAAGTATCATGTGGATCTTATAAGCCTACCCTCCTCAAGTATTCACACTTTGAGAAGTGAACAGCTAACTAAATCTTTGACTAACTTTAACAAAATGCCAGTGAATCTTGACCTAATAATATTTTGGGAGCGGTGAATCTTCAATTAGCCATTTATTTGAAAAGGTGAATCTTTACCTTAAACTTTGTGGTTTTTTTTTGCATTTTTGTATGGATTTGTATAGCACCTACAAGTTGAATTGTGGTGAATCTTTGCCAAAAACTGTCCTTCTAATGGTGAAGCTTGAACTGTAGTCTATTTGGCCATCACGAGAAAGTGACGTGACTGCGTATTCTACTAATTGCATCACATAACGTGCACGCCTACCTACTCGAGGCACTGGCGTATACAAACAAGCTTTGAAAGACGGAAGATGCATACGGCTGGGTAAAAGCTGCGTCACTGTCACTGCGTCACTACGTCACTGTCCAGAGGAAGCCAAATAGAGTATAGTGGATGTGAGATCTTTGACTAATATAGTTTATGAAAGGGTGGATGAAGGTAAATCCCTTGAGTAGGGTAGGCTGAAGATCCCATTGATTTCCTGTATTAGTTTATCAGTAAATTGTTAATGGAAAAGAGTCTGTGGCTCTGATAAGATTAAGATTGCCACCTGGCTTACCATAATAAAACAAAAGCAAACATAAAAGCAAGTCAAACCTAAATATAATCAGACCTGCAATTTTTCCAGATTTTCCCTGATTTCCTGATTTTGTATTCCCTCCGGATTTCTGGATTTTTTAATTTTTAAATTGTTTTTTTGGTCAAAGTCCAGAAACATGACTTCGGAAGACCCATATTTTACCCGGAATAACCCACCAGTACCTTCCTGGGCTCTGTTCTGGGCTCTGCTCCCTGCACTCGCATTTCAGACTATTCCCCTTGCCATTACTAATCTTCAGGTTGTTTTTTAAAGGTAGATGACCCGATCACATTTCCGATTTTCAACTTGAAGTTTTCTATTCTACATGAAAGGTCATCCTTAAAAAAGTTGTGTTCCAAAGTTTGAGTTGCATAGCTCTAATGGTTCTAATTTTAGACGCACAAGATGCTGTGAACTGTACCCATTGAGTAGTACACAAACTATATCGGTGGTTACCACCATTCGCGGTAATTCGACGTTATTTCACCGATTTCTCCGTAATTATACCGATTTAGGTCGTCAAATTTCAGTATGATGATGAGAAAAATACGAGCTTTCATATGATATGAAAATCTCCGTATGTTTGAAATAATTCTGTGTTACGAAAATGTGATCGGGTCATCTACCTTTAAACCTCAATATCACACCTCTGTAAAATAACAGCGTAACAAAATGAAATTGAAGGTTGCTGTTTGGATGACAATAGCAGATATTGTTTTGATAGATTAGAAGCGTGATTGTATTTTGATAGAGTTTGGTTTGTTCAATTAATGACCACATAAACATATCAAGGGCTCAGAACCAAAAGGCCTCATCTCCATTTTTTTCACAAATGAGATTTTGGTATCAAAATGTTCAGAAAGAAATTCTCTTTCCAGTAACACAGCCTTATCTCCATAACACAACCCATTTAAAAGTTATAGCCAGTATCACACGGCCTCATCTCCATCTCCCCAATGTGTTTAAAAAAATCTTCAATAGTCTTTTTCTCAAAATGGTCAAAATGGAGATAAGGCCTTTTGTTTCTGATCCCTCGAATTATAACACCAAGTTATTAAAATGTGATATTTCCTCAATCAAGTTCATGTGTCATTAATTCACTGAATTTGACTTGGCACTTTACCAGCTAACAGTATTGCCCTTTCCCGATTAATTTCCTACAACTAACTACCGGATATTTTTAAAAGTCATGATCTAAAAGTCACAAAAATCCAAAATCCACACGCCCAATCTGCTTAACATACCTGCAATTTGGGCTGAATATTCTTCTTGTTATTGCGTGAATTCTGTCCCAGCCCAAAGCAGAGCAACCTAAGACTAGGGTCTAAAACATGAATGGTTTGATTAGCTTAACATGACAAAAACAAATAGGGTAGGTCGGTCGGGATTTTTAATTTGTTTAAAATCACCTGCTTTTCATTTCGATGGGGACTTCAAATAGCCCAAAAATGAAAGCAAACAGCCAGAAACTGTAATACTTAGTTTAATTTTTATTGATATATATATATACATGTATATATATAGGGTAAAGTCGCCAGTTTTCGGTCAGCGCCTATTTTCAGTCACTTCGCCAAAATCGTAAAATTGCATCGGTCATCGCTATTTTAAAGCAATACCAGGCATCAACTATGCAGCGGTTTTTTAGCCGTCAGTTTAAGACGACGAGGTCATTTTCATTACACGAATTGGGCAACGTGACCGAAAATAGGCGCTGACCGAAAACTGGCGACTTTACCCTATATATATATTTTTTAAATTTTAAAATTAATTTTTTTCCCCCTCAAAATTATAAAAAATATGGCTATATCTTGCTAGACGTCCCGTACGGACTAAACCGTGTACTACTACAACACATTTTATTTGTTGTGAGCATGCGCACATCAGTTACGGGACGTCTAGCAAGACATGGCCAAAAATATTCAGGGTCGGCGATGTATTTCTTCTCTTACTAGATCCCATCATTGGATTTGGAGTACCTGTTGCCACTTTTATTTGTGCTACTTGTGCAATATTTTGGGCCACTTATTTGGCAATACCAGTAGCTATGAGTCCCCCTGTCATACATGTAGTACATAATTACTTTTGGACAGTGTGGAGGTACAATCATGTATCGCAATACTAATACGGAGATGTTATTTATTTGTTTGTATCTCCGATACAGACCACCGTTTTCGAAAAGTGAAGATGATTTTAAAATAGTGAGGCGAGAAGTTTTACAATTGGCGTTGGAGATAACACAGGCTGTGCAGAAACAAACAGACCTACATGCAGCTATCAACACTATATTGTCAAGCGTAAGTACACAATGCTAGGGGCATACACCACCACACTAATTCAGTTGTGAGGCGCACTTCCGAGAAACTTGAGTTCGATAAAAGTTCCTATTTGACGGAAAGAATGATAAGAATTGGAAATAATAGTATTGTTTTGGTGTCAAATTTCTGTTATACTTTATTCCTTGGAATGTATACTTAAAGGGGCATTGAGAGATGTATCGATATACTAAATGAGCAAATTACGTAGAGATAATCATCAACATAGCCCAAATCCAAAATGTCATACAATTCCGACATCGCCTTCATGCAAAATAAGCAAATAACGGCACTTCCTGGTTGAGATTTGCCGCAAAAATATGCATGTAAAACGATCGCATAACTTCTAAATTCAGCACCTAGTTTCGATATGATGATATCGAAACTAAGAAAATCATGAAATTTTATATGATGAACGGCGAATGTTGGTAAACTGTTTCAGATGGTAGTTAGTATAATGCCTAAGTATTACTTTGCTGCAAAAAAACTGATTTCCAGGATAATTGAGGGCGCACTCCCATACGTATCTCTCAATGCCCCTTTAATGTTTAAAAAAGAAAACATGTGATTTAGCAGAAATATAATGTTACTCACCACTTCTCTTGTCTGCAATGTTTGATAAGGTCCTGAACAATTTCCACACGGCATTCGTCTGCAGACGACAGTTCAGGGACAGTTCAAGAATTTCACAAAATGTTTTAAAAATATTAAAATTATTGAATTTCATCACCATATTTGGAATCACCATAGAACATGCATTAAAATAAGTACAAACATGTCTAGTATTGGTTCAGTAATTCTTGAGATAGACTTTGATAGTTAAGAAAGGTTTCTGAAAAATCTGTTGTGTACATGGTAAAACTATATAGCTGAGTGGAAAGTGTTAAGTTGTAAAAGCTTTCATCTCTGTTTATTTTTTCTTTCAGAGTCAAGAACTAAAGTTGGTAACAGATTACATGAAAAAGCCACCAATTATCTTGTTTGCGATGTCCTTAAGTTGTATTACCTTTCATCTCTGTTCTTTTTTTCTTCTTTCAGAGTCAAGAACTAATGTTGGTAACCGATTCCATGATAAAACAATCCACGGATCCTCTCGTCATTTCACCTACGATCATTGACGAGGTCACCATCAAGAAAAAACACTCTGAGGAAGACTTGGTAAGGATGGCCTTTATTAGTTTACCATATATAAGGCATATGCACACAGAAGGGTTAGAGGCCTTCAATTATACAATATGAGGCATACATACACAGCAGGGTTAGAGGCCTTTAAGTATACCATATCAGGCATATTCATGTATACACAGAAGGGTTAGAGACCTTCAATTATACCATATAAGGCATATATGCACAGCAGGGTTAGAGGCCTTCAATTATACCATATAAGGCGTATATACACACCAGGGTTAGAGTGTGTAATCAATCTTTATTCAAGCAATCACTGACATAAATAATACAATGCGAGAAAAAGAAGGTAGATTAAAGCCCAGGACAAAAATCGGAACCACACAGTGGTCCAGGTTTAACGCAGGGCTGAACAACAAACAAAAATACATCAAATAACCACAAAAATCAATGACCAACCGGAACCAGGAGATACACAGAAATAGAGCGAACCCAGCAAAGTGGAACTGTGTGCAGGGATAGAGAATCACACCTTGAGGTAGGGTTGATCACCACTTCCCCAAGCTGACTCTTGCCTCTAATTATACCATATAAGGTATATATATATTCAGCAGGGTTAGAGGCCTTTAATTATACCATATAAGGTATATATATATTCAGCAGGGTTAGAGGCCTTTAATTATACCATATAAGGCATATATACACAGCAGGTTTAGAGGCCTTTGATATACCATATAAGGCATATATACACAGCAGGTTTAGAGGCCTTTGATATACCATATAAGGCATATACACAGAAGGGTTAGAGGCCTTTGATTATACCATATAAGGCATATATTATACAGCAGGGTTAGAGGCCTTTAATTATACCATATAAGGCATATATATACATAGCAGGGTTAGAGGCCTTCAATTATACCATATAAGGCATATTTATTTTATATTTATAACAATTAGGCTGAAGAGCCAGGACAAACCCAATAGTGACTTAAGCACTAAATTAAAGGGATGCCCGATGTGTGTGTGTACAGATACAGACCCGGGATGATCCCCTACTCTTTACGAAGGAGTCTGACCTTTTAACGTGCTCGGGGATAGCTCTTCCGATACCATATAAGGCATATATACACAGCAGGTTTAGAGGCCTTTGATTATACCATATAAGGCATATATATATACACAGCAGGGTTAGAGGCCTTTGATTATACCATATAAAGCATATATACACAGCAGGTTTAGAGGCCTTTGATTATACCATATAAGGCATATATATGCCTTATATGGTATAATATGCCTTATATGTATTGGTCCAAGACTCAACAAGGTTGTTCAGGAGAGCATTGACGGTGATCTGTGGATTGTTTTTGGCCTCTTACCATACTTTTCTTGTTAAGCAAGGGGACACCGTTGGCTTCCGACCGTGTCCTTCAAGGTTTTGAACTGATTTGAACGTCTAGTTCTTCCTAATTATGCTTTGTATGGTGAAATCTGGCACTTGGAATTGCTTCAAATAGCTTTGTAGCCTTCCCCTATTTGTGAGCATTCACAATATGCACACACAAAGGTCCTCACTAAGTTCGTTGGTCTTCTTAGCCATGCTGACAAAGAGCTAGAGTGTTGTCCTATAATATCCCTCACTGTACATTCAATAGGACACGTTTGTAACACATCCACATTGTATGCACACATCATGGATTAATTGCATGACAATATAAAAGCCTATCACACAATATAAATAATGTTTGGAATGTAAAAAACACAAATTATCACAAAAAATTGCTTCAATCCTGAGACTTGGTATGGGGTATGAATAATTGTGGACAGGCATAAAATCACAATTCTTGTTCAATTCTATTGTTATGCAAAAAAATGTTGAGCCAAAATATATTGATTTGTACTTGCAAACCAACTGTCTTTTGTGTAAAGCGAAAATTCCACCACTTCAGTTGCTATGTGAAAAATGCAAAAAACTCATATTTTTCAACGGGTATGAATAATTGTGGGCTTAACTGTATATACACAGCAGGGTTAGAGGCCTTTGATTATACCATATAAGGCATATACCGGGTGGTTCAAAAAAAAGTTGACCCAAGTTCAACGTAATTTTTCAAACACATTTAATGTTTCTGAGAATTTCTGTTTACTTAGTCTTGATCAGCAGTCAGTTTTGAAATTATCCTGATAAAATGGCACATTTATCTTGGTTGGTTCTTCAGATATGGTTCATTACAGAAAGCATGCACAAAACTGCCTTGGCCACGGGAGCGTCCTTTAGTAGAGATGGAATGCACAAAGTGGACTTACACACGATTGGTCACCAATTGTAAAAATAGGAGAAAAAGAAAAAGGAGACATCTGAAACATCTGTCTGGTGCTTGACATTACCTTACGTATCTACGTTTCTTTGTTGAATGTGAATGGCACATAAGCATAGAGATTGGGATACTTCGTCAGGGCGGGCTTTTCAATTCTGAAACTAGAACTGGCTGTTTTGTTGAAGACAAAAACTAAATGATGCTCCCGTGGACAAGTCAGTTTTGTACATGTTTTCTGTAATGAACCATATCTGAAGAACCAAACAAGCTAAGCGTGCCATCTTTTCAGGATAATTTTAAAACTTAATGCTGATTAAAACTAAGTAAACACAAATTCTCTTTAAATGTGGTTGAAAAATCACTTTGAACTTTGGTCAACTTTTTTTTGAACCACCCGGTATATACACAGCAGGATTAGAGGCCTTTGATTATACCATATAAGGCAGATATATACACAGCAGGGTTATACCATATAAGGCATACAAAGCAGGGTTAGAATTTCAGGGAGAATCATAGAATCTACTCTAGCCTTGCAGAGATTCTTCTAAACAATTCCAGGAGAATCCAAATAGATTCTTGTAAACTTTTTAGATTTATACACAAAAGGAAATGGAGGAGAAGTTACGGATTTTGTTGTAAAAGTAAATGGATTCTTGCAGCATGTGATGTAATATACCATCAGGATTTTTGCAATGAAATTCCTAAACGTGAGGTACATTTGTACGATGTTGTGCTGGAAAATCCCTAACCATGGTTCACATTTTACGAAACGAATCACTGAGAAAACAGTCAAACTAGCAAAAATCATGAAACCTCCACAGTCAAATCAGCCTTACAACCCTGTTGGCACACCCCTAATAAGCGTGCATGGACAAGGAGCTATTTTATTACTTTTTCAAGAAAAATAGCTCCTGGTCCTATATTTTACTGTGTAAAATTGGAAAAACACCAGGAGCCAAAACTTGGGAACCAGGGGGTAAAAAACTCCTTGGTGCCCGCTTATTTAGAGGCTTGCCCCCACCACTGTCAACAATAATTTGAGTACCTCCTTTTCCTGTTAGGGATCAAACTTGAGTATATAATGGATGTTCAACCTAATAATCTATTTCATCTTCTGTCTACAACTTCGATAAACTTAATTGCTAATAATTAACCACTAAGTGATGGTTTCCTAGCGAGCACAGCCCCTATTTATTTTCTATTCTAGGTGTTTAACATCTTGATTTTCATGTAGATACAAACAAGTGTGATCTATTTTTAGTTTTGTTATCACCAACTGGAAAAGTCTGGATGACAAATATCTGTGGAACTTAGTTCCCCCTCCCCCTCCCCTGGGATTGGTTGATATGAGGTCACAGGGATATGCTTCCAAATAGGGTCCTGTTCTCACATGTTTGGTTGACAAATGACATCAATTTCAAACCTATTTATCGTATATTCGTCGCTGTTCTGTCAAAACCTTGTATCTCCATCCAGCCCTTCAGCATGTATAAATAATACTTTCTATTTATAACCTTGTGGCAGTCTGCTGTGGCAGTATTCTCGTACGTAGTTAAACACGGTTTTAAGCTAAACACGCGTCTAACTTTGACTTTAGACACAGCGTTTAACTAAACGCGATTCTCGTACATTTGTTTTACTTAAACACGCGTCTAACTCACTGAAAAGTGTCTAACTTTAAACATGGGTATGGGGGTAGTTTAAGGCGCGTTTAACTAAACAAATACACGAACTGTATGCCTTGAATGATTACTCAACCGTGCCCGCTGTAAGCTGCCGAGCATATTGTGTAGTATTAAAAATACACGTGCGTTTGAGGTATTCAGTCGATATCTATTGTAACCTATTAGGGCCACAACAACAATAAATACCTGTATACATACTATACAGTAACGCACAACGACCCTGGGAACGAGATTCGCCGAGTTTAAAACCGTGTTTAGTTAAACACGTTGTTTAAAAGATAAACGCGCGTTTTAGTTAAACACGCGTTTAGTTAGACATGATTTTAAGCTAAAACCGTGTTTAGTACGAGAATACGGCCCATGAGGTCTTGACAGAACAGCAACGTTATGGTAAATCAATAGATTTATTGCATTATAATTATTCCCAATCCCAATCAGTTTACAATTAGCAATAATCTCCTAAGTAGATTACCTGGTTTGGTAATCTACTTTGGAGATTATTGCTAATCGTTTGTAAACTGATGGGGATTGGGAATAACACTATAATTTATAAATAAAAGGACACTTAATGGTCCTCTTTTAGTTTAATTCTTGCCTTTATTTTCCTCAAAATATTAGTTACTTGGGAAAATCAATCCATCAAATTTCCTGAAATTTGTCACCCAAAATGTTGGTGAAATGTGGATCACAGGTAAACATTTAGGTAATTTTGTGTGAGACTGGAACATTTTAGAGTCAACTCTCTCTGTGCTGGCTGCACATCCGTACCAAACTTATGTATTTACAATTCTCTTTACATATACCTTATTTTCAGGGTTTATTTCTGAAGACTTCTTCCATAGATGGTGTGCATGTTATCACGGGAACCAAAGAAGAGGTAAGGCGGCAAATGCCCCCCCCCCCCCTGTCATGGGTCTGACCGACTCATTTTTTCTTGAATATTTATTTGGAAATTGGTGAAAAGATTCATCAGGTTTGTTGAACTTCATAGAAGTAAACAATATGCTTGTCAAAACCAATAAATGAATACTCGCATATTGATATTTCATCCTCATACATCAGAGGATTTCATCAGAATGGCAATGATCCCCTTTGGCTGGTATAAACGTCATCTTCAAAGTTGCCAGTTGGTTTTAGTAGTGAATCATAAACGTGACTGAGCAAAAAGTCCCCTCCTCTCTCGGTTGAGGGTTTGGTCCCCTCTTTCCCCACTTTTTTGCTCAGTCACGTCATGATCCACTCGGCCGTAATTTGGCAAAACAGCGTAACTCGAAAATGACGTTTTTGAGATATGAGCACTTTAAAGTTTAAGTGTTTGCATTTTCTCTATTATTTACAGAGGAAATTGATTTAAAAATGGAAACGTGCATTATGTTTAATTTTTTTAATTTTTAAAAACTTATGTAAAGTAAACTATTTTTACTAAAGATACAGCTGATTTTGTCCAGATACGCGGGTTTGCCAATCCGACATCTAATTATACGCAGAGTTAATCTTGCAAAACAGCGTAACTCAAGTTACGTGTAATACTTTGGTTACTATATTTTCGCCAAACCCGCGTATCTCGTAGCAAAACAGTTGTTTGGAAAAGACGCGTAACTTAGAGATACGCTGTTTTGCCAAGAAAAATAATAGATTTTGAAACACGTAACTCGAGTAATGCTGTTTTACCATATTAAAATGCTAAAAGTTGCAAAATAAGGCTGAGATACGTTACGCTATCTTTAAAACGGTGCGTCGAGGTCTTTTGAGACTCTCACATATGAAAAGTGTCAATATTTTGAGTTACGCTGTTTTGCTAAATTACGGCCGCACTACTAAAACCAACAGGCCACTCTGAAGATGACGTTTCTGTCCGTCAAAGTGGATCATTGCCATTCTGATGAAATCCTCTGGTGTACGTATGAGGATGAAATATAAATATGCGAGTATTCAGAAATTGGTTTCGACAAGCATATTGTTTACTTCTATTTGGAAATTGTTGAAAAAATGTCTGAATTATATTTGTTATTGATTTTTTTTAAATTTAGGATTTGGAATTTCGGAAAAATGTTTTGAAATTCACAAAAATGATGAACCCCCCTCCACAAAACAACAAACACCAACAATACCACACAGACCAACCCTACCTGAGAGGTCTGTTTGCCCTTAGAACAAAGTGTCTTTTGTGTGCCGCTTGATGGAATATTTATTTTATAATCACTATCTTACGGATAGAATGTGCTACATATTTTCCCAAAAGTCTTTGACCCCATTTTAGGTCCCAAATAGCTGGTCAACACTTTACTGACCAAAGTCAATGTGGTGTGTTGAAAATTCCAGATATGTTTTCAATTTGTGTTGAGATAAAAAGTTCAAGTTGTTTAATTTATACATGGAAACTGGTGAGACAAAACCCAACATGTGTAATGAAACTGTAAATATGAGAGTAGGCTTCAAGACACCAATTGGTATAGTTTCAAATTGTTGAGAAATATGCATTTTTGATCTCTTTCCACACAAAAGTAATCCAAGCATACTCGCACTATTTTGGCATAAATGCACACGTAACGCATACGATTTACATTTGCATCATAATAGATTTCTGTGCGTCCACACTCTTCTGTATTAATTTGCTGCTGTAAGCAGGTTTGTCTAATTTGAACTGACTGCAATAGTAATAATTATTTGGTGAAATTTGAAGGAAAAAACCCCGGATGAAGATAGTAGAACAGAGAAACCACTGATCACAATAAGGCCCCCCCCCAAAAAAATAGTTGTGTTGCCCTCATCCGGCCGGGTCAAAATTCTGAGAATGTGGGCCGGGTATTTTTTTTTTTTTTTTTTTTTTTCAAGATTTTTTTTTTTTTTATCTCTTTTTTTTAAGATTTTTCTTCTTTTTTTCAAGATTTTTTTTCAAGATTTTTTTTTTAAAGATTTTTTTTCAAGATTTTTTTTCTCAAGATCTTTCAATCTGTGAAAAGAGATGGGCAAGAAACCAAAATATTCACCATTGGGTTGAAAATACATCCAGTAAGCGTTTTCCTTAGTATCTTCACACATGTTGACTGAAATAATAGGTATAAAATCGTTGATTTGGTAAAATTTAAAATTTAAAATTAAAAAAAAAAAAAAAAAAAAATCCGGCCGGCCGTCCTTCCCGATTTTAGGCTTGTGAGGGCAACACAACTTTTTTTTTTTTTTGGCCTAAGGCTAACAAAAAAAAAGATGTTTTGTTGTCCTCAGAGGGCAAAATTTGGGAGGGTCGGTAGGTCGATCTTTTAAAAAAAAAATTAAATCTTTTTTTAAGGCGTTTTCATTGAGTCAGGCCGTGTTTGCGGTCATGGGAGTATGAAATGTGCAAACAGGAATGGGTGAATATTTTGATGACTTTGTAGAAGTATTTTACTGCTGAAAACCGATACGTTGTAGTTTAAAAACGCTCAAAATGTATTTGAGGAATCGTTGGGAGAAAATATTAACAGCAATTTTCGAATTTTATGTGTTGAGAAAAATATTTTTAAGAAAAAAGAAAAGCGACCAGCGA
Organism: Ophiura sarsii; assembly: GCA_035610835.1. Classification (NCBI taxonomy): domain Eukaryota; kingdom Metazoa; phylum Echinodermata; class Ophiuroidea; order Amphilepidida; family Ophiuridae; genus Ophiura; species Ophiura sarsii. Next base: position 53,909,871 of record CM069455.1, read on the forward strand.
ATTTGCAATTTTTTGGTCGGTCGCAGAGGGCAACCAAACATCTTTTATTTTTTGCCTAATTAAACCACCACAAACTTTCACCCTTTACAAATACAGGAAGGAGAATAGAGATACTAATTCCTGTCTCATAAATGATAACTTCCTAATAACTACCATGGATCCTCTAAACCGGGAGCTATACACGATGTCGCCTACTAAGTCACAGCAGACAAGCAAACAAAAGTCGGTTTGTGCGCGCATTCGAAAGGGGTGGGGGTGTCCATTATAAATTATTATTATTTATTGAGAATCTTCCGTCCTATTCTTTCAATGCATTTGTATTTTATTTTATTTTATTTTTTCTATTTTTTGTCAAGTTAGATTCTCAAAACATAATAATGATAAAATTGAATGGATTATTTCGCATGATACACAAATATATTGGTCTCGCTATGAGTTAAACAATTATTGTGTTAGATGTTGTATTGTCTCGCACAATATTTTTAAAATTAATAGCTCGCAACCAATATCTTTGTGTATCATGCTCAATCCATCCAATTTTATAACAAACCAGTCATCTGTAACAACAGCGGTCAGTGCAACAGTCAATGCATCTTCCCCCAATGCTTGGAATCGAACCGGGCACTTTTTAACATAAGTGACACGGTCTATACTATTATAGCATGTAAAATATGTTCATAAACATAGCCATGCCATTGTATATATATAAAGTTAATATAAAGTGGCATAGCAGTGTACATATAAAAATAAAAAGGAAAAAAGGAAAATTGACCGACAGACCCAACTTTAGGATTTTTGGCACTTGAGGGCAACACATCAAAAAAATGTTTTGGGTTAAGCAACCGAAATAAGGATGTTCAAACTGAGATTAGCGACGGAGACATAGGCTACGAAATTCCTTCATCTTTTTTTTAGACTGTCCATCATGTGAACATCCAAAATATGGTCACGTGACTAGTAGAGGGAAGTAAGCACTATGCTTAACAAAATTGTCTTGGTAATCCTGGAAGCTCTTGCTGCACACAACAATAAATTGGAAAAGGGTACTATATACAATTAAAGGTGTATGTTCCGATTACTTTTTTTTGGGATATGAATTTTTGTTCACCTCATGATATTTTGATATTAGAAGAATCCCCATATTTTTCTCAGTATGTCTGTAAAATCTTAGGGGCCAGAAATGTGGTGAATTACTGCAAAAGGTGGTTAACCACGAGCCAGATTGTGTACTACTCTATGGGCAAAATTCTTGTGACCTTGTGTTTCTTAAATTAGAACCATTGGAGTTAATATGCAACTCAAACTTTGGAATGTGACAATTTTAAGGATGACCTTTCATGTCAAATAGAAAATATCAAGTTGAAAATCGGGCCAGCAATCAAAACATCTAGCTTTAATTATCAATTGACCTCATTCTTAATTTATTTCCCCCGTAACAGTCAGCTGCTGGTGTTGTTGGTAAGGTGCATTCTGGAGATGAGGTTCTACAAGTCAACGCTCAGACTGTGGTAAGCATGGTCGACTTAGAAAATGGTCTGATATGTTGTTGTTTATTGTTTCCACTTATTATTAGGCAAAATAAAAAAATAAACACTAATTTTGAAAAAAGCGAATACAAAACACATATCAAAATCCCTGTCGATATAATTACATACAATGTAGATTCTCGATTTACGCAATAGACTCATGCACATCATCATAAGCTGCAATCAATTAAATAATAACACATTTTAACTCTTCACATTCATGGACAATTGATACCATTTTGAATTATAGGCTTATTGAATTGATTCAGAGCTGTCAAATGTGTTCAGAAGTTCATAGATTGAGAAACGTCAAACTTTTAAAAAAAATGGTGTGATGTGCTGGCAGAGCAAACCTCACCCTGCCATTTCGCATGTTTCTTTTCCTTGAAAGTTTCATCCCTAATTTCACTCCATGGGGTTAGGGTTAAATAGAGCTCTCATGGAAACTGAGAAATGCCAATGAAAGGTCCATGCGCAAATCATGGGTTGATCACTGGAGTACTAGTGTATACTCACGTTTCTACAGGGAGGAAATGAATTAGGCTTTATAAGTTAGTTTGGATGTTTACAGATTGATAAAGTGCCAGATTAACAGAGATTGCATCACATGTGGATTGTGCCCCAGTCACAAGTAAAGTGAAATGTGAAGTCATACTTCCCCAACCAAAGTAAAGAAAGCCATATCCTACTTATGAGAACAGCAAAACTTTTACAGATTTCTTGTGTCATTTGGGAGATAAAAAATAAGCTCAATCGACCGACTCAACCTGAGGAGTCTATCAGCTTATATAATAGGGTTATTAAAGTAAAGTGAAATGTGAAGTCATACTTCCCCAACCAAAGTAAAGAAAGCCATATCTTACTTTTGAGAACAGCAATACTTTTGAAGATTTGTGTGGGTTTTTTTGTGTCATTTTAGAGATAAAAAAGACAGACTGACCAACCCAACCATAGAGGTCCATCCGCTTGTATAGTAGGGTTATTTCATAGAATAATAGAGATTTATAGTGATTGCGCCACATGTGGTTTGTGCCCCAGTCACAAGTTAAGCTAAAGTGAAATGTGAATTCAGAAACTTCCCCAACCAAAGTAAAGAAAGCCATGTTTCCCACTTTTGAGAACAGCAAAGTTTTTACAGATTTTTGTGTCATTTTGGAGATTAAAAAAAAGACTGACCAACCCAACCAGAGAGGTCCATCCGCTTGTATAATAGTGTTATTTTGTAGCCTTAACACTTTCCACGCGGCTATTGGTTTTACAAAGTACAAAATAGATTTTTCCTAAACCTTTCCCAACTTTCAAGGTCTATCTCAAGGATGTTAATGCATTTCTCATAGTGATTCCAAATATGGTAATCAAATTCAATAATTTTGACATTTTGAAACATTTAGTGATTATTTTGGAATGTCGTCTGTAGACTCCGGCCGCGTGGATAGTGTTAATAACAAGTGAAACAGGCTTCAAAATAATAGGAGAAAGGAGCAAATTTGCTTCTGCCCTGGAGAAAGTACATATTTCTATATCACAATAACATTCATAGTGCTCTATTTTGTATTGAAGGGGGTTGGGGGGTGTGGACCCTCAGCATAGCTTCCATAAAACTGCCGTAACTTCTTCATTATTCATTTAATCTATATAAAAGTATACATTTTTTGCAGAAAAGGGTTCAATGAATCCAACTATGACCAAAACGGTCAATTTCGATCATGATAATTGTTGGATTCATTGAACCCTTTTCTGCAAAAAATGTATACTTTTATATAGATTAAATGAATAATGAAGAAGTTATGGCAATTTGACGGAGACTATACCCGAGGGTCCACACCCCCTTAAGGGTTGGCAGGCTGGTGTCATAAGAGAGTGATCAGGATCATCTAAAATGAAGAGGATAACCTTTGTAATACTCTTTTTTGCTTTGATGTTGGCTAGGGCCATAAAAAGTGATCGAAAGTTGTCAGAAAGAATCAAGATAACATTTGAAATATTCCTTTTTGTATTAAAGGTTGGCTGGGATCATAAGAAAGTGATAGAAATCGTCAAAGAGGACCCCTTGAGGGTGTCGCTCACTCTTAGAAAACGTCCAAAGAATCTGAGTCCTCCGGGTCAAATCCAGAGGGCGCCACAGAATAATTTGCCGATATATCGTGGATTACGACCGACTGCGCCGGCACAGAAGACGCAAACAAGGAGCAGAAAGAACAGTGATCCAACAAATATGCTGAGGGTGGTTTTAAAAGATATAGACACCGGTGGCCCAGGAGGGTAAGTAAGATAATTAGCATATATAATGAATATTCATCATAAGTAATGAATATTGATAGTTTTTTACTGTACCTCAATGCTGAGAGGTTGTAAGAGATATAGACAGCAGTGGTCCAGTGGGTAAGATAATTAGAATATACTAGCGGGCACCCGCGCTTCGCGCGGGACCCGCTAGAAGATTTCACGGGGAATAAGTAAACAAAGCGTAAGAAAATTTGATACAATATCAAGAACATGTCCGACATGTATACATAATCCAGACGGGCCCTAAATAATCCGAATATCGCAGGTGCTTATGATAATCCAGGTAGGATGTGCCTTAATCTAGGTAGGCCTCATCCATTATATCCAGGGACCCCATAGGCCTAAGCCCTACCCCTAATCCAGTTACCAAGGTGCCCTTAATAATGCACCGGATACCACATAATCAAGGTACTGCAGTGTGCCGTTATATCGAGATACCCAGGTGCCCTTACTTTATCAAATTAAACGCGGGTGCCGAAGATAGCGGACAGTAATAGTCATATCACAATTATAGGCAGAAATGAGTAATATCAAAGCGTTATAAATGTTTATATAAATATCAAGAGTATATCCTTAAATAATTCAGGTACCTAAAGTGCCCTTGATATAATGTAAGTGACATGGTGCCCTTAATACACCATGAGCCTAGGCCAAATGTGCTCTTAAATAATACAGATACCCATGTTCCTAATCCAAGTAGCCTACTCAACGTGTTCTTAATACACCGGTTGCCTGATAGGTCTAGGCCCTACCCCTCACAGATGGCCTTAATAACCCAGGTAGCGCATGCGCCGGCGTTATGTCCATACCAATGTGCCCGTATTATATCCAGTTTATATTGAAAATCGCAGGTATAGGTGCCGAAGCTATAGCGGGTGGTTAGTCATATCAAAACGTAAGATGCGGGTATTGTAAAACAGCAAGAGTATGTCGTTGTTACTCCATGTATCCTAGGTGCCCTTAATACTGACATTGGTACCAAAGTGCCCTTGATAATCCATATATACCATGTGCCCTTAAGAAATCCATGTACGCCATGCAGTTTTTGCCTTATATCTCAAAAGCATCAAAATGGAGTTACTTCCTTTTGTCGCGGTGGGGCAGTATAACACATGGTGCCTTGAATATTCACGTAGGCCTACCACCACATGTACATTAATAATCAAGATTGTGTATAAGTGATCCAATAGGACCTCCCTGGACTATGTAGTTTATCTTGAATCGAATATTAAGGGCACCCGTGATAACTGTGTATGCGGCTATTAGGGCCTACGTGGATTAATAAGGGCACCTGAATGGTTATTCAGATGTAGGAATACTTAGAGTATTCAGAGTATCTGGATTGTCTTAATATAAGTATAGAACACATGGGTGGGTACCCCATGTGACCTTTAATCCAGCAGGTAGACCTACACCCTTAGAAAAAGGGTGCTTCAGGGGTTCTTGGCTGTCCCGTATATGGAACCCTTTTTAGAACCTTTATAGGTTCCACAGCCAAGCACCCCTGAAGCACCCTTTTTTCCAAGAGTGTACCCCATCAGGTGCAGTGGTGGCACGAACGGTGGAGGGGTGCCCAATCGTGACCCCCCCCCCCCCCCCCCCCCCCCCAGTTTTTACTACCTCCTGTCAGCGCATGTCTCTACCTATTTTGTACCCCCAAATAATAAAAAAGTTGAATTTGAATGTCAAAACTGAAAGTTATGTACTTAAAATTAGCTTTAAATGTCTCCCCCGCGATTCTTATATAGCCCGCCACCCCGTTTTCCTCCTTTAACATTTTGATGCTGGTGTCGCCACTGCCCATGTGCACATACTGTATCCAGGTAATTCAGTAGGCCTACGTTCTGAGCGTTCAATATAGTGTGTTCCATATTTTTATAGTCGGTCGTTTAGTTGTATGGTCTGCGGAGTCTATCATCAAGATCACTTGTACCATCCCATGCTTGTACTTGAGCACTATGTGTTCCATCCGGTTTTGTTTGGCCTATTTACATTAAATACATTATTCCTCCAATAGGCACGTGGGGCCTTAACGTATAGTAGTAGTCCCTTTGTCATGTTTGCTGTGTTCTAAATAAGGCCTCCCGAGACACTACCTGATACACCCTTAAAATCCAGTTATCACAGGTGGCCCACCTGCGCATAGTATATCCAGATAATTTGAGACTCTCTGCGTTTTATAGTGAACCCCGTAATCCAGATACCACGGGTGCCCTTATTAATCCATATAATAATCATGATAATATACCACGCGTTCCGTTTATCCAGATGCCCCATGTGCCCGTATATCCAGATTAGCAAGTAAGGGAAGTACGGGGAGGAGTAGGTGACTTTAGGGTACACTATTAGAAAAAGGGTGCTTCAGGGGTTCTTGGCTGTCCCGTATATGGAACCCTAAGGGTTCAAAGGTTCTTTGATTTTAAAGGACCCAAAAAGGTTCTGTAGAGAACAACCTTTAGAGGCTCTAAAGACCCATTTTGCCCATTTTTGCCCATTTTGAACCTTAAAATGGTTCTTTTTGGAACCTTTTAAGGTGATATTAAGGGTTCCATATACGGGACAGCCAATAACCCCATGAAACACCCTTTTTCTAAGAGTGTATGGACTGCAGCCTGCTTTCACTCTGCCCCGTTACAATGTGCAGTTTGCGCCACAAACACGTACACACTTTGTCTGCGTCATTACGTGTGCGCCGTGCCATCGCGCGCGCCATGTTAAACGCGGTCGGGCAGCCGTCAACATAGAAACGGTTGGTATGGTACCGCCAGTTTCTTTATCGTTAGCAAACTACGCGTTCATCTATGTTACTAATGTGACAGTGTCACTTTAAGATCTGTGTAAGAGTTTTTGTTTACATTTAGAAAATGTCGTAAAATATTTGTATTTGTTGGACGTAATAGTCCCGTATAAATGCTTGTACTCATGCGATCTTCAAGAATAACAAACGGCCGCATATACAGAAATGTAGCTATATCCCTGATGAAAATATTTTGGGTGACGACCATATGTCATCACTCACTCCGAAAACCACATTTTTTGCCCGAACAGTAGCTACCCAAGTAAAAGAAATTCAACATTTCGGATTATAATCTGTGATCCTTTCTGCGCATGTCTGAAAACGGGAAAATACTGGCATTGAACTATCTAATTAGCTCGTGTATTAGAGGCGCAATTACCACGCTTTTTCAGTTGAAGAGGGACGCGAGTGTAAAATTATTATTGAACTATCTAATCAGGCGAGGGACCGGAAATTAGTATATAGATAATGAATATTCATCATATTTAATGAATATTGATGGTTTTTTACTGTAACTCAATGCTGAGAGTGGTTGTAAGAGATATAGACACCAGTGGGCTTAGAGGGTAATATAGGCATACTGCATTTACTCCATTAAATGCCCTTGCTCTATTAAACACCACCCCCACACAGCAAAATGCCCCTCCGCATACAAATTGGAGAGAACAAGTAACAAGGTATGTGAAAGTCACTTTTCTCGTTCTTATATACAACAAATTCGCCTGCAAAGTTGAGCTTCTTAGCTATTAATCATGAGATGATTTTCTTTTGTTGTAAAATCAGTCAAAATACGATGCAAGATGCATGTTCTGAATAGACAACACAATGGCGATGTAGCGAGTGCGTCAACACGGCGTGGTATAGAAAAATCATATTTGAGCAACTTAGGGAGTCTGAACCAGCTGGATCCCTATTCCCTATTATAATGAAAATGAATCTCTTCAGCGATGTAAATAAGTGGACATCACTGTGTTTTATCGGTACTAGTACTTTTGAAAAATGCAGCGCCTGGGGGGGGGGGGGGGGGGGGGGGGGGGGGATTGAATAATGAATACTGATAGTTTTTACCTTACTTCAATGCTGAGAGTGGTTGTAAGATCAATATCGACACCAGTGGGCTTGGAGGGTAAGATAAATTAGATTATTAGTATGTAATGAATATTAATAATATAAAATGAATATTTTATCAAGACCAAGAAAGCATATTCTATTTGTAAAAATTTAAAAATTTAAAATTCACCAACTCTGAACATATTATCTGAACCATGAAATTGTTGATTTTTAGGCAAAAAACACACACACCATGTTCTGGGGGCTCGGCCAACTAATTTGAAAATGTTTTACAAAAACAAAATTGCTCTTCCGACCGACCCTACCTGACAGGTCCGTTAGCTCGTAGAATTGACACTTATTTGTTGTTGACTTACGCATGTTTCTCCTCTAATCGTATCAGGGCCCATAGTGACAATGATAGCGCAGAACAACTGAGTGCATCATTTGATGAAAATCGTGGTGTTATTCTTCGTCGCGAAACCATCGGCGCTGGTTTAAAACATTCCAATAAAAGGGGGAGTAGGCACTCAAGCGGATCAAGACCGAGGTCTTTACCGGAAGATATTACTGAGGCCATAACAGGTAAGGTGTTATGTAGTGTTTCTATACTCACGCACCATAGACTGAATCCTTCCCGTCTTATGGGAGGTGTCAATCCTTTTTTATCAAGCACTGTAACAACAAACAAACAAATTATCCCAAAAAATCACTTTTTAGTCAATATTTTCAAAACTGAAAATTTGTAAGCCCCAAAAAAGTTGATTTTTGGTAAAATTTTGGAATTTTTAACCAAAAACTGATTTCATTAGACCTGTTGTCTGAAAAAATCACTATTTTTTGTGAAATTTGATACCAAAAATGGATTCTCTGACTATTTCATTTCAAAAATTGTATATTTGTATGTACATTACATTATTAGTTTAAAAGTTACAGTGCTTGATAAATTTCATGAAAAAGGGTTGACACCTCCCTCAACAATTTACAGGTGGCCCCTGCAAGGGTGCTCAAAAGTGAAGACTGAAAAACAAATAGTTCCAAAAAGTGATAAACTCATGAATAAACATCCGCTTATTCATCATGCACCATCACTCCACACTGAGTCGTTGGCTTCACGGATTCTTGTGCATCGAGTGACAAGTTTGAGTTGCATAACTCCAATGGTTCTTATTTTGGAAGCACAAGGTGGCATGAGATTTGCCCACTTAAGTAGTACACAAACTGGCCGGGTGGTTAACCACCTTTGGCAGTAATTTACTGCATTTTGGCCTATAACGTCTAAATGGAACATATCTTGTGCCTAAGATTTTGCAGAAATAATGAGAAAATTTTTTGTTTTTTAATTTTTAATTTTTAATTTTTTTTTAAAGAAAATTAATTTCTAATACTTTGTGTCGTCATCTTTCATGAAATTTCACCTTCAAAAGCTTACTTTAGTCACTTGTATTATTAACCTTATAATGTTATTCTATTGAATTATGTATCTTTTTTGGCCTGTTTTCATGATTTCTTGTTTTGTAGCTTTTTATGACATCATCATTCACTCATAACTTGTGGGTAATGATCATAGAATAATGATCGAAACAGTTCTGTAATCAGCACAGTTTTACCTTTCTTATGATATAAATATATTCAATATGAAAAATGCTACCATGTGGCGGGTTTTCACAGATCGCATCACATACTGTAAAAGCTGAAATATTCGCGTTGGTTTTATTTTCGCGCTTTTCGCGCAAAATCTTTTCCCGCGAAAATTATAACACACGAAAATATTGCTTTACACATTCATGCAATGCTTTCAGACGGTCGCCCGCAAAAAAACAATTCGCGAAATGTCTTTGATATCAAAATCCGCGAAAATATTGACTTTTACAGTTTGTTGATGTAAAATAAAGCTAAATATCTAAGGCCAAATTAAATTAATTGCGGTTTGTTTTTTCAATTTTTTTTTTAAATATAAAATATTGAAATCCTTGTAAAAGTGAACTTTTGTATTTAAGATGATGTGATCAATGAAAATCTGAAAAATCAGTGAAATTTTTGGATTTTTTTTTCTTTCTTTTTTTTGAAAAAAAGAAAAAAAGAAAAAAAGAAAAAGTGTTTTCAGATTTTTGTTTTTCTAATGCGCATCAATAAACTAACGCGCGCGGGAGCTTTGAGACAAACAATTAATTTAATTTGGCCTAATCAATCGGAGTTATTTACTAATTCATGAATATCATTTTTTTCAATTCAGTAGCAGATTGGTTAAAGCCGCCAACACACACAGAAATTTCACCAATTTCCGGAAGTCCGCCATCATCTGATTCGCAACAGACGCCCTCGCCTGTTGTGGATAAAGCCATCACGAGCGTGCTACCAAAGAAGAAGAGTGTGCGTATAATGGAGACGAACACAAATAATAACACGGAGACATCGACTCCTAGTAATGTAGATATCAGTGTTATGGATGATGATGAAGTTAGGTGAGTTATATATTTACAGTGGTCAACAAAAGTAACTATACAGGTAATAAATGGACTTGTAACTCTAAAAATATATATCCTACCTAAAAATATTAAATTATAAAGTTATTGAGAAATGTGTCTTCTTTCATATGAGATATTGCACGCTAGGATCGGTTGAATAATTAATAACTAATTTGTAATGTTAATGAAATAGGATGTCACTCAACAAATTGTTGCATTATTGCACTTACTGAAAACATGTTTTTATTTTCAGTCTGATGACAATTGAAATTGGAAAAAAATAAGATTTTGATCAAATGATTAAAAAAGATGAAACACTGTTGCTTGATTGAGTGGTTCGTTGATTGATTTTGATGCATAATGCATTGGTTGATTTGATTTGAGTATGTACTTAAAAAGCGAACTACCACTCTGGGTTTCTAGCCACATTCAGTTCTCTTGGGAATTTGACATGGTTACAATATCTCCACATTAACTCTGTACAATCTGTCATCAAGTGAACAGGTGTATGACCAGTTCTTCTGTGGTGAACTACCAAAGTTATTCCCTTATGCGCAAGCTTAACCGTGAATAAACTATTTTCTATTGCGCCCTTCCTCCCTGTCTTATCTGTAATAGAAACAATTATATGCGACATAAATTGGGGTACGTCGTTCATCTGCTACGAACTGCGGCCGGACAGGGTCGGTGACGGTCAAAGGCCTAATGCTAGGCCGAATTGAAAATAGACACATACCTCAGAACTTGATAGTAGTCAAATGTATGATGCGCCACCGAATTCATACCTCTCTTTCTCTCTCCTATACCAACTGACTCTTTCTCTCTCCTACACCAACTGAGACACCTTTCCAAAACACTTTTCTTGGGCCACCATCAGATATCAAGCACAATCTACTCTAACTGTCACTCCTCTGAGTGAATGCAGATTTACTCATCTAATAAAAAGAAAACACTTGCATTAATTTTATACGGAAAGGATATGCTAAACAGCATATAATAATAAAATCTAAACGAACCGCGTCCGATGGAGACGAAACGATCACTGATATGATCACCCCTTCTGTGACCTATTCAAGCCACCCGCTTGAATAGCTAACCATGCATACCTAATCCAGGGATTCTGGCTAACAATAGAAAATGCTATTATTCCCTTATGCGCAAGCTTAACCGTGAATAAACTATTTTCTATTGCGCCCTTCCTCCCTGTCTTATCTGTAATAGAAACAATTATATGCGACATAAATTGGGGTACGTCGTTCATCTGCTACGAACTGCGGCCGGACAGGGACTACAGTCCCCGTATCACTAATATAAAGAGTGTGGAGGCAAAATATAAACTGTGGTTAATGGAACCATCTGCACTATAAATTAGAGTGGTTTAAATAGAACCATCTGCACTCACTATGCTATAAACTGGTTTAAATAGAACCATCTGCACTCACTATGCTATAAACTGGTTTAAATAGAACCATCTGCACTCACTATGCTATAAACTGGTTTAAATAGAACCATCTGCACTCACTATGCTATAAACTGGTTAAAATAGAACCATCTGCCTCACGTATGATATAAACTGGTTAAAATAGAACCATCTGCACTCACTAAGATATACACTGGTAAAAATAGAACCGTCTGCACTGACTATGATTAAAACTGGTTAAAATAGAACCATATGCACTCACTATGAATTGAACTGGTTAAAATAGAACCATCGATCTGCACCTGAGACTAGACTCGTCTCAGATCTGCAATCACTCACTATGATTTAAACTGGTAAAAATGGAACCATCTGCGAGTCTCAGATCTGCACTCACTCACTATGATTTAAACTGGTAAAAATATAACTATCTGCACTCACATGATTAATATCATAATGCAACCTAGCACGCTGCAATATTGTACTCTGATCATGTACTACCAAAACTCATATATTCCTGACACAACCCGGCATCGTTGGCAGCGTATGATTACCTCCAGCCGGCCATGCTATAGTCTTAAACAGACTACCCGGTATACACCAACCGAAGCTGCAGCTAAAGCAACCAGGATCTTAAACTAAAACTTAAGGTCCAAGCCCACCTCGCATAAAGCCTCCTACAAAACCTCACTACACCACCTAGTAAAGGACAGCTGTCCTTCCTTAAATCTATAAACATAGACTGATAGAGGGGGGAAAATACTTGTCCGAAAATGAACTTGCCTGTCTAATCCGGCTAAGTCAAAGTATAGCATTCATATTGAACATGAGATGGTCCCTGTTTCAGCCAAAATCATCCGAGCGTCTTCTCTATGTAGATAACAAGGCTAGAAAAATCTCAAGGAATGAATCGCACAAATCAACATGAATTGCACCGTCCCCGCTCCGTCTTGGAAACTTGTCTAGCTGACACTCCCATTAGACCGTCAATCGGCAAATGAAGGTAAAAAAGCGAAATCAATCCTGTAAATTGGTACGTTAGATATGATCAATACCTTGCTATATCCACTCATCTGGTGAAAAAATAGATATATTTTTACTCCATACCTGCCAAACGACAAAGAACGAGAATATGCTCTCCACTGAATTATCTGACAGATGCCCGGATAATCTAGTCCAGTGTAAATACCTTCTGTGAGTTATTTAAAAACAAACGCATACAATGACCCTTGAAATATCAAAAAATCCAGAGAAAATACCAAACGGTTTTACATTTTCTCAATATGAACCAATCGGCTATTTAGTGGCTATGCAGCCTCACACATATAACACGCCACTCTGGTGAAAAAATAGATATATTTTTACTCCATACCTGCCAAACGACAAAGAACGAGAATATTTATCAACTGAATTATCTGACCTAGATGTCCGGATAATCTAGTCCAGTGTAAATACATTCTGTGTGTTATTTAAAAACAAACGTATACAATGACCCTTGAAATATCAAAAAACCTGAGAAAATACCAAACGGTTTTACATTTTCTCAATATGAGCCAATCGGCTATTTAGTGGCTATACAGCCTCACACATAATATAACACAGCACTGCGTAAGGGGTTCCGAAATGGAATAGGTATTCAACTCATGAATGGAAAACCTTAAGAAAACACCAAACGGCATCAAATACATGTAGTGCCAAATGGCTATTGAGTCGGATATTTCGTGGCCATGCAGCCTAACGCAGCACTTGCATTCGGGGTCCGAAAATGAATCATCATGGGCAAGAACCTATATTACCCTGAGACAAAAACCAAAAGGCTTTACATATCTTAATAGCCAATCGGCTATATATAGTGGCCATGCAGCCTCGGACATAACATAAACTCCTGAGAAAATACCAAACGGCTTTACATATCTCAATTGCCAATCGGCTATTAGTGGCCACGCAGCCTCAGACATAACGTAAACTCCTGAGAAAATACCAAAAGGCTTTACATTTCTCAATATATCCAACCGGCTAATTAGCGGCCATATAGCCCGCACATAACATAATCATAATACTTATGCTATTAAATGACGTCTCTAATAAGCACAGTTGAGGGCCATACAGGAATCACCAAATAACTGTGTGTGCACATGCTTGACAAGCTATACAACCTTGTAAACCAAGGGACCCTAGGCCAATGGTTTAGGCCCAGCCCAAAAGTATAGAAAACGTCTACATGGCTTAAATTCGGGCTCCAATATCTGGAATAGAAAAACTGGCAACTTTGCATTAGGATATAATGTAAAAACGGGGAAAACTCCAACGCCAGTCATCGAAATCCACCTCTCAGCTCAAATCCCTAGGGATCTATAGGACAGTAAGCACTATATTAGGAGATAACCCAAATACAAAAATACAGGCTAATATCATGAAAACCATAATATTCGTAACAATGGAGCCATTGTTATCGGTACACGACTAAACAGCAATACCAAACAATATATAGTTCAAACTCAAGAACAACCAGGGAAAACCCCTTTAAGTTCTCTCCCAAATGGAGCTATATTACCTCTTTCCTCATCAGTCTAGTCCTGATGACATTCCATTCTGATAATCACACACGACACCCCGTGTAAAACCTGTGGTAATAAAATAACAAGACAAAATCTTCATGTTTCAACACTCCCGTCAACTTTGAAAGCCCGACCATCTGTCCAGTATATTGGGCACTCTTTCCCTATATATACATGTATCTCTAACAGTATATCTACAAGCAAGAGATTCCAGTATTACGATGTTGCCACTATCCAGATAGATCGACGCTATCATGCCTGTAAACATGGTAAACATGGTAAAGTGACTTAAGGCAATTCAAGAATAACTTGTTAATGGAACATATAGATAATCATATCAGTAATACTACGTTCAAACGGTTATTTCAAAAGAACCATTACTAGCATGTCACGCTATACCCAGCCAACAACGGACTAAACGGACAAAAACAACCTCCATATCCCGTCCAACGTCTAGATACAATACTATGTATGTATAAATAAACCTGTATTCGCCATTCACTGATGACCTGAAACAAATCGTAAAGATATAATGATAATCTAAACGGAAGAACGGTGAATGAGAAAAACTTCAACACCCTTACTATAAATAATAGAAAACAATTATTAAGTGGTATTAATCAGACTTACAATCAAAAAAGAAAATAAAGTCTCCTTGAATCTGATGAAAGCATCTATCCAATGAAATTGGTCTTAATAGACAGACTATAATATTCAATGTGCCTTATGTCCAAATAATGCCAGCGCTCTGGACTGCAAATGATCAATCTGCTTCACAACTGAAACTAGAATCTGTTTATTACAGAAACAAACATTAGTTAACGTAAAACATCCATCTGGTAAAAACAAACCGCATAAAATCTGAAAAATAACTCCTTGGTCATTCATTCACATATTATTCAAAATAAAATTCATTAAAAGGCAATTGGCATACCACTCACTACAATCCCGGAGCTACAATGCCTGAAGTAGCGATGGGTGTTACAAACAATCAATAAACATAGATAATACCCAGAGAACTGTAGTTCATACAAAGCTGTAAAGATTGGATTAATGGAAATGCACTCATCTCTAGACTAGGCTCAATAGCCCCACATAGCTAGCTGTAAACACAAATAAAACCATACGGCTAAATAGGTATTATTAACAAGATTATTATGATAAATAATCAACATACTAATCTCATGATTACCTTGATGTCAATGTGGTCCAAGTACCACCCTGGTTTGGCTGAACATTCCATATTCCCAAACACTAGTATATTCTGAGAAAATGTATACCGACAAACATCGTGGCATGGAAATCTACTCCACTGAATACTCACTCTACTACAGCGCCCTACCTGACAATATAGGGGTGTACGTTATAACTTAGCAATGGAAATCAGAACCAATAACAAACGGTTCCTTAGTTGGCAAACACCCAAACTAAAACAATCAATGTCTATCGCATTCATAAAAATCAAAACAATATATAGTTACAAATACAGACCTGCATCAGGTACGCCAAAGGTTCGGATCAATGTAATCCTATTCTGCAAATCTTGCACTACCTTCTCAACTGCGTTGTATCCTTCGCAAGAGTAGTGTAGTTGATACGAGCTCTTTTAACGCCATGTTTCAGATATGATTCCATAGTTCCGAACAGGCCGACATTAAATTCAAACTGGCTCACTTGCCGCCAAAAGGACATTTCTGATCACTACCTTTAGGTCTCTTGAGAAATAAATCTTCATTAAATAACGATTAAAAACGTTCTCGTTTTTTCCTGCTTCAAGCAACGACATTTAATTGAATGTTCGTCAAGGATTCTTTGAACTTCTATCACGATTCACGATTCACGAGCTGTTATCTGCGCCGTGTAATTGGTGTTGATCCGTGATGCTGATGCTAATAAAATCTAAACGAACCGCGTCCGATGGAGACGAAACGATCACTGATATGATCACCCCTTCTGTGACCTATTCAAGCCACCCGCTTGAATAGCTAACCATGCATACCTAATCCAGGGATTCTGGCTAACAATAGAAAATGCTATGGTAGGCCAGTTTTAACTGAGTAAGGAATTATATTTGATTTTTGTTAAGGCCAAACAAAAAAAAAGTTTGTCTCAAAGCTTGCGAAGGCTTCAAAATCGGGCGACGCGCGCTGTTTTTTGTCTTCCATTTTTTTTTTTTTACTTTTTTTTTTTTGTGTGGCAATTTTTACTCTTACTATTTGCAACCGTTGACACTTTCTGATATTTTTTTTTTCTATTTGAAATGAATATTGTGATGTAGTTGTGTATAAGAACAATTGTGCAGCGTTTTTTGAAGAATTGAGTCATGTTAAACCTTTGAGAAAAGGAAAATCTGCCGATAATTTTAATAAAAACTTGAAATAAAAATTTGTAGGGAAAAAAAAAATTGATTTGACAATTTTCTGCATTTCAGACGCGGTATTTTGGCATTTCAAAACCAATGCGCGCGCAAGCTTTGAGACGAACCTTTTATTTTGTTTGGCCTAAATGTATTTATTTTGTGTGTTTGTATTTTCTATTTACGTATATAGGAAACAGTCTGTCACATCGGAATCATCCGTTATTTCACAAGCCTCATCTGTAAGTAGAATAATGTTGTTATGATGACAGTCATAATTGGACAAAATTAAAATGTTTTGAAATGCCTACTAAACGCCTACATATTACATATGTGACGGGATCAAGCGAAATGAGTCGCATGTGGGCAGTTTTGAATTTTGATATCTGTTCATCATTTAAAAGCAGGTGAATAATGAGAAAACAATGTAAAACATAAGAATTTGTTACCTCAATTTACCTGTAACTCAAAATCAATATTCCCGACATACGACTCATTCCGCTTGATCACGTCTCATATATCATCGCTTTTCTGTCCTAACCTCGTATCTCCATCCAACCCTTTAGCATGTAATACTTCCTATATAACCCTTAGTCTGTTCTAAACATGTTCCAGGGCCAAAAGCAGATCTATCAAACCCTAGCGCTATTACCCTGAACATGTCTAAAGCAACACTTCCTGTGCTTAATTGTTGGGCAGTTTTTTACATGATGAAGGGCCGGACAAACATACAAGGTTTTGACAGAACATAGCGACGATATGTAGGACATTATGAACAAAAACAATTATGTAGTGTGCAGAGCTGCCAACTATACCAGATTCCCTAGAAGGGTTTCCTGAAATTAAAACAACCTTTTCGTATTCTGATGAGAGAATTTGAAAATCTCCTTGATTCTGGCAAGATTTCCCTATAAGGCCCAGAAGAAGAAAAAATCTGTCTCACATACCTAGCGCGCATAAGTATGTGGAGTCACTTTTGTCGCATTTTAGTTGAATTGGCTCCGAAAGAGCAAATATTAAAAAGTGGGCCAAAAACAAGATAAAACAAAGAAAAGAATTTCCACATTAAGCAAAGCTTTTTTTTTTTTTAAATCGCCTATTGCATAGCTATTTCCCCAAATGTATGTGGGACAAGCCATTTTTGTGTGTGTGGTCTTACGCTGTATTGATCTAAATATCTTCCTGCTTCCTGTACTGAAAATTGCAACAAGCAAAAGTTGGCAGTTCTGAATGTGTTTGTTTGCATATTTTGATCGCATTCTTCAGGGAGATAATTGTCATTAAGACTTTGTATTTTATATGCTGGTTCCCTGCACCCTGGATCCCTCTGGCCAACTCATCCATAGGTGCAGGTATAGGGTTCTCCATTATAATTGCGAGAATCGACTCTACACCACACCACGTTGTCGCTCTGTATATCACATACGGGAAATAATGATCAACACAAGTTGTAGTTGAGGTGACACATCAAATACTGAAGGCATTGTCACACTGCCATTGCTACGGCACATTTGGGAGCGCGCTACACCATGCGTGTGAAGTCCGATGCTGTCGTGGGCACACACACAGTGTATTTGGTGCCAATCAGTGAATTTGTTTATCGTTCTAAGCGTGATGCTGGCATTTACCAAATTTATTTGTGGATTATTTTACGTCATATATCAATGTGTTTAGGCCAAATTAAATTAATTGTTTTGCGCATACCTGCATCTATAGATGAGTTGTGTGGAGCCCGTTGATGCACGGAACCAATATTTGTATTCTAGAGCTTGTTTTGTCTTTTTGATAGTGATCAGATGTAGGTGTGTTGGGCTATCTAAAAGAAGCTTATCCTCCTAGCCTTATAGTAGTGTAGTGTACAGTCATCACAAGAAGTAACTGTCCAGGTAATAAACATGCTGATAACTCTAAAAGTATAACTCCTACATGAACATATTTAATTATAAAGTTGTTAAGAAATTTCTATTCTTGAATTTAAGATATTACACGCTAAGAATGGTTGATTAATGAGGAAGTTACGATCCCAAACGTTAGGGCAAGTCTGATTTTCATTTTAACATTTTTTTCAACACGGGGAGAAAACTGACAGGTTAAGCGTGTGTGCCGAATTGATCAACCGTAACAATGCCACCGGCCGACTGTACAACAACCAGGCCATCGACGGGTGAATTGGCACTACCACTACCAGTAATCAATAATTTGCCGGTCTGAGTCCCCGTGTTGAAAATGAAAATGTGAAAATGAAAATCAGACTTGACAGTACATTTGGGATTGTAACTTCCCTAATAATCAGCCATTCTTAGTGTGTAATATCTCAAATTCAAGACGAGAAATTTCTCAACATGTTTATAATTTAATATGTTTATGTAGGCGTTATACTTTTAGAGTTATCAGCACATGTATTACCTGGTCAGTTACTTATTGTGATGACTGTATATCAACAATCAGCGTTAGAAATAAGAAAAATAAACTGGTTGTCCAGTGGATAACCCAGCAGAAGATTTGATATACAGGGACATTTTGGAAAATTGTAAAAACAGAGATCAAGAGTTCAGAAATTTAGGATTCTTTGAAAATAGTTGAAATATTCACAAAAATGTTGAGAAAAAAAACAAAACAGGAAAAAAAAAACACCCAACCTACCCTACCTGAGAGGTATGTTCGTCCCCTCAACAGGGTGTTATTTCTGTGGCCTAAACAGTATGTTGTCTGCTCTTATCTTTGCAACTATGAAAAAACTTGTCATTATTTTAACATGATTTTTGTTCAATATGAAATGTTCTTTAAATTCCTCTGACGTTTATTAGTAAGATATTCGCATCATTATTATCACAATTTGATTTTTGCTCGAAGTATTAACAATTACTTCAAATCTGTATGTGTTTTTTTAAAACACTTTCATTTGCAACCATGTCACCACCAAGACTTTGATTTTCAGTGTCATTATAACCATTACAATCAATTTTTACCATTCGGTTAATTCACAGTAGAAATCCACATTTATAGCCAATCAATTTTGTTGACTTGATTATGTTTTTTATTCATCTAGCTCCCTAAGTATAAGGAGGAAAAGCCTAGATTCAAGACTGTAATATATGATGGAGAGGTATACCTATAATTTGTAGTTGTTTTCATCATTTTGCTGGTGCCCTGCAGCTTTTATCAGTCTTTCTCTTTAACCACTTTGCTAATACAGGTATATGGTTTTGGAGCCGCTAACTGATGGTTCATTTGGAAAGGATTATGCGATGGTTGTTGGTAATCATCAGTTGAATTTATGTTTTACTGGTTGTTGCAAAAAGCCTATTTTCTCACTTATAAAATGACTTGATTTTGTCTTTGAATTTCATAACATTTGAAATGATCTAATAGAATTTGAATATTGTTCAAAATATGGTCACTCTTAAAGTTGGTAACAGTTTCGAGCAATAATGAATTGCACACACATAAAAAAGAAAAGGAAAAAATATTGAGAAAAGGGAAAAAAGAAAGAGAAATGTTGACTGAGTACTGCAACCTAAGGTCTGTTCAGGCTAGGAATACAGGTTTTTCAAAAAACCACAAGTGTTTTGATGGTTATTTATGGCGCAGTGACTACTTCCTCTTTAGATGGTTTGCAAGTTGATACCTTCTTATTGTAGTCATGTTACTTAAACCACTGGAGTGGTTAAATGCACAAGTAAACCGTACAGGCCTAATATTTATGGCCTACCGACAGGTAAATGCTTCTGTTGACGTTAATACTATGAACATGGTAATTGGTAGGCCTGAGAGTTTGCTATTAAAAACTGTATTCCTAGCCTGAACAGACTAATACCCACAATGCTTTTCAAATACCATAGCAAGGTCATTCTAAGCTTCTCATACATGTATACACCAAATAGTTTTAGCATTACATATATCTGAATAGTGGCTTTCAGAACTCCAAGATCAGCTTTAATAATCTTTTGCTCGTTTTTGCTTCTACTTATACCTATACACTTTGCTGTAATAACCATTGATGTTCCAGGCTTTTAACCCTTTGAACCCGGAGTTATTATAAGGGTTCGGTACACCCACCCTGACTTCTCCGGGGGTAAAATGCTAAATATAGTACACCTATATCATCGGTAATATATGGTACCGATGATAGAGGGCAGTATGCCATTGTACTACACATATAACGTAACCTATTTATAACATAAAAACGTCCGTTTTTATCGCCAAAATTGCCAATCATGACCGTAAAACAATGCATCCCTGTCTGCCTGAGAATCATCTGCGCCATATTGGGTTGCATATTCATCCAATTTCGTGCTATTTTTGACTGTTTTCTTCAGCTAAATTACATCAAAACACAAAGAAAACCTTGCGAAACAATGTATTTCACATCGGGTGAACATCACATGACTTTCAAGTCACATGACCACTCAGTCATATGATCAATGTGTCACCTGGTCGCTCAGGTCGATTTTTCGACCTATCGGGTTATACGACGTTCTCCAATAGGTCGATAAATCGACCTATCGGGTTCAAAGGGTTAACATTATATAATAACAGCTTTCCACAAACTCTGTAGATATTGCTTCTATACAGTCACCCACATTTCTTTTTAATAATTAGTTCTATAACAAAGAAGATAATTCTGTACTACTAATAATAGACTTTAGATGACATTTTTTTCATCTTCCCAATTTCCAAAGTCAATCTCAAGAATTACTGAAGCAATATTGAGGCATGTTTGTACTTATTTCAATGCATTTTTCATGGTGAATCCAAGTTATGTAAATGAAATTAGATAATTTTGCCATTTTTGTAACATTTTGTGCAGTTTTGGAATGTTGTCTGCAGACACCTGCCATGTGGAAAGTCACCATTTCTGATGAATTGTGACTTGAATGACTAAAAGCAATAACTTGACTTCACTCATGACTCGGGCTTAAAACTTTTCAAATGACTTGAATTGACTCAAAGTCCCATATTTCAACTTAAGACTTGACTTGACCTGAGAGCAATAACTTGACTTGACGACTCGTGACTCATGTTTAAAACTTTTCAAATGACTTAAATTGACTCGAGTCACATATTCAAAAGACTTGAGTCCCGAGTGACCCGAGTCACTTTTCCAAATGACTGGACTTGAATTGACTCAAGTCTGATGTTAAAGGTACCAGGAAATGGGATGATTATCCTGCTCCAAGTCTTTGTGGGACATTCCATTGCGATAAACAGGGCCAGAAAAATGAACACACCACAAATGACATCATTTGTGGTATATATTGATTATCAGTGAGTATCATTAATAGATTCAAACCAGTCACCTGGAATTTTCTTTTCATAGTACTCACTGAGCTATCAATAGTTCCACAATTGATGTCATCATCAACTAGCACAAATATTGAATGCTTTCTGGTCCCTCCTCGTAGACTTGACTCAAATCACACCAATTATATTTGCATTTCCTGGTCTCTTTAAACCAACTTGAGTAAGTTGAGTTTAGATCACAAATGCTGGTTACCCCCTACAAAAGTGGTTGTTTTTAAGCAGAAGACATCTAGATCTTCAATAAAAACAATGATTTGAATGAACCAGTTTGCTCTAAAGGTGAAAAAAATTAACCTCTTTACCACACAAAGCAATAGGGAACTGATTTGGTGGTGTGGGACCTGTAGGTATTAGCTTGTCATAAAATCTCCAATTCCAAGATTTAGGTAGGAGAAAATTATTTTTTTCAACATTCATGCAGTGCATCCAGAAGGTCGCCCCCGAAATAAAACAATTTGCGAAACGTCCATGATATCAAAATACGTGAAAATATATTTACATGAAAATATTGGCTTTTACAGTACCCAAAATGTCACAAAAAGGTTCTTGCTTTAACAGGTGGTATTCACACATTCATGGTTTGGGTGAATGGTCCCTTCTTTAAAGGAGGTGTCCCGCAAGCATAAAAGTGTACATTATATGTTAGAAACATAACTATCGAGCCCAACTTTTGTAATTATATAGAACAAAACACCACACTTATGACAAAAACAAATAAAAAACGCTATCTCTCAACATGCACTTTTTAAAATTCGCGGCGATCAAAAGTCCCAGTGTCGATGATGTCATAGTTATACAATGCACATGCGCAAATTTGAGCACCGATACCCATGACGTCATCGACACCGGGACTTTCGATTGCCGCGAATTTTAAAAATTGCATGTTGAGTGATGGCTGTTTTTATTCATTTTTGAGACTAGTATGGTGTTTTGTTCTATACAATTACGTAATTTCGGCTTGATAATTATTTTTCTAACAAATAATGCTCAATGTTGTGCTTGCGGGACCCTTCCTTTAAGAATTTAATCACAATGTTGATCTTTTCTAATGTTAGATCTAGTTAACTTGTTTTGTACATGAGAACCTTGATCTTCTTTAATCATCTAATTTACAGATGCAATTGTTCTCATTTTCATTGATGTGTAGCCATTATTTTTAAATGTCATACAGGCTGTAACAAAAAAAAAGTTATACATTTTTGAGAAAAAAATATTAAAAATATCTCCCGTAGCACTTCTGTTTCGAGTTTTAATGGCGTGCACATGAAATTTTCTTAGCGTTCGAATAAGCTTTGTTTCGTGACAATCGATGGTTGGTAAGCAGAGATATGATCAATTGTCTAAAGTAGTCATGAAATCACCTGGGCCACTTTGGTTTAATAAATGGTAAAACCACTGGGATGAATATGAATGGAATCGAACAGGAACATAGCAGTAGAGCGCTCTTGTTAGACAACAATGGTTCATTTCAAGTGGTTAAAAGTATTACAAAGAAGGTTAGATCTTTACAAATAATTATTATTTATTCATTTTATGAATTTATTTATTCAAATGAAATAAAACTATTTGAAAACGAATTATATTGTTCTCTTTAATGTTCCTTGCATGATACCCTAGCCATTTAATTCATACAAAAAGATTGTATGATATTGTGAAAGTAGCCCAGCCCGATTTCTAGACGACTTAGTAGATTAGTCATAACTTTTAAAGTAGTTAAAAAGATCAAATAAAATGATTCTGGTAGCCAAAACGGAATTTAACACAGAGTGTAAAGAATTTTGACATTGCATGATTTTAACATTGGATTAAAAATAAAATTGCGATTGTATAACTTTTTTGTTACAGTCTGTATTATAAACTCCTCAAAAAAAGTTCAGATGGGGTTTTTAATTGACAATTTTTTTGGATGTTTGGTGATATATTATGTTTTTTGGTACATATCAATGGAAAGCTGGCATGGTCTTGTTTTTTAACGGTACCACATGTGCAGGGCCAGATTTACCTTTTGGGGGGCCCTGGGCCAGGCCAAAATGTTGAGGCCCCTTACTCACTGTGAAGTGGCTTAAGAGCGAGAACAGGGGACACAGTGGTGTACCCAGATTTTTTTTTATTACACTTTCTTCCTTATTTGGCTAATGTTTAGTGTTGGTAGTTTATTTTTTTTCTAAATTTGGGGACCCCCTAAATTTGGGGGTCCTGGGCTCGGGGCCCATCTGACCCAATGATAAATCCAGCCCTGCACATGTGAAGCAATCATACCTTTCATTGGTCAGTCACTTGCTTGAAAATATGGGTGTATTTTAATCCCATTAGCACGACCAACCTATATATCGGAATCTAAGTACAATTTTGATTGGTTATGAAGAGTGTTTTTACCATACATTCAGCCAATCAGAGATACAGTAAGAATGGCGGCATGGTTAATCAAGAGATATAAAGCACTTTCTTGATGATTTTGGCACATTCCGATTGTAACCATCCCATATTTTCAAGCAAGTGGCTGTGCACTGGAACAAGTAATTGCTACAAGTATGGTATCATTGTTAAGAAGAATACATCCGCTTTCCATTGATAGCATAAACATAGCACAAAATGTGCAAAATAAAGGGAGTTGAGAAGAAAAAAAAATCCAAACTTTTTTGAGAGGTTTATTATCTTTTTTCAACACCATGTGTGATGTGTTTCTTATATCCATAATATGAGCAGTTGTGCGTCTCATAATTTTCTGCTTATTCAAATATTCAAAGTCATATGTGATGCGATCTGTGAAAACCCGCCCCATGTCGGGATTTTTCATATTGGTGATATTTATATCATACGAAAGCTGAATCTGTGCTGATTACAGAGCTGTTTCGATCATTTTTCTACGATCACTACAAAAAAAGTTATGAGTGAATGATGATTGTGATGTCATAAAAAGCTACAAAACAAGAAATCATGAAAACAGGCTATAAAAGATACATAGTTCAATAGAATAACATTATAAGGCTACTTAGAAAAGTGACGTAAGTTTTTGAAGGTGAAATTTCATAAAAGGTAATGACACAAAGTAATAGAAATTAATTTTCTAAACAAAATCTAAAAAATAAAAAAAATAAAAAAAAAAATTATATTTTGTATTTGTATTTTTTTAAATTTTACCCATAATCCCTATTTCACATTTTGCGACATCCGACGGGTTTTCACAGATCGCATCACATATTTTAACAACATTAATCAGTACAACCGCACACAGTGTGTTGCACCAATTTCTTTTAAATGCGCGCAGCTTACGCGCCATCACTACGCAGTTCATTTCGGACAAGTTTATTGTCAAAGTCGATCGTATGGGTGCATACTTTAAACTCTAAATATAAAAACAATAACTAAAACCATATTATAACATATTATATATTCATTCAAAAAATGAGCTGCGTTGCGTGCATTGGTGCGCCTCGACGGCCGTTCGTTAAAAATGTTTTGTTTAACGGTCGACCGCATGCTGTTGTACTGTTGTACTGAATGAATTAACCACATTTCTTTTCTTGGTTGCACTTAGTTAAGCAATAGGACTAATTATTTAACATTTTTAAGTGACTTATAGCATCGATAGTGCTAGTTGGACCTACATGTATAATACGAGGGGGTACCAAAAAGTTCTTGACATCATCAGGAAGTGAAAGAGCCAGAAACTTGTTTTTGATATGTGACCCTTCAGACATCTTTAAAAAGTCACTGTGCAAAGTCACACATTTCTCCCACTTTTTATTACCTGTCCACAGACCGCCATTGTAGAGATCCTCAGATTGACCGCCATTGATTGATCCTCAGATTGCCCTCAGATTGCGTTATTCCCAAAACAGCAATAAATGGTTTTAAGTGTTGACAGAAAGGGGTTAAAGGTCATGAGAAATGTGTGACTTTGCACAGAGATTTTTTAAAGACGTTTGAAGTTTCTGGCTCGTTCACTTCTTAGTGATGTCAAGAACTTTTTGATACCCCCTCGTATACCTCTTATCTTAAAACCACATTGTAACAGATTTTGTATTTAGATTTTCACATTTAAGTTTATGTTTGGGTTCAATTCCAAGTACACACAGGATATAATTATAAACTGTAAACATTTTGTTGACTTGTCCAACATGGCAAAAGATAACTATCCCTCTAGATATATAGGACTGGTCACACGTACCCTTTGACCCTCAAAGATATGCAAATGAGAAATATTTAAAAATGTGATTGAATCAATCAAAGTAAGTCAGGTCAGGAATTTCATTTTTAAAATATAATGAAAAATGTTTTTTTAATTGTTTCGAAAACCCTTCAATTATTCATATGTGACCCAACATGAGTAAATGAGGCACAATGAGGGATATATGAATATTGAGTTATCGATATCATGATAATATGCATATGTTAATTAAGGGACATTTTGGTACAAAGTCGATGTCATATCACATTCCAAACCAAAGTTACAGATGATTGAAAATCATGTTGTCTCAGAACATCAACTACAAATTGTCAAGTTATGGGCAATTAAAGTTTTGGTTTTGTTAACATATCAATGGTGTGAATGAAAATTAAATACATCAAAATGTAATTTAACTCTTTATGTTCATGAATTTGAGTCTTTGGTTAGATACAAGATGTACCAAAGATCAGAAATAAGACTTGTTCTGAATTTTGACTGATTTTGACCTTGTCCCACATTTGTGCTCTTAAATCAAATTAGCTACTGCCGCATTCCGCTTCATTTACTCATGTTGGGTCACATATCTTTGAAATTAATTTGTTTTTCTTTATTAGGTTTTGTGCAAAAAGTAACTTTGAAAATGAACAATCCAATCAATTTAAAGTCAAGTCAAATCTCATTGTAGTGGAAAATGAACAATATTTTGTTCACTAATCATTGCCCATTTCCCAAACAGGAAGTTCAAGTGAGAAGAAGAAAAAAGAAGCGGGTGTATAATGTCAACAAGCACGTGTCGTGTGTGGATCTGGGGCCAGGAGAATGTCATGGTTGGCTTAAGCTTAAAACAAAGAAGAAAATTGGCAGTCAGTGGCCAGAAGTGTGGTTTGTTCTCAAGGAATATGTGCTTTACTACTATAAAAATAAACAGGTAGGTTTGTACTATTGGAGAGGATCAGTATAGGACCGGTGTTTGTAAAACACGTACACGCGTACGTATGATTGTACAGTCACGTATGCCCTCTGTGCATGTACTTCACAATGGTAAAAGATACCGCCTATACATTTGTGTGCAGTCACGCTTATACCCGGTGTTTCAATTCTCCTTAATACCACGTGGCGGCTTTTAGCCCTGCGGGCTCAATCTAAATTGGACCCTCAACCGACCAGCAGTGGTTAACCATGGGAGCCCCATTCCCCTTGGTGCTCCGCATGTCGGGTCTGTCCCTTGTGCCCTACGGGGTTAACGGGATGGACCGTGAGTACAGCAAACGATAGGTTGCATACAAATAATAAATGGTACAAGTAGTAGGGAGATTCAGAATGATAAATCATACGTTCGTACCGGTGTAGGCGAGTACGTGTTTTACAAACACCGCTATAGTACTTGTAAAAATATTAAGTTATAAAGTTGTAAAAGAAATTAATTCTCTTTTATTTGAGATATTACACATAAAGATTGACTGAATAATAACATGACAAAACAAAGTCTGTTTCTCATTTTAGCATTTTGTTCTTCTACACACAGACTGGGTGTAGTAATATGCATATTATCGATTAAAGGTTCGTTCATACTCCCTTCGTTGCGAATCGGTGGATAACGGTTGACATTGCTTCAACTCGCGCACCGATGTCCGTCGACATCGGCCGATGTGCAACGAGGGGAGTATGAACGCGCCTTAACTGTTATTGATAACCCACCGGTTGATAGGAAGCTGAGGATTGGGGATACTTCAATGATCAATGCAGCCCATACATGATACCTGTCACACTCTCCTGTGTGTAGAAGAACCAAAAATGTAAACTGCACTTTGTTTCATTCGTTTGGATGTAGCGTTCTTAATTGTTAATCGATCTTCATGTGTAATATCTCAAATTAAAGAGAAAAAAATTCTTTACAATTAAAATTTACAGGACGCGGGCGTGCATAGTGCTGGGACCGTGTACACGGTTGCCCGTGTACCTGAACGAACAACCATTACATGTGTAGAAAATTAAACGCTATCTCCCAGCACTAGGCGTGCATGAAGGCAACAAGCGCACCGTGTATCATCTGCGTGATGTGTGCGTAAAGCAAAAACCAGGTGCGTGTGGCCATAATCTTGTGCGTAAGCTTGGATTATTTTTGCGCATCGAGAGATAAAAGCGGAATATTTCTCGCCAATTTGGAGTTGATAAAACTAAAGTCACATGGACTAACATTTTATTATTGTCGTTGTTTCAGGACATGAAAGCTAAGGGTGTGATCTGTTTACCAGGTTATACGATACAAGAAGCACCAGATTCTAGCAAGAAACAGTAAGTCAAGGGTTTAGTGCAACAAAGGGCTATCTGCATTTCGGTCATTTTGAGAAAAAGTGAATTAAGGATTTTTACCCATCATTGTCACCTATTGGTTTTGACAAGTTAAAAGAAATGCTATTCAAACCTTTTTGATTAGGTGAATTTACTATTTTCTCATAATTAGGTTCCTGATCTTGTGCGGATCATTTTTATACCAAAATATAATTTTGGCTAAAATGCAGATAGCCCTTTGTTGCACTAAACATAATCTACTCAAAGTGTTAAAGCAATATTATGTGATCCATTTCACACATATTTCTTTCTCTCTTTTAAAAACTGAATTCAGGTTGTATTTTATGGTATTTATGAAATTTCCGCACTTTCATTTAATTTCCGCCTGTTTTTAGCTCGATTTCATGCAGTTTTCCAGTTTTTTCAGGGTTTTTTCATGTTTGTTTATTCTCATGCCTGTATAATGAAGTTTGACTACTGTAAAAGCTGACATTTTTGCGGTGGTTTTATTTTCGCGTTTTTCATGCAAAAAATATTTTACCTCGAAAATTATAACACGCGATAAATATTGTTTTCAACATTATATGTAGTGCATCCAGAAGGTCGCCCGCGAAGAAGAAAAACAAATCGCGAAATGTTTATGATATCAAAATGCGCAAAAATATTGGCTTTTACAGTATCAGGAAAGACATTCCTGGACTCAGAATTTCATCTTGACTGAATTTTCTGTAGAAAAAATCTTAGAACTTTACTAAATCTCAATGGAAATCTGCCTTCCAATTATTTAAGGAATTCATCATAAAAAAGCATTCCGCACTATTCACTTATGTACAGTTGCGATCGTATCTAGGAAACTGAAAACGTCGTGATTTTTTCCCAAAAATGTGATTTTCATGATTTTGGCGGTAAAAAATCACGTTTTTTGGCACTTTTTGGTCTATAACTCAAAAAATAATTGATTATTCAACAAAAACAAAAAAACGCTCCTGGGAATGTTATCAGGATTATCAAAAAACTAGTATGACAAAATGTAACAACATATATTTTGAGTTATCTTTTCCAAACCTAAAATGGGTCAAAAAACGTGTTTTTTATAATTTTTTCCAAAATGGTCAATTTCATTATCATGGTTGGATTCATTGAACCCTTTTCTGCAAAAAACTGTATACATTTATAAAGATTAAAGGTAGATGACCCGATCACATTTTCGTAACACAGAATTATTTCAAACATACGGAGATTTTCATATCATATCAAAGCTCGTATTTTTCTCATCATCATACTGAAATTTGACGGCCTAAATCGGTATAATTACGGAGAAATCGATGAAATAACGTCGAATTACCGCGAATGGTGGTATACCACCGATATAGTTTGTGTACTACTCAATGGGTACAGTTCACAGCATCTTGTGCGTGTAAAATAAGAACCATTAGAGCTATGCAACTCAAACTTTGGAACACAACTTTTTTAAGGATGACCTTTCATGTAGAATAGAAAACTTCAAGTTGAAAATCGGAATGTGATCGGGTCATCTACCTTTAAATGAATATTGAAGAAGTTACAGCAGTTTTACGGAGGCTGTACCTGAGAGTCCACACCCCCCTTAACACATTGTATAACCATGGAATTCTATTTACAAACCCAAACAAATAAAATAAGTTGTCAGGGTTAATCCCGACAGTTTAGAAACTTTTGAAAATAGTCAAACGGACATCTGTTGTGCTCAACGCTTACAGGTATATTATGGGATCTTTTCCAGGGAACCCCCTCAATCCGATTCTTAATTACTTCAAAATCATGGTTTTAGAATGAAAATACACTGTCGGAGTAACTATAAATTTTACTCTAAATTAACTCTAAAACCATGATTTTAAGGTTAGTAGAAAACGTATCGCTCTGTAACTTGGAACGTATTCATGATTTATGATCAGAAATGTAAATCTGCAATAAAATATGCTTCCAATTTTTTTTTTGAGGATTGAGGGCGTCTCCTGGAAAAGATCACATAACATACCTTTAAGCTAGACCTACTACGTACTCCGATTGAATCCCAGAATTGTCTGTGTTTTCAAACATACGCAGTGAGCTGAGTCGAAGATTATGTGCTTTATGTCCATTACTTAGTTTTTGTCTCAGTGATGAATGAATTTCTCAAAGTTTCCCATAATGCATCACCAAATCTGCACCAAAAACTATGTATGTCTTTTGCGATAGAACGTTCAATGAATTATTCCTTAAAAACTCTACCTAGAATTCAAACTCTGGTACAAATGGCAATAACAATTGATCTAATTCCTTAAAACTTGCACCTAGAATTGCACTCTTTAAAAGCCGCATTGCACAGTAAATCACCGACCCTTACCCCACCATGTTATCGACACGTCCCAACTTAGACTTGTTCCTCATGTCTTTCCTATTTTACACACGGCCCCTAGGGTGCTCAAATGTTTTTGGTCTGCCATTTTTAAAGATGGCGGCCGTATAGAGGGACCCGGGGAGCCAGTCTAGTCCTAGCTATAATCCTTCCATTTTCTAATCCCTCATTTTTACAGCGTGTTTAAAGCTGTCCACAGAGGTACTGATGATATCTACTTCAGAGCAGAATCGGAATCCGACAAGAAAAAATGGTTTGATAAACTATGTCTAGCCACGACGCTGTATGATTCACAAGACCAGGGGAGCAGATTACGAAAATCCAGAATATTTAAAGACGGTCTAGTTAGCACTGCCAATAAAGAAGATAATGATGTCACTAAACCCATGCCAAGTAAGTTGATGAGTCTGTAAACAGCTGCGTAGCCAGCCCAGCCACTCCGAGGGGGAAAGATCCCCATAGATCCCTATAACGGTCCCTATTTCAAAGAAACCAGGTCAAAAAACGGCTGATTTAACATGATTTTCCGCCTTTTTCGTCCCCATTTTGCCAATTTTGCCAAAGTCTGCCCCCGCCCCCACTCGCTACGCTACTGTACTGTAAACGTGGACATTTTTGCGCTACATTAACTTTCACGCTTTTTGCCCTCCAAGCAGCTACCGCGAAAATAAAAACAAGCGAACATTTTTATTATGTGTATAAGTCTATGTAATGAACTTTCAAATCGTGAATTTAAAAACAAGCGAAATGCAAATGGCTGAAAAGTCTGATTGCCTATAAATATCACGGTTAGTTTTTATTAAGTTTCTACTGCAAGGTGCACACAACCACTGTGCGCTGTAGTAGGTTGACCTTGCATACTTTTATGCGAGGTCATCCTCATGTTACGCGAGGTCAACCTCATGTGTCATGCATCAATTCACTTGTAAAATAGGGCCTTCCTTCATCATGAACTTCTCCGAAAATGATGTATTGATCTTAATGGCAGTGAGCAACTGCAAGTTTATTTTGATATGCTCTATTAGGCTTCCCCTGGACAGTGAGTATTTACGCACACGTATGTATCTTCCGTCTTTCAACGCTCGTGTGTATAGGCCAGTTCCTGAAGTAGGCGCGCACGTTATGTGCTACAACTATTAGAATAGACAGTTATGTCACCGTCTCATGATGGCCGAATAGACTATAGTATTCATTGTACTGGTTATCAGTAACCAATGTTTTTTTTCTTCAAATGTGTGTATGTTTACCTCCAGAGATGAACCCTTACCACAGTGAAAGTGAAGACGAGGACGATGATAAATCAAAGACACTTAGCATAGCGCCCTCAATAGATTCTACTGATGGCAATTCTAGCGACATAAGCATCGGCATGAGCCCTGTGAAAGGACACATGAGCCCTGTGAAAGGACACATGAGCCCTGTGAAAGGAGACATGATGAGCCCTGTGAACGAAGACTCCAATAGTGTGAGCGGAGATGTGAGCCCAGACACAAGCTCTGTATCGCGAGACATGGGAAGCCCTACAAAGTCGGATGACAGCAGCCCTTCATCCTTCAAGACACCACCCACGTCACCCTCATCTGTTCAAGGTCAGACATCACCCTATGACCCCCTTCAACCTCCTACCTCCGCTGTACGGGCTAGTATGTACCAATCAGGGAATCACCCAAATCACGGTGCTATATCCAGCCCGCCTCCCTTCATGAGGCGTTTAAAAGGCGGCGGTGGCGGGAATTCCTCTCCTTCCACACCGAATAATACCCCTGCAGGAAGTCCCACTATATTGAAGCGTATGATGACGGCTATTCGTAGACGCAGCGAATCCATGTTGACTTTCAATCCTGATCAGTTCACTCAACATGATACTACGGCTGCGATGCCAAGAAGTATTTCTACTCCGGAATTTGGTAAGGGGTGGCTGCACTATGTTGGGCTATTATCTTTATAAAAGTACAGTACAGCAATAACGCACAACAAACATGTGAATGTTGTCAAGTTGAGGTTTTTTGTTTCACAAAATTGTTCAAATTTTAGTCCCATTTTAGAATTTCATTTATTTTTGATAACATTGTTGAGTGTCTTTCATGGTTCGATAAGCTACTTAATGGATAGGAAGCTTACAAAACTTAGATTTTCAAAGTATATACTTTATTGGACTCATGCAACAGCTTGGTATATGTTCTTATTGAGTAGCCATTTATTCGCGTTTGGTCACATATTGAGATTCGGTGGACGCACTATGATTTTATCTAGAACAAATGATACCACTCCCTTCTTTTTTCAGTTTTGGCAACACATTTAGGTTTTTTAATTGTCACTGGCATGCCTTGCATTAAGGGTTGAGGGCAATATAGACACTTGTTTGTCGCAAAACATAATAAATGGGAGTATTCAAGTTCCTTAACTATAACAAAATTGATAGTAAGTAATTTGAACTACAGTAATCATGTAGGATATTTAACAAGTTTTATCTTGTTTAGCTATGGACATCGTCATGTAAAGGCCGACATTTTGTGGATTTTTTGCAAAGACTTTTTACAACGTTTTGGGATGTTTTAGTCGGGCAAAAAAAAATGCTGTAATGAATGTAGCTCAATTTTTGATATATTACAATAACAAATGAATCTTCAAAATAACAGCTAACAAATGAATGAAGCTAAATTTTACTTTTTACAACGTGTTGGGATGTTTTGGTCGAGCAAAAAAATGCTGTAATGAATGTAGCTCCAATTGATGATATTTTACAATAATTAATGAATCTTCAAAATAATAGCAATTAGCTCTAATTTTGGTCCCCAGAGGCAACATGTCTTTGTTATTGTGTGTGAGTTATTGTACTTTCAAATGAACTGTGCTGTTAAAGTGATGATAGTCCATTGCAGTGTATTCTGTCAGTGTATGTGCATGCCTGCGCTAGAGATTCACATAAGGTGTCTAATTATACCGCTTCTTCAACATTTCGATTTTTGTTTTATCTGGATTTTTGATACTCAGATAAATTGGTAAATCTGCATTAAAATCAATAACTGGTAGGGGACATCCCTTTATAGCCATTTATCAATACATATATCTTGTTTACATGTGAATCTCTAGCACATTACAAAAAGGACCAATCTTAGCATGAATATGAACGAATGTATCATTATTTTCCATCATGTCTGTTATGCTATTGTCACACACTGCATGTCACCCTGACCCATGTAACTTTCCATTAATATCTGGTACTTTTCCATTGTGTCTGCCAAATCCTATGAGCCTTTCATACTGATTCGTGATCAATCATACTTCAACCGATAACCGCTGACTGGAGATTAATTCGTCTGTGTAAAAGCACTTACAAAATTTGATCGAACATTGGTCAGTGTATTCACACAGAGGAGTAATCAATATAATGTACGGTGTACAGCGTCTTATTTCAACATTTTCACGCAATGTTTAACACACATATGGGCGCCCATTCGCGTCTCTTTTTGATGGCGCACATCTGTTTCGTTGCTGAATATTTACAATTTGGCACAGCCCCACCCACTAGCGCATGCACAAGGGCTTGCATTGCATTTTTAATTAGTTTGGAATGTCACAATAACAGTTCGCGTCAGATTCTGGATTTGGGGGCTAAGTACAACTTCTAGAGTTTAGTATTCTTTGATCGGGCCAGTGTGAAAAGGCCTTATCTTTATTTCTATTCTGCCAGCCCTTTTCCTTTTTGTCTGGCATGCTATTGTCATTCATACATTATATCATCCTGGTCCCTGGATCTCCATTTGTGTATGTTACTTTGCTGTTATGTCTTGCATACTATTACCACATGAGATGGAATTTGTAAAATGTTCTTTTCCTGAAATTGTCTCGGATGCTTAATTTTATCAGAATATGAAGCATGTTGAAGAGTATGTCCGTCTTATATCAATCCAGATGAAACAGTCTGAAAATGTTATTGTCTCACATTAATTACAAGTACAGTGAATTTTGGTTAAAAACAAAAACAAAAACCAACTTTTTCCCCTTCTTTTTTCTTCTTCTCTCTCTCTCTTTTTTCAGTGATAATTTCACAAAATCATACATTGCATGTTATATCTTGATTCCTGTAATGTCAAATTTCTATTTTGTATTTTTCAATAACTTATGATTAATTTTATTCTGGTATACTTAACAAAATACATTTGGTTATGTTCACACACTTAGCATCTTGGATAACAAACCATGTATCATACTCATAATCTTATATGGCAGAACAAATATAAATTGCTTGGTATAACCCGACTGACATTATTATTGCATGCCATTTTGTTCCAGATTGTTAAAGGTCCCACCGTACATTTATTTTTGTAAATAATAAGCTAAGGTAACGTGTTTGTTGTGTGCATGCTGTGTGCTCTTAGAAATATTAGGATAGGAGAGACATAAACATAGTAATAATAGGTAC
This sequence comes from Ophiura sarsii, assembly GCA_035610835.1. Classification (NCBI taxonomy): domain Eukaryota; kingdom Metazoa; phylum Echinodermata; class Ophiuroidea; order Amphilepidida; family Ophiuridae; genus Ophiura; species Ophiura sarsii. The sequence goes on from CM069455.1 coordinate 53,944,899, forward strand.
TACCCTTATTAAGGCAGCAAGTACCCAACTAGTTTGTTTTTACAAACAGTTATTGTATTAGAGAAGCATGTAGACTGATATTGTATTGAATACAACAAACTAATGATTTATTCAATAGAAGTCATTTCCAGTACATTATGCAAATTAGGTATCCAACATGAAATGCGATAACTCCGCAACGCAAAAACCCCTTCACTTCTGGTTTTCATAGAAATGGAGCATTTTACAATCTCTGGTTGTAGACCTTTTTTTTAAAGATATTTTGATTTTGTACCAGAAATTATGTAAAATATGGAAATCTTAAATTCTACCAAATTTGCCAACTAATTATAAATTCGCGACCCCCCTGAGTAATGAACGATGAAAAATTTCAAAAATCTGAAAAAGTCAATATACCTGACAAATACTAGGGAATATGTGTGCAAAAAAACTTAGCATTTGGATGTGCCCATAATTTGGAGAAATCATGTTTCCAAGTTTTCTGATATTTTTTCTGTAAAAAATATGGTAACTATAAGGCCTGAAGTCATGTTTTTCATAAATATGCTAATTAGCAGTAAATAATTAACATTTCAGGGTGTTTTTTTTATGAAAAAGTAGTGTTATATTAGGATGTATTATGCCTATAAGGTACATTTTGTACATAGATATGGAAAACACTTAAATCTATTTTGTGTAACACTAAAATCCATTTTGTGTTAAATTCATGACTTGGTTGGGTATTTGCTACCTTAATTAATACCCTTACTCTTAATAGATACCTTTAATACCCAAACCATTACTATTTGAGCTTTGAGCTTTCTGCTTTTGAAGAGTTGTAGACTTGCGACTTGAGACTCGGAATCAAAGTCAAGATTCAAGTCGCCATTTGTTTACTTGACTTGACTTGCAACTATTAGTATTGACTTGGACTTTAAAAAAAATTACTTGCTGCCATCTCTGTGCTCTCGTAACGGTGCAGGTGTTTAACACATCTCCATGCATAAGTCACTAGCACTATGAACCCAATGCACCCAACCACCAACCTACCATTCCCTGCTATGTGTGATATTATTAATAATAATAATAACAAGCGCTTATATAGCGCCCTTATTCTTATCCCAATACACAATCGCTCCTATTCAAACAAATCTAGTTCCCTGGTATAGTTTGATCCGTTCCAAATTGGCGAAGCCTTCTTACAGCAGCGAATGAATACAGAAGGATGCATGTGCGCTAAAGGCAACAAGCGCACTGTGCGAACATGTGTGCGTGTGACCAAAACCGTGTGAGTGTGGCCATAATTACGCGCGTACGCTTGGATTACTTTTGCGCGCGGTGAGATCAAAACCAAATATTTCTCGCCAATTTGGAAATGACCAAACTATAGATCATGGGAAAGACAAACCTGCTCTTCTGGCGCAACTGACCCACATTTTTCAAATCTGATACAAAATAATTAATTTCTAATTTACTTGAAATAGTTAATTAAGGATATTTGAATAAATATTTGAATTTATTGGACAGAACTTAAAAGCTCGACAGATCCACCCTACCTGACAGGTCAGTCCCAGAGGTTGCTTCAATGCAATCCCAGGATGCAGTAGAAACGCGCTGTGCAATGGGATATTTGAGCCAATTCAATCAACCCTTGTTTTGCATTGAAACATACAGAAAAGAATTTGTTCATTAGAGGAACTAATCAGTGAGACTTTTCATATTTGTATTAATATATGAATTTGGATTCTATTTCTCAATACAATGAAACCAACAAATGTGAAAAGTCTCGCTGATTAGTTCCTCTAATGAACCATTTCTTTTCTGTTTTATACATGCTGAAGGGCCAGAAAAACATGCAAGGTTTTGACAGTATAGCACCCACCACCTTCCACTCTTTGATGTGTGTGACGTTAACATTCTATGTCTACTATGCACATATGCACAGTTGGTCCTAGTCATACACTGATTTTCACCTCTTTTGTACAATTTACACTACAATTTATTGAACACATAGTTTTGATCAGCGTGTACTATTGAGTGCACTTTTAAGCCCCTCCACTGTATCAAATGCCTTCTGGAAGTCTAAGAAAGCCATACCTTTTAAAAGATTATAGTGGCGAGAAGACTTGATGATGGTAAGCCTACAGGGCTTTCTTGGACTTCCGAAAGGCATTTGACAGTGTGGAAGAGCTTAAGAAGTATGTCACCCAATAGTACACGCTGTCCAAAACTACACGTTCATAAGGTGTAGTGAATTATGATTCATGCATCTGTGATAGCAGTGAAATCTGAACCTGAATATATCAGTTCACTTCCCCTTGTAGTTCAGCCATAGCTGTGCATATACCCTGCAATTAATGTAGCCCCTGCTCACACCCACCATCCCTGCTGTACGTGTCCCTGCTTATACCCACCATCCCCGCTGTACTTGTTTGGTGTTAACATTTTGTTTCATCAATGCTTAATTGGTCCTATTCATACACAGATAGTCAGTCACCTCTTATAAATATTTACTTTTGTAGTGAATTATATTCAATTCGATCCGACTAGCAGAAATACACTCTTTCTGCTACACATTTTGTAGATTTTAAGGTAATGTTATCAATGAAAATTCACCAAGATTTGGCAACATTTATTTATCACGACAAGGTTGTGTGAAATACAGGCGATCGAGTTTCAGGGAGTTTAATGGCAACACTGCTTTATATAGCATGTTACCAAACCCTTGTGCTGTTACTTGCTATAATAAAGATCAGGTTTGAATGACCGACATGACCAGTTTATTTAGGGTATCAGGCTTACTTTGATGACACTTGTTACACATTATAGAGTAAGTGTGGTTTATGATAATGATATTTTCTGATTTCACATAGATTTGAGTAGATGGTAGCAGTGGCGATGGAAGCAAAAACAATTTTTTGGGGGAAGAGACAAAATTTTGTTTTATAATGCTAAAACATACGAGCAAACATTTTCATATTTCAACTAAAATGGTACAGAAAAATGTTGAGTGAAAAATTGAACTTATTCAAGCTTAAATTGTTGAAACATTGAAACGACTTTGCTTAAAATTTTAGATGGGGGATACGTCCCCCGCTCCCACCATCTATGGACGATAGGTTGAAGACGAGTGGTGAATCCCACATTTTAAATGTAAACCAAAACATCAAATTAATTGTTAAATTCCATTTACCTTATTTTGTTTTTACTTAACACTTTCCACGCGTCAGGCGGCTGCAGATGACATTCCAACATTTCACAAAATATTAAAAAAATGTCAAAATTGTTGAATTTTATTACCATATTAGGAATCACCATGAGAAATGCATTTAAATTAGTACAAACATGCCTAGTATTGGTGCAGTAATCCTTGTGATACACCCTGAAAGTTGGGAATGGTTTCTGAAAAATCTGTTTTTTGTATGGTAAAACTTATAGCCGCGTGGAAAGTGTTAACCATCATAATAGTACGCCTGAATCTACAATAGATATCATCAACCTTACATTAAACCTCTAATCATCATTATTTATTAATCAAAATATTATTTTTCTGAATCATAAGCCTGAATAATTATATTCTTTTTCATCATTATTAATTAACCTCCGTAAAATATAAGAATAATGGCTCTTACCAAAATATACTGCCAAATAACACGTTATAATTATGTCTAACATTACATAGATCAACACTATATATTTGCTATTTTAGATGACATAGAATCCACAGGCAGCAGCAGCCCAGAGGGTGACATGTTAAAACATTACGATAGTCTTAAACAGAGTAATGTACCAGTAGCGGGGTTTGATAGAACTTTAGCAGCACGTGTAAGTCGTCGAGAGAGCCAAAAACGTGCCGATTGGTATCGTCAGCAACTACAGCGAGCTAGAGATGCAAGAAACGATAGAACTCTAGCTAAGAGGGCGCTACAACAGACGCTAATGGTACGTGTTGTGTGTGATTTTATGTCTTTAAAGCATGTGGTAACTTGTTTGTGTGTGATTTTATAAATTCATTAGATGAAAAGGAGGATGATACTTCGTCAGAGACTAGTGGGGAATTTAAACGACATTATGTTAGCATTAAGGCAGCTAAGGTAGGCGTGGCTGGACTTGAACGCAGTAAGAATTCCCGTATCATGAAACGTTTGAGTCAGAAGGAGCCGGAGTATTTCCGTAATCAGCTGCATGTGGTACGCAATCGAGTGAATGAAAAAGAGCTTGAGAAAAATGCTCTCGAACGGACTTTGACGGTAGGTTTGGTTTGTCGGTTTTATGGCGCAGCCTAACAGGCTGCCTGGTGGTTTTATATACAGCCTCTACATGTACATGCTCATAACATCATTGACATAGACATATATCAGCTTTTTGCATGTTCGCAGAATGAAGTTTGCCATTAACTTACGGGTAAAATAAACTGCAATAGTGGAAAGAACCCCTATTGTTTATAAAACATGATGAATTTTGTCGCAATTTTGAACTCAATCGCATTTACTGTTTGTCATTGGTAAACCCTTTTACTTCAGGACCCAATTTACATGATACAGTGTGTGTAAAATATATGAGTTACACCATAAATTAATCTCTGGTTTCAACATTGAATGAAGGAAATTATTTTTTGCTCTTACCTCGTGTAGAAACATGTGAATTGGGCGTCTCAATAAAAAGGTCCACCCAGGACCAACAACGTGATTGACTTCATTTTATGCACACAGAGTTACTAATAAGTATTTTTATCTTACCATGTTTGAACATTTCCAAATTTCAACTTGGTTTTGAAAACAAGATGGCTTCTTTTCACTATTGCAGTCTTTTTTACTCACCCTGTATATTAAACTTTACGACATTAACCCATGGGTTTGTATGCATAATACAAGTTAGTCCAGCTGGGCCATTATTCATACAAGTTAAGAGATCTTTCTTAACACTTTCCATGCGGCTATTAGTTTTATCTCAAGAAGTGCTGAACCCAGTAAACAGGGTTCTAGCTACGGTGGGCGGCACTGGGCGGGGCCGCCCGGCACTGACAATATCCGCCCAGCACTCTAATTTGTTCTTTTTTTTTTTTTTTCTTTTTTTTGGTTTATTTTCTTAACAATATGTGGATAAAATCATTAAACTGCCTCATAAAACAAGAAATTATGTGGCAGGAACCCTCAAAGTGCATTAGAAAACCCTAAAAAGACATTAAGAAGGCCTCTGGATCCCATGCCATGATCCACTGCACTTCGTTCGCTACACTTTCTCCGTTCGCCGTCAGTAAATTTACCCGGCATTAAAATTGTCCTGGCTAGAACCCTGGCTGAACCTATACTAGGCATGTTTGTACATATTTTAATGTAATTCTCATGTTGATTCCAAAATATGGTAATGAAATTCAATAATTTTGACATTTTTGAAAAAAATTGTGAAATTTTGGAGTGTTGTCTGCTGCCATCCACCGCATGGAAAGTGTTAAATAGTCTGCAGAAGAGCGATCCTTGAACTCTTTGTAAACCTTGTTACGAAGAAGGCTAAAGAATTTTAACTACGTTGAGCTTCATGAATTATAGGACCCAGATTGTAAGTTTGACATGGGTCCCATTTTGTGATGATCTGATATGAATTTTTAAACATTCTTCATGAGAAGAGTTAAAAGCCTAAAACGAATGACTCATCTTAATATTGATCTTACTTTTACGAAATAGTGTCCTCAAACAGCATTTTCCGAAATATCGTCCTCATTTCTAAGTATACATTTGGTTTAAATGAAAGATATAACCGCAAAAAGGATCTGTTTGGTAAATATACACATTATTCAGTCCTGTTAGAGGTTGAGGTGTGAGCCAGGTTTGATATCATGTATATGACTTCAACATTTTGTGCTATTTTGTAAACAGGAAGAAAATGAAATTAATTAAAATGAGTCTCTTTTATAGGTCTTACCTAACCATCATTAAAGGCATATTATGTGATCTTTTCCAGGGGGCTCCCTCTATTCACGATTTTTTTTATAGAAAGTAGATATGCTTGAAGATTTACATTTCTGATCATGAATCATAAATATATTCTGAGTTACAGAGCGATACAATTCCTAATTACTTCACAATCATAGTTTAAAGAGTGAAAATAAACAGGACAGTTTAGTTTTCATTCTAAATTCACTCTAAAACCATGATCAGAAGTGTAAATCTGCAAGCAAATCTACTTTCTAAAAAAAATCATGTATAGAGGGTGCCCCTTGGTAAAGTTCGCATAATATGCCTCTAAGTAAAACAAATCCTTTTATAGGTCTAACCATCATTAAGACCAGATTTAAATTTACTTCTGGTTTAGCTTTTTGTGCATACAGACCATAGTAGAATATAATTATTATTTGTGCCCCTCCGCCACAAAGACGCAGTAAATCAATTTGGTAGAATATGTTTTCAAATATTTTCATGAAATCTTTGAAAATACAGTTCAAGTGAACAATCAAACTATAGACATGTATCAAACAAAACCATATGTGATGCAGCACATCAAAAGGGGAGAATTTGCGGCTGTGTGTTTTAGATGAAAATGGACATAAAAAATTAAAGAAATCATGCATTTGTTGAATTTCTACAACATAGTTAACATAAACAGGCAATAAGAACATACAATGTATATATCATTTCAAAGCTGATTTTGAAGCGTTTCCCTATCAATTAACATTTCAAAGAGTGAATAAGCCAATCTCTTAATGAGTCTTTGTGGTAGGTGTTCCCATTAACAAGAAGATAAATTATAACCATATGTGATGCAGCACATCAAAAGGGGAGACTTTGCGGCTGTTTTTTTTTTCAAGGTATAGATGAAAATGGACATAAAAAATTAAAGAAAATATTAAGAATTTAAGAGTCGTTTTTAATCAGATAAATCTGAGTGCCTTGATAAATTTTGATAAATTTTGTGTCATTTTAAAGCTTAGAAAATGCTAAGCGCACATATAATAAACTCATAATTTACTTAACCTGCAAAGTCCCCCTTCAGATGTGCTGCATCACATGGGATAGTAGCCAAAATGACAAAGTTAACCCTGCGATAGTAACATGTGGTGTTTTGTAAGATTAGCACTACAAAGACATACAGATGTAATACATGTCTATATAGTTTGATCAGTTCCAAATTGGTGAAGCCTCCTTACAGCTGCGAATAAATACCGAAGGACACAGGCGCGTATGAAGGCAATCAGTGCACTTCACATCATATGCATGACCTGTGCGTACAGCTAAAACGTGTGTGTGGCCATAATCATGTGTGTACGCTGAATTACTTTTGTGCAGGGAGAGATAAGAACCAAATGATTTTTGGCCAATTCGGAACTGATTAAACTATAGGCTAATGTGTACCGTACAAATGTATATTGCAAGGGTGGGCAACCTACAACACGCGGGCCGCAGTGGTTTTTTTGTGGCCCGCAAGATGTCTCAAGAAAAAGAAGAAGAAAAACAAAATCATTCTATTTTACATTCTCACAAAAAACTAGCTAGCTGCTAAGCGTTTATCGGCACAAATGATGTTCCTCATCGTGCGTATGGTAACCATTCACTTGTGCTCGGCTATTCACAAATGTTTTACAGATTGGTATGGCATTTGATGATGTCATAACCCTTTTATTTACCTTTATTTTGGTTTGACCTTAACCTGCCTTATAAGGATCGAGCATTCATCTTTTACACAACATTGTTACTTCGTCAGTAGAGCAACCCTAAGTTTAGCTTTGCGTCTATCAGCGTTAGCATGGAACAAGCGGTGGCAGTTTTCCCCTTTTTGCAATACACATAATGCGTGATAGTAATTAGTACTCGCACCTATTGCTTGAAAGTCTTAGGAATCAAAGGTTTTGAAATCAACAGCAGGTCATTGCTAAAAAAAATTGGTTAGGTGCGGCCCAGTCAATTTTTACTCCTTATATCTGGCCCATTCATTCAAAAAGGTTGCCCACCCCGGTCCGTCCAGTATATTGGGATTAAAAGTAATTTCCCTCTCTAAGAATTAGACAAAACATTGTATTGGGAACATTCATAGCTGTTATAATACCAAACATTCATATTTTGCATGTTCTCATATGGTTTAATCATACTTTCCATTCAGTGTTCTGAAAGTCTCCCTGACTGTGCATGTGCATTTGCACTTAACACTTTCCACGCGGCGGCAAGCGTCTGCATCCGACGACATCCCAAAAATTCACAAATGTTAAAAATGTCAACATTTTTGAATTTCATGACCATATTTAGGATCACCATGTGAAATGCATTGAAATAAGTACAAACATGCTTAGTATTGATTCAGTAATCCCTTGGATAGACCTTAAAAGCTTGGAAAGGTTTCTGAAAAATCTGTTTTGTATATTGTAAAACCAATGGCTGCATGGAAAGTGTTAAGGGTACGTTTTGACATCAGGGATTGGAAAACCTTTATGTCTATCTCATTAACGCAAACATTAATTAACATTAATGTAAACTTGATTTAACTTGAAACGTTCTACGAGTAAAAATATTGAAAAAAATCCTTTTAGAGTAACTCACTGGGTACCCTGGGTAGACCGTATTACATTTACAGTCAAGTCAATTCATACATGTACTAGTTAACTGGGATAACGTTGATACATTGATTCATACATACAAACACCCCTATTCATAAGCCTTTTCATAATAAAGTGCCCAAATTTTGATCCTGTCACATATGTGACGTGTTTTACTGAAACCAGGCGGAATTGGGCAGAGCTCCAAACTGAGAAATAGCCCAAACGTAATTGGGGCGATTTTTTGGGATTTTGAGTTTGTTATAAATAATTAATCTTCAGAGTGTTTTATATAACATTATTGTGAAAGTTTCAGATTAAAAAATCAAACCAAAATAAGGAAAATGTAAGTACATTGTAAGTACATCTTTAAAGGACGATATCTCAGTTTGGAGTTTTCATAAAGGCAATCTTGAAAATGATCTAACTCCGCTTTGGAAAGTCCGATTAAAAAAAAAAAAGTACCATTGTAAAGCTGAAGATCTCTACTTTATTAATCAATTACTAACATAATTTTGATATCTTGCCCAATTGTGTCTGGTTTCAGTAGAACACGTCACATATGTGTGGTGGTATGGGATAACCCGTCGGAAGTCGCTAGTGTTAATATTGAGATATCTGGGTCATACCAAAATATTCCTAACAAATGAGTTCCAAGTCAATTTTCCAACTATGGTCCCAAGATAGAAATTATACCTTGAACTTTAGTCCCCCAGGAGATTTGTATGCAAGATTCCAGATGTTAAGTTTATTTTAGTACTTTTCTGAAACTTGTTTATCAAATTTATTGCCAACAAATCAGAGGTGAATGAACTAAAATTTGTGTCATTGGAACCCCATGGTAACCACTTGTGAATTCCGACAATGCATTAAAGATTTTGAAAGTGAAGAACTTACAATTGTTAATAATATCGCAAAAAACTAGGTTCATATCAGTGTATTTTTATTATTATGAAAGAATTTAAAAGATTTTGTGTACCTTTGAATTGTCAGTTTAATTTTTAGTGTTGTATATAAACTTGCCGTCTTTAAAATACTATAACTGTAGTTCTAGATGGAATTTCTGAATTTTGTTAAAAGTCCTATATACTCAGAAGAGTATGAAGCTCCCTGCCAAAGAAAAAAACCAAGTTGCTAGAAAATGACCATGTGAAGGGTTTTCCCATGCCACCACACATATATTTCAGTTTTTCAATACCACATATGGATTTTGAATAAGCTTGCGTAATAGCACCTGGTGAGGAAGTTGTTGGTTTTAGGTGATGATTATTATAATACCTTGCGGGTTGACTTAGAAGCCATGCTTAACATGTTCAGGAACCTTTGGGGTTATGTATGTCTATTTATAAGTATTCTATAGTGACTGTGTAGATCTTAACACTTTTCCACGCGGCAGACGAAATTCAAAAATGTCACAAAATGTTTTCCAAAATGTCAAAATTATTGAATTTCAGTACAAGATTTGGAATCACCATGAGAAATGCATTGAAATAAGTACAAACATGCCCTAGTATTGCTTCAGTAATCCTTGAGATAGACCTGGAAAGTTGGGAAAGGTATCTGAAAAATCTTGGTTTGTTTATGAACAACAATAGCCGCGTGGAAAGTGTTAATGTGCTTGACTGGGATGAGGGAATTGTTTATGTTTTTTTATTTGTTTTCGTAAGCTAAGGTCAAATTTTTTGTTGTTATGTTGTCCTCGACTGCCCGCTCCGGATTTAGGGCCGCTCTTTTTTCTTCTTCTTTTTTCTTTCTTTTTTTTGATGTTTTTTTTTAAAAATCAGATTTTTTTTTCTTCAGATTTTTTTCAGATTTTTTTTTTTTTTTTTTCAGATTATTTTTTCACATTTTTTTAAAACAGTTTAAATGGCATTGAATAATAAATTAAGTGTTTATAACATATATGTGCGACTCTCAGAGTGATTTCACCTTCTTGTTGGCTGAACTTTGAGCTTCTGCTGGTAAAAGAAAATTGTTAAACAAAATTAAAAATTAAAAAATCCACCCGCCCGCCCCTCCTCTCTGAAAGCTGTGGAGGACAACAGAATTTTTTTTTTTTTTGCCTAAGCTTTAGGATAGATGGTGTTTAAGGATGGACAAATGGAATATTTAGTGCTATTACACCTCATAAATATTCATGAACTAATCATGGCAATTCATTGGCCAATTCCTACCACAAGTACTATTTCCCTAGGGAAATAGTTTTGACTATTTCCCTACAACCTCATTCCCAGAGTCACAGTGAGGTGTAATAAAACAAATACTACATGGTATGATCGGGGCAATAGGGCACACTATTTTCCCTCGGTACTGGCTACGGGCCTATCACCCCTCACCCTTCGGCTTCGGGGTGATAGGCCCATAGCCAGTACCTCGGGAAAATAGTGTGCTCTATTTCCCCTCTACCATGTAGTATTTGTATACTATTGAGGGAATTGTTTTATGTTTTGTTGATTTGTTTTCGTAAGCTAAGCTTTAGGATAGATGGTGTATTAATTAGTAGGACAAATGGGATATTTAGTGCCACAAAGTTCTATGTGCAATTACTGTTGTTCGTTGATTGCATTTTAACCCTTGAATAGCCTCTAGTATGTGACAACTAGCCCCTAGTATCAAAGACAAATCTGTGGACCAAGAGAAAATGTGTGTAAAAAGTAGCTCCTGGTTTTTAATTCCTTATTTCAAGTCCTGTTTACCCTATCAACGACAGGAAGGGGCCAATTACAAATAGAATATTATTTCCCGTCTAACCATGAAGTATTTGTTAAAAACAATACCGTTATAGTAATATCAGAGTAACAAGCTTGACAATCAATGTAAGAATCTTTAAATGTATTTATTCTAATAAAATGCAATCATTAGGCCAAACAAAGAAGAAGGTCCGTCTCAGAAGCCCGCCCGCATTGGTATGTGAAATGAGCTACGGCGCGTAGGTCTATGCGCTGGGGGATAAAAAAAACCTTCTTCTTTTCTTTTTTTTTTTTTTTTTTTTTTTGATTTTATTTTGGATTTTTTTTTGGATTTTTTTTTTTGAATTTTTGAATTTTTAAAAAAAAAAGTTTAAAAAAGTTCTCCGTAAGCTTGGATAAGCAACAACAAAAAAATGGCCAAAATCGCATACCTCATAGCCTATTTTCTCAACAACAAAAAAAGAAGAAAAAAAGCACAGCACTTAGCTTATTTGCACAATATTTCTGAGACAGACCTTCTTCTTTGTTTGGCCTTATATGTAACCCTAACAACCCAGGAGTGGTTTCACAGAAAGAAAACTTATCAGGGAAAAGAAATTGGCCTAATGATGAGGGGGTGGGGAGTGGCACCATGCACTGATTGAGCACTGATAATGCGAAAGTGGGCTATCAGTGAATGAAGGGTTGCCTTAACATAAGGCCAAATTAAAAAAAATCATTTGTCTCAAAGCTCCCGCACGCGTTAGTTTATTGATGCGCATTAGAAAAACAAAAATCTGAAAAAAAATCCCAAAATTTCACAGATTTTTCAGATTTTCATTGATCACAACATCTTAAATACAAAAGTTCAATTTTACAAGGATTTCAATATTTTATATTTAAAAAAAAAAAATGAAGAAAAAAACCCGCATTCCACATTAGTTTTACAACAGGAGAGGAGCTTTGAGACAAACAATTAATTTAATTTGGCCAAGGGTTTAGCGTGATTGATATATTTATTGTAGGTTTTTACTGTGCAATGACACTGGAGAAGCTGCTGGTTTTCCTATAGTTTTAAAATCAGTTCCAAATTTGCGATTTCACTGAGATTTTTGCGGTTTTGCGGTTTTATCTCTCCGTGCGCAAAGGTAATCCAAGCGTATGTGCGCGATTATGGCCACGGTTTTGGCCCACGCATATGATGCACGGTGCTCTTGTTGCCTTCATGTGCACCCGTGCTGTTATCGCCAATTTGGAATTGATTTAACTATAGCATAGATTATTACTTATTACACTTTCCACGCGGCAGGCGTCTGCAGACGACATCCCAAAATTTTAGAAAATGTTTAAAAAATGTCAAAATTATTGAATTTCATCACTATATTTGGAATCACAATGGAAATGTATTCACATAGGTACAAACATGCCTAGTATTGGTTCAGTGATCCTTGAGATAGACTTTGAAAATAGAGAAAGGTTTCAGAAAAATATGTTTGGTATATAGTATTACTAATAGCCGTGTGGAAAGTGTTAACACTTATAGTCACCATCAGAATTGTTGATCGGATAGCAAACGCATGCGTGCATTAATGCCAAGTTTGCGGTAACGATCGCGATCCCTACCAATTATGCATTTGGATACAGGTGTCACACACCAGTGTGGTCAGTGCACTATCATGCATCAGATTCTCAAGGCACCTCGCAAACCGGCCAACAATTTTGAAGGCAGCTATTAGCCTTAGGGATAGGCACAATTTGTTGTTGTTGTGTTGCCCTCAAGTGCCAAAAATCTTGAAGTCGGGTCGGTCGGTCAATGTTCCTTTTTTTGCGAAAATTGCGACCCTGATTTGTGAGATTTTAGGGTCGGTCGCTGAGGGCAACACAAACATAAAATATTGCCTTAAGAGAACACAAAAAGTACTTTCGTAACTGTAATGTCCAAGGAGGGACAAAATGGCTTGTTATTTGTGTGGTGGTATAGGAAAACCCGTCGGAAGTCGCTAGTGTTAATATTGAGATATCTGGGTCATACCAAAATATTCCTAACAAATGAGTTCCAAGTCAATTTTCCAACTTTGGTCCCAAGATAGAGATTATACCTTGAACATTAGCCTCCAGGAGTTTTTATGCAAAATTCCAGATGTGAAGTTTATTTTAGTACTTTTCTGAACCTTGTTTATCAAATTTTATGTGTAAAATGCTATGTTTATGTAAAATGACAATGTTACCATGGTAACTACTTGTGAATTCCGACAATGCATTGTAAAGATTTTGAAAGTGAAGAACTTACAATTGTTAATAATATCGCAAAAAACTAGGTTCATATCAAAAGTACTTTTCATATGACAAGCTATTCTGTGTGATATAACAATGTAGTTTGAGTATTATTAGAGCATTTAAAAGATTTTGTGTACACCTTTGAATTGTCAGTTTCAATTTTGAGTGTTGCGTTTAATCTTGCCGACTTTAAAATACTATAACTGTAGTTCTAGATGGAATTTCTGAAAAATTTAAGCAGTCCTATACTCAGTAGAGTATGAAGCTCTCTGCCAAAGAAAAAAAAAACAATTGCTAGAAAATGACCATGTGAAGGGTTTTCCCATGCCACCACACATTTAGACTACAAGTGAGCACATTTATAACCTGTCATGAGTTCATGATGAGACCTGGGAAGTATTTGCAGCATCAAGGTTGATGTGATTGCTACACTACCTAATATCCGGTTTTGTCTCATTTAAGCTTGTTTTTTAACCTTATAAAACTAATCTAACCAAGTTTGTTTCAACATTTTCAGTTTGTTTTATAACTTACCATTTCATGTCAGCTAATAACCACTCATTTAATACCAAATGTAAAATTCCTTTACATATGTAAATACTATTTTAAATTGTTTTAAATGGTTTCATAAGTTACAAACCAAAAACTTAATCTAAGGTGGACTACCGTATTATCCCTATGCGCCCATGCCCTTGTAAGCGCCCACCCCTGTTTTTCTCAATGACTACCAACAAACAATCCCTTATATGCGCCAACCTTTTCAATTACCGTAGCTGCACTGTACAACAACTTTTTTCGCCACAGTGTCCTTCAGTAAAGCAGTACCAGTAAGCCTGGTTCGATCGCCGCCGCCGCCTGCTCTCCCCGATGTGAGCCGCCATCTTTGTTTTTTATTCATGGCTTAAATACAACATCATGCATGCTCAAAACAACCGAGAATAAACAAAAGTTCTCGGAAGGGCACTTGAAGCTTGTCGGAACATCGCACATGGTTTCCGCTAGTGCAACCTTGCTGAATTCGATAGTGTTTACTATAAATGAGTTTAAAAAAGGAAACTTAATAAGCACCCACCCAAAATGACTTTGCTAACTGCCCTGGGCGCTTAATAGGGATAATATGGTACTTGTAGTTGATTTTAGGAGAGCAGAAGAAGAAAGTTACACATAGAAAACCGATTTAGTTTGATATAAAAAGTTAATACCCTCCATTGGTTTTTTTAGAACATAAATATGTGGTTGGATTGGATTTTTATTACCATTTAGCTTAGACCAACAAAATTAAATACTTGTCTCAGCAACCTTTGGCTAAAAAGCTATGTCCTATGCGATTTTTTAATTTTTTAATTTTTTATAAAAATCAAAATATAGTCAATAGTTATGCTTTTGTCTTTTTAATGAAAGTAATCAGATATGATCAATGCACATTGTATGCTTGTGTTCTCTTTATCTCTTACCTTCACAAAGTTGGTTAAATGTGTGTTCTCAGTCACAAGGTTGCCGAGTATCACTGAAACTTAATAGATTTTTTTTTTTCAAAAAGAAAAAAATGTGCCTGCTGCGAAATATCATTTTAAGAGCAATGCGTGCGGGCCGCTGAGACAAAGTATTCATTTTTGTTGGCCTTATAGAATGTTGGATTCATCCACTCATTTTTTCACCCAAGTGTTTTAAACTCCTGAGCAAAAAAGTTGCTATTGACTAATCATTGTTTTATAATTTGTCTCTTTTTTCTCCAGGATCGCAAAAATGAACTTACACGACTGGAAGCCTTATTTGTTGACCCAATTAGTCACGAAAGAATCGACGCCTGGAAGAAATCTAACGAGGAATTCCTAGAACATACAATAGATAGACTGAACAGTTCAGATAAATCACAAAATCAGAGGGAGGATGACGACAGTTCGGATGGGACATGTGGCGATCCAGAGGGGGTAGAGGATATAAGTGGAATGGCCAAATCGTCCTTGGTGATTGGTCGACCTAGGGCAGAGAGTGAGTGCTCGGAGACTAGCATCTAGCTGTGCTGTTTTGTGTGCCATTACATTTCAACCATGTGAGTGGGTATAGAGGGCGTGCTAACATTATGGTAGAAGCCATTCATTGGGCCATATGAAAGAAAAATGTTGTTTCACATCGCTTCAAGTTGTACTTTTTTTATTTTCCAAATTTTTTGTTTAGGATAAAGGAAGTACCTTGAGGGAGGTTTTTCTTTAGAAGGACATACTTTGCATATATTTTGTGCAAACAAAGTGTTTTCTAGCAAATTAAAAAGAACCATACCTGGTCCTGGAAAGTGAATTTACTTTTATTTTAAAAAGTCACTGTTTGCAAAATGGTGAAATTCTAGGATGTGAAACAACAGTTTCCAGAGCTGCCAACACTTCTTACTGTAAAAGCTGAAATTTTCGTGTTGGTTTATTTTTACAGTTTAAACACAAAATATTTTCCCACAAAAATTATAACACACAAAAAAATTGTTTTAAACATTCATGCAGTGCATCTAGAATGTCGCCCCCGAAAAACAATTCGCAAAAATCAAATCGCGATATCAAATTGCGTGAAAATATCTTTACGCGAAAATATTGGCTTTACAGTATCCTGCAGGAGACTCACTGAAAATAAACCAGTCTGATGGGCACACATATTTGGCTGATCAGGGACACATTTTATTATAATGCATGTGATTTTAAAGTTCGTCCTGATTGGTGAAGCGAATCTCCCTGATTGTTGGCAGCTTTAAGTTTCTTTTATATGGCCTAACTAACATTGCATTATTCTATATACATGCTCCAATCAACTGACTTGAATCTCAACCTAAATCACAAATTCTGGGGGTATCTGAGGGGGATGTGCCTGCTTCAGAAGCTGAAATATTTTGTATTTTTGAAACTAGATTTATGCAATTCGGTGAATACTTGTAAAGGAAAAATTTAGATAGACTTCCAATACATTAATACCATTCACATTTCTATAACGATGAGCATTTTATCATACACATGTGCATGACATTGGGGAGGGGAAGGAGGTTGATTGCATAGGTCATTCTCCCTGGTCATACATGGGGGGGGGGGGGGGATCCCCCTCCCCTGGATTAACGTCTTTGGTCACTTGAATTGACTCAAGAATGACTTGACTTCATAGTAACGATGTATTTTGCTGTGTATTTTACTACATGCGACACATTTATTTTTACCGTTCGTGTAACATTTACATGATTCAAATCACTTTGGGTACTAAAAAGTGAAACTCCCACGGAATCTGAGCCGTCATTTTCAAGAGCGATCTGAAGGTAAAATTAAAGTCTTAAATTGAGTTTAAGGTTTTGACATATTCCTAATAATAGGATCTGTCTTCCTATCGAAACCATTCTCTGATGGCATCTACAAGCAGAGAGCATTTCACATGAGCATGTTGCAATGTCCTCGATATCGATAAGGGAAATGTGGCAAGAGTAGTGTGTACAATTGATATGGCCAAAAGCCGTCTTATAAAAGAGAAATTACACAATGTTCACATATTTGAGATAAGTTCTGTTGGTTAATCGTTTGAGCGTGAGTTTAATACCATATACCAACACAGCCTCGTCCTGCGCCTCCTTCAAACCGTGCAGATTGAAGTAGCTCATAGCGCACTGTGGTTCGGAAGTCACGTAGAAATGTTGGTCCTGTATATCAGAAGAGCTATCCCGAGCACGTTTAAAGGTCACAAACTCCTTTATTAAGAGTCGGGGATCATCCCAGTATTGTGTCTGTACACCATATTTATTCCTAGGTTTCAGGAAAAACGGTTAAATACGGGCCTCTATCATAGCGGAAGGGGCGTCCATTTATGGACGTTAATTGCTAGCTAATTAAGCAGGCAATGTCCAATTAGGACGAAAAGTGTATTGATGTTGATGATGATTCCTTAAATCAATTTTATAATGTGACCATTTAAATAGATAAAAAGAGAGAGAGCAACTTTTGAAACTATTGGCAAACTATTTACGAACTAAGTAACTGTGATTTCCTTTTTTTTGCAGATAAATGATTGCTTATGCAGTCATGTGACTTAAGAAACAGGATTGGTATTTGAATTATAAGCATTTATATGTTAATTTCATTGAGCCACCATTTTGACCTCAATAGCTCAGTAGAAGAAAAAATAGAAAAAATGCAGCTGCTTTAATGACACTATCAGGCAAACTAGCTCAGAAGAAAAATAATCAAAAATAGAGAAAAATGCAGCTGCCTTTAATGACACTATCAGGCAAACTACAATCCCGGTCATGATTAGTTGGGACACCCTGGTAATAATTATACTTTAATTTGTTCCAGCTTCAGCAAAATGTACACTATTGAAACATTGGCTGTCTTTGACGGAAAGCTTGAAGCCTTTCCTCAACATGAATAACTCCCCCGCCCCACTAAGCGATGTTGACCCCTCTCAGTATCCCATAACCAAAACCAATCATGTTTCAATATCAGGGGAGGGGGAGAGTTTTTAAACGCACATATAATAGTGTGCTTACAATATTGTCCTAGATTTTAGCTCAGTAGAGAAAAAATTTAAAAAAATAGAAAAAATGCAGCTGCCTTTTATGACACTATCAGGCAAACTAAGCTCAGTAGAAAGAAACCAAAATAGAAAAAATACAGGTGCTTTAATCACACTATCAGGCAAACTAGCTCAGTAGGGAACAAAATGCAGGTGCTTTAATCACACTATCAGGCAAACTAGCTCAGTAGGGAACAAAATGCAGGTGCTTTAATCACACTATCTGGCAAACTACAATCTCGGCCAATATTGTTGGAACACTTTTATACGTGTGTTTAAAAACTCCCCCTCTCCCCCTGGATCAATGTTGAAACATGATTTTTGGGTTACGGGATACTGGGAAGGGCCAACATTGCCCAGTGGGGAGGGGGGAGTTATTATAGTTTAGGAAAGGCTTTAAGCCTTCCGTCAAAGACAGCAATGTTTTGATAGTGTACGTTTTGCGCAAACGGGAACGCACGAAAGGGTCATTATTACATGGATGTTCCAACTAATTATGGCCGCGATTGTAGCTCAGTAGGGAACAAAATGCAGGTGCTTTAATCACACTATCAGGCAAACTAGCTCAGTAGGGAACAAAATGCAGGTGCTTTAATCACACTATCAGGCAAACTAGCTCAGTAGGGAACAAAATGCAGGTGCTTTAATCACACTATCTGGCAAACTAGCTCAGTAGAAAAAAATGCAGGTACTTTAATCACACTATCAGGCAAACTAGCTCAGAAGAAAACAATTTTTTTTTTTTAAATGCAGCTGCCTTTAATCACACTATCAGGTAAACTAGCTCAGTGGAAAAAAAAGCAAAAATGCAGCTGCCTTTAATCACACTATCATGTAAACTAGTAGGTTTGATGCAACAAGCTTGCTATTTTCAGGCTTGTAGCTTGTATAGTGAACCAAATAAATAAAGCTTCATACCATTGCTTAGAAATAAGCATTACAAAAACATTAATATTTGTTTTAAATGTCATGGAAAGTAATGGAATTATGTAAGTGAAAATGTGTACTAACCCTGACTGTGATATTAGAGCAGTTTTTTCATTGCCTTATGGGCTAGGTGAACTTCAGACTGTTTCTTACTATTTCACAATAATTATCATACAAGTTAAATATCGGAATTGGTAGATAGTTGGGGCTGTTAGGGCACCATAAGGGAGGTTTGGTTCATATTCTTCTAAAAGCACCAAATTTGGCCCATATGTTGCTCATTCTATATTCTTTTGAATTTTTGATGGATGCCAAAATGTGATCCTTCTGGGACAGCCATATTGGCCAATTCCAATATAGCCGTCATACTGGGGGATCAAAAATTCAAATTGCTTTAATCAAGCTGACAATCATACTAAATTGTTCGTCTGAGCACAAGAATTCTAAAAATGTATTGTTTGCCCCACTTCTGATGTGTGGTTACTGAGATATTGGGCAAAACGTGAAAAGGTCGCTTGACCTTTGCTTTTAGGGTCAAAATTTAAACATGTTCCGATTTTGACAATCGATATCTCAAATTATTATTAGAGAGACATTATAAAAGAAAACACAAATCCATATAAATTTACCATTTTATGTTGTAACAGATAGTTACATTATAGAAATATCCACTTTCATATTCATTATCATCATGTCACAATTTGTAAAGTCATGGAGGTCATGGGTTCCATTCAACATTTCCATCATAGGTTTATTATTTCAACTCGGGGAGTTCATTTAATAATCACATACCGTTGTTGTTATGTTAGAGAATAAACAACTAGTCAATTTGATGGTACAAAATACCAAGTAGCCATTTTAATGTATTTACCTTAACACATACCATCCATGATGTTGCATATGACATGTACGCCGCATGACATGTCTAAAGTACACATATTTATTGTGGTGAAAATCCTCTCTGTAATTTCCATTTCAAATAAAAGTGAAAATGGTATGGTGTGATTACAAGGGTATACTTGAAAGTGCCCTTTCTGCCCCGCTTTGAGGGTAGGGAAAAAACTCAACTTAATGCTCATATGTTCTATGCACCTTGCAGCACATTTTAAAGATTTGGGCAAGCAAATATTGGGCAAGTCCTAAATTGACCTTATTAGCTCCACTTGCTGATCTGCTTGCAGTGTTGCCAACACCATGGCTAGTCCGCACAATTGGGCTGCCAGTGTTTTTGTTGTGGTTTCAACAAAGATTGGGCTTCTTTTTGTTGTGGTTTAGTGGGAGCTTTTCCTGGTTTGGGACAGAGTTGCCAACTGAAATTTGTCCCAAACCAAGAAGCAAGCACACTCTAGACCACAACAAAAAGTTGGGCTGCCAGTGTTTTTGTTATGGGTTCAACAAAGATTGGGCTCCTTTTTGTTGTTACTTAGAGGGCGCTTGCTTCTCGGTTTGGGACAAATCGAGACATAGTTACCAACTTTAATTTATCGCAAACAGCGAAACAAGCGTCCTCTAGACCACAACAAACAGTTGGCTGCCAGTGTTTTTGCTATGGGCTCAACAA
Source organism: Ophiura sarsii (assembly GCA_035610835.1). Lineage (NCBI taxonomy): Eukaryota > Metazoa > Echinodermata > Ophiuroidea > Amphilepidida > Ophiuridae > Ophiura > Ophiura sarsii. The sequence continues at coordinate 53,965,372 of CM069455.1, forward strand.
AGATTGGGCTCCTTTTGTTTTGGTCTAGAGGGCGCTTGTTACGTGGTTTGGGACACATTTCAGTCAGCAACACTGTCTGCTTGCACCCAATTGCACAGAATTATGGAATCGTTGACAGAGCAATACTTTTTGGCAAGCTATTGTTGCAATGTATGTTTCTTGTTTGTCACAACTATTTCCAGAATTCAAGATAATTTGAAACAGCAAGAATAAAGCATAAGACAACAATAATTTTGCCAATCCCAGGACTATAGTTTAATCAGTTCCAAATTTGCAAGAAATATTCGGCTTTTATCTCTCTGCGAGCAAAAGTAATCCAAGCGCACATGTGTGATTATGGCCACACGCACGCGGTATTGGCCCCATGCATGATACACAGTGCGCTTGTTGCTGCTCATGTGATGTGGGCCTGCGTCTTTCTGTATTGATTCGCTGCTGTAATGAGGCTTTGCCAATTTGGAACTGATCAAACTATAGACTCAATTTACCTATAGATCTTTGCAAATCAAAGAGTTCCCAATAGACCATTTCAAATTGAGATCGGAAATCTTCGGAAAAACAGGTCACATGGAGTAGGTGCGTTGCGCGTTCTTCGCAACAGTTAATCGCATTCACAGCATAGCCCTAGTTGATTGTCCGCCTATGTTTACATACACGCGTGCACACATGAGAAGTAAAACGTGGAACGAGACTATTTTGTTTTTTTATCAACAAAGGCGCTGACGGACAAATTCCAAATGTATCGAGCAGACGGTAAAAAGTGAAAATATTACCCCAAATCTCTTTCATCTCACTCGTTTTTGTAACTGAAATGCCGCAACATCAACTTTGTGAGGGATACAATCTATCACCAACACCAGCGCAATCTACCACATGGGCAGACGGGTGAAAAACACGTTGTTTTTCTCCGGCACATGGCCATGACCTGTCAGGAGCTGACAGGTCATGGAACGAGTGTCAAACACTCGGCTAATCGGAAACATTCGGAACCGATCGTATATTTTCGGATTTGAAATGGTCTATAGCCAAAATATATGGAGTCCTCAAACTTGTTGGTTCCTCAATTTCATATGTCTATGGCTACACAGTGGGAACCAAAATACCTTTGAGAACCAGTTTGATGACTCTAATCTGTTCCTCTGGACTTTGCGATCTTGATTTGATTTGAAATGGTCTGTTGTCTCTTTGTGGATGGTTACATGAAGAAGAAAAAAAGGTTCATATTCTTAAATTCTATTAGAACTCTGATGGTAAAAATAAATACTGATCTTGCCTTTGAATAAGTACATGTAAGACTAGAATAACCCCCCCCCCCCCTCCCCCCCCCCCCCCCCAAAAAAAAATGTGGGGTGCTCAGTGACCGACCTTAAAATCTCAAAAATCATGGTTGGATTTTTTTTTTTTTAGATTTAAATTTTACCCAATTTGTCAAAATATTACTATTTTCTGCTTGATATGATTAAGTTTGCTTGAATAGATTGCTTTTAAACTAGAAACATTATGGTCAAATTGACAATTACCATGAATCACGGTCTGACAGTAATATTTGTAATTGACGACTGACCCGACTTTAAGATTCATGGCACTTGAGGGTAACACAACAAATTTTGTTTGAGCCTAATATCAATGCACGGTACCTATAACATTGTGTATGTTTTGTTATTTGCAGCTGACAGTGATCTTGATTTTGACTGTTGAACATTTCTCATGAGAGACAACCATGTGACACCCATGTGATATTTGAGACAACCATGTGACATCCATGTGATTTTTGAGACAACCATGTGACACCCATATGATTTTTGAGACAACCATGTGACACCCATGTGATGCTGTTAACAGACGCCGATGAAGATGAAGGCTTAAACTTTCTTGGCGGTTTAAGATTATTCTATACAGTGTTCACGACAATTTAATTCGATTTTAACCCCCTGGGCACAGTGGTTCTGATTGGTTTATTGCAAGTTATACTCATTTTAATAGCCAATTAAAATGCAGCTTGTAAAATGTATCACTCCCATCTTTATCAGGGATACAATTATTCTAACACTGTCTCTGATTGGTGCAATAAATGATGTATCTATATTTCTGACCAATCGGCCGGTAGTTCTCAGGGGGTTAATGATGGTGACTGGCATCATTCAGGGGGCATAACAGATATCTAAGATATGGAAATGAGGGCTAGGCATTAAGGTTCTGGATCCTTTAGTGAGTTATTATGGCTGAGTTAATGATGACAGTAATATTAGTATAGTATACCCACCATTAAACATTGCAGCTGAAATATTTGCGATTTCAGAGGGCTATTGTTTGATAAAGATTATGTGTTATAATATTCATTGTTCGGTTAAAATTATTTGTTTCCCCTGTAAACCACAGGCAGTTTTTTTAGCCATTGTAGATGCATTTTTATTTTTTTATTTTGAAAATCTTGGAAAGAGCCTCTGAAGTGCTATTTTTAGACCAAAAATATCTTAATCTTTTAAAAACAAAATCAAAATATTGTTTTAAGATATTATTAAATTGGCCTATAATAGTGGTCTATGAATTGATAATTATTGTTAAAAACATAATTTGCAGTTGATTTTACCATGTACATATAGATGTATTGTAGTAGATTTATGCTGAAATCACAACTCCAAAATATGTTTTTAAACACTAAAAAGCTTATTTAGGTTTTCAAATTGTTTTTAGTTTCCTTATCTCATCTTGTTTCATTTAAATTAGTTTATTACCCAAATTGACATGTGTCTTTTTAAGATTTGTATTTAGTTTCTGCTTTATTTATAATAAAATATACTTTTAGGCCATATATACAGATTCTCGCAACATTTGATACTTTTTTTAAGCTTAAGGCCCACCACATTTTGTCTCCCAAACAATGAAAAATTACTTAAAATTGGTCTGAAATGTCTAATTCAGATCAAATTAAGCTAATTTCAGGCATTTTTTTACAATAAAACAACAATTTTTTGCGCACATTTTGCATCCCAATAATTTGGTCTTGCCCACAGGTTTATTATACCTGACTGACTGGCCCCTTCAGGCATGATGCGTCATAAATTTGTTGCAAAGCAGTTTGTATACTAGAATGTTTATCTCGTGTGTTGGTATAGTAATAGTAATATGTTATGTCGTCGATCTTTTGCGGAAACAAAATAGAATCAACCAAACTTGGTACGGTTGTAGTACTGGTACTTAACACTTTCCACGCGGCTATTAGTTTGACCATATTATACTGAACAGATTTTTCACAAAACCTTTCCCAACTTTCAAAGTCTTGGGAAGAATTACTGAACCAATAATAGGCATGTTTGTACTTGATTTAATGTATTTCTCATGATGATTCCAAATATGGGGTTGAAATTCAAGACATTTTTGAAACATTTTGTGACATTTTAAAACTGTCGTCTACAGACGACTGCCGCGTGGAAAGTGTTAATAAGCCCTTTCACACTCTGCCAATCAATCTTTGCCCGATCAATCGTTCTTTTCGTAGGTGCGATAACAGTTGCTACGTCAATTTCCAAAAAAGGACCACCTGTTTGTGTTGATCGATCAAATTTATGCAAATGTATCGAAACGTCTGAATTAGTATCCACATTGTCGCGATTGATTGAAATATGATTGATCGTTAAGACAGTGTGAAAAGGCAGGCTAATTGTGTCTATTAAAGGGGCATTGAGAGATTGCCGAGGGAAATGAAATTTTGAAAAAAGGAATTATTTCAATATAAGGTATAAGGTACGTAGGAACCCTGAAGTGTAATGATTTATGGGAGAGCGGTTGAATAATGGCGCTTTTATAGATTGAAATTTGGTTGAAGCACTTATGTGGCGGTGATCCTGACCAATTTTGGTGTGATACATCGAAATTACCAAATCGTGAATTTTACATGATAGACGGCGAATTAAGGTAAACGGTTTTAGATGGTAGTTATTTATGCCTAAGTATACGGAGGTGCACAAAAACTGATTTCCAGAAAAATTGAGGGCGCACTCCCATACGTATCTCTCAGTGCCCTTTTAATGCAGGCATTAATGTGCATCTTGAACCTACCCTCCTCAATGTAAGTCAAAGATTAGACATAATGGGCCGTATTCTCGTACGTAGTTAAACACGGTTTTAAGCTAAACACGCGTCTAACTTTGACTTTAGACACAGCGTTTAACTAAACGCAATTCTCGTACATTTGTTTTACTTAAACACGCGTCTAACTCGCCGAAATGTGTCTAACTTTAAACATGGGTTCGGGGGTAGTTTAATGCGTGTTTAGCTAAACTCGCGCACCAACTGTATGCCTTGAATGATCACTCAACCGTGCCCGGTGCAAGCTGGCGCACGGATCGTGTAGTCTTTAAAAGTACCGTGTATTTAAGGCATTCGGTCGATATCTATTGTAACCAATCAGGGCCACAATGAATTAAATACCTGTATACAATCAACGTAGGACCACTCTGGGAACGAGATTTGCAGAGTTTAAAATCGTGTTTTGTTAGACACGTCGTTTAAAGGATAAACTCACGTTTAAGTTAGACACACGTTTAGTTAAACACGGTTTTAAGCTAAAACCGTGTTTAGTACGAGAATACGGCCCTTAATCTTTGCCTAGTTAGGCCAAATTAAATTAATTGTTTGTCTCAAAGCTCCTCTCCTGTTGTAAAACTAATGCGGAATGCGGGTTTTTTTTCAAGTTTTTTTCTTTTCTTTTTTAAATATAAAATATTGAAATCCTTGTAAAAGTGAACTTTTGTATTTAAGATGATTATTGTGATCAATGAAAATCTGAAAAATCAGTGAAATTTTGGGATTTTTTTTTTTTTTTTTGAAAAAAAATATTTAAAAAAAAAAAAAAGTTTTTTCAGATTTTTGTTTTTCTAATGCGCATCAATAAACGAACGCGCGCGGGAGCTTTGAGACAAATGATTTTTTTAATTTGGCCTTATACAATCTTTACCTATTTTTTTCTGAAGGAAGGTGAATACAGGTGGGGGCTTCAGGAGGGAAGGTTCAAGATTCTAATTGATGCATGCATAAATAAAAATATTGCCAAATTATTATTTATGCCTAAGTATACGGAGGTGCACAAAAACTGATTTCCAGAAAAATTGAGGGCGCACTGCCATACGTACCTCTCAGTGCCCCTTTAATGCAGGCATTAATGTGCATCTTGAACCTACCCTCCTCAATGTAAGTCAAAGATTAGAGGCCGTATTCTCGTACTAAACACGGTTTTAGCTTAAAACCGTGTTTAACTAAACTAGTGTCTAACTAAAACGCGAGTTTATCTTTTAACTAAACACGGTTTTAAACTCTGCGCATCTCGTCCCCAGGGTGGTTGTGCGTTACTGTATACAGGTATTTAATTGTTGTTGTGGCCCTAATGGGTTACAATAGATATCGACAGAATACCTCAAACGCACGTGTATTTTTAATACTACCCGATCTGATCGGCAGCTTACACCGGGCACGGTTGAGTAATCATTTGAGCATACAGTTCGTGATTTGTTTAGTTAAACGCGCCTTAACACTACCCCCAAACCCATGTTTAAAGTTAGACACTTTTCGGTGAGTTAGACGCGTGTTTAAGTAAAACAAATGTACGAGAATTGCGTTTAGTTAAACGCTGTGTCTAAAGTCAAAGTTGACGCGCGTTTAGCATAAAACCGTGTTTAACTACGTACGAGAATACGGCCCAATATCTTTGCCTAGTTATACAATCTTTACCTATTTTTTTCTGAAGGAAGGTGAATACATGTGGTGGCTTCAGGAGGGAAGGTTCAAGATTATAATTGATGCATGCATAAATAAAAATATTGCCAAATCAAAAAGAAAATGTTCACGTAAGGCCAAATTAAAAAAATCATTTGTCTCAAAGCTCCCGCGCGCGTTCGTTTATTGATGCGCATTAGAAAAACAAAAATCTGAAGAAAAAAAAAAGAAAAAAAATCTCCCAAAATCTCACTGATTTTTCAGATTTTCATTGATCACATCATCTTAAATACAAAAGTTCACTTTTACAAGGATTTCAATATTTTATATTAAAAAAAAAAAAACTTGAAAAAAACACCGCATTCCGCATTAGTTTTACAACAGGAGAGGAGCTTTGAGACAAACAATTAATTTAATTTGGCCTAACATAGGCGGGTGTACTTATTTTAATTTAGTATGTTGTATAAAACAATATTATATGTAGGGTGTATGTACTTATGATTTTTATATGAAATTACACTGGTGCTTAACATTATTGTTATACACAAGAGAGGGTGTAAGGATATAGTCTCATATTGAATGAATCCAATTTCAACCAATTTTTATTCTGGCAGTTATGGTTGTGTAAATAAAATATAAAGTTTTTATTATTAAATGTTGATGTTTTAACTCCGCACTCAAAATATCATGTGACTCAAGAAATATTTTGTATCAAGTAGCACAGTATGTGTTGTGGCTGCTGACATGAGCTGATAGTTTAAACATGCGTAATTTAACTAGCACAACACAGTACAAATGTATGTTTATATTACATACCGTATTATCCCTATTTAAGCGCCCAGGGCGGTTAGCAAAGTCATTTTGAGTGGGTGCTCATTATGTTAATCATTTATCGTACTAAATAAAATGTACAAGTGGTCATTTGAAGATGCTGACCATTTGATGTACTAAATACAATGGGTACAAATGGTCATTTGAAGATGCTGACCATTTGATGTACCGCAGGGCCTGAAGGCATTACAAGTACACTCGCCAGTCGCTGTAAAGGTGGGCGCTGAAAAGGGATTGTTTGTTGGTAGTCATTGAGAAAAACAGGGGTGTGGGCGCTTATAAGGGCATGGGCGCTTAACACTTTCCATGTGGCTATTAATTTACCATTATACAAAACAGATTTTTCAGAAACCTTTCCCAATTTTCCAAGTCTATCTTAAGGGTTACAGAACCAATACTAGGCATGTTTGTACTTATGTCAATGCATTTCTCATGGTGATTCCAAATATGGTAATGAAATTCAATAATTCTGACATTTTTGAAACATTTTGTAAACATTTTGAATGTCGTCTGCAGCCGCCTGCCGCATGGAAAGCGTTAATAGGGATAATACGGTACATGAATTAAGATTATGGATCAATTTTTGAACCTCATGGATTTGTTGGATGTAAGAAGAGGTAATTAATGAAAGGCTTATAATAGATGTCAAAATCACTGCTATTCCCAATCCAACTCATTAGCCCAATTAGAATATCGCTGCATAGTGTGGTCTATAGGTTTGTGTCAGTGAAATTTTCACTGGCTTCAATCATGTTATAAGTAAAAAGGATAGCATGTATCGCTTGTATTTTTAATGGAAGGATGATCCATGTCATCACGTCTCTCCCTCACCAAAAAAGAAACATTGAATGTATGTGTTTTTACCAAATTAATCTTGTATTTTATCATTTAACTTAACATTTTCCATGCGGCTATAGGTTTTACCATTATACAAAACAGATTTTTCAGAGATCTCTCCCAACTTTCAAGGTCTATCTCTATCTCTATCTCAAGGATTACTGAACCAATACTAGGCATGTTTGTACTGATTTCAATGCATTTCTCATGGTGATTCCAAATACGGTAATGAAATTCAATAATGTTGACATTTTTGAACATTTTGTGACATTTTAAAATGTCGTCTGCCGCCTGGAAAGTGTTAAATTAAACAGTGCCAGATTCTGCCCATATTTTAGTTTCTGTATCATCAATATGGCACAATTTGTCAAATTCACCCTTCAAATTCAATCTGTGAACACAAAGTGTGGAATTATCTTGGTTTCAGACATTTTCCCCCAAACCCATCCCCAAAATGTAAAAATCAAATGAAATTATGCATTGTTTTCTATGAAGTTTACTTATTACTTGACTGTACAATAAAGACTATGGGCCGTATTCTCGTACGTAGTTAAACACGGTTTTAAGCTAAACACGCGTCTAACTTTGACTTTTGACACAGCGTTTAACTAAACGCGATTCTCGTACATTTGTTTTACTTAAACACGCGTCTAACTCACTGAAAAGTGTCTAACTTTAAACATAGGTATTGGGGTAGTTTAAGGCGCGTTTAACTAAACAAATACACGAACTGTATGCCTTGAATGATTACTCAACCGTGCCCGCTGTAAGCTGCCGGGGATATTGTGTAGTATTAAAAATACACGTGCGTTTGAGGTATTCAGTCGATATCTATTGTAACCTATCAGGGCCACAACAAAAAATAAATACCTGTATACATACTATACAGTATCGCACAATCACCCTGGGAACGAGATTCGCCGAGTTTAAAACCGTGTTTAGTTAAACACGTTGTTTAAAAGATAAACTCGCGTTTTAGTTAAACACGCGTTTAGTTAGACACGATTTTAAGCTAAAACCGTGTTTAGTACGAGAATACGGCCCTATAACATTACCTTTTTATAAAAAAAAAAGTTGATTGGTTGATCCAAACAATCTTAAGCTAATTTTTACCGTTTTTTACATATGGCGTTTGGGCCGGTACAAACTACGCAATATAGTTTATGATCTATAGTTCAAATTAGACCTTTCATGTAAGCGTGCATTCTTACCATGATACAACACAACTGAATCATTTGGAGATGCAGCATATGTTGGGTATCACACAAGCATCATGTTTTGTCCGAGGAAATTGCTGATGTTAACTGTAGCTTCATTTTTAAATGATGTAATGAATGTTTAAGGAGACGAAAAAACCAACCCTGTTTCTGAAAATGGGTGGGCCTCTCACGTTGGGTTGGTCAGTTTTTCTTATTATTATTTTTCCCATTAAAATGACCGTAAAAATAAAAACAATCTTTACAAATGTTGCCGCTTTTTGAACAAATCTATTTCTTCTTTAATTGATCCTGGAATGTTACAAGAACTAACATAACTTGTCTGTTATTACCATGATTACAGTAAAAAATAATTTGGTCGGTATTCATTTCCGTGTGAACATTTTTTTCTCACCGAATCCTATAAAAATGAGTCAGTCATGCCCATAGAAATAGGGTTGGGTTTTATCGTCGCCTAAGCAGCTGAAGAAGTTTGAAGGGAATCCAAGAATCCTTTCTCGAAAAGATTCTCGCAAGTTGATTCTAGAAAAATAAACTGTTTATTACACACTATTTGAATAGAGTAGAATCTACAGATTCTCGCAAAAATTCTTAGCAAGAATCTCAACAGATTCTTGCAACATGGAATAGTTTCATCAGGAATTCAGAATAACATGATAAAACTGTCGTTAGAAAATTCCAAATATAAAACTTACATATTCGCAATACGGGTTTCGACAACTCAGGGGGCGTACCAACTCAGTCACCTTTACACTCGGTGATCCAGAGGGCGTCATCATCAACTTCAGATGATGTCATCAGCAAACAGTCTAGAAACACTTCTAGCTCTGGATCAAACACAATCCACTGAGGAAGACAACAGATCAGTTGTCGAAACCCGTATGGAAAATAAGTAAGTTTCCTATTCCTATTTGGAGTTTTCTAACGAAAATTGTATCAGATTCTTGCAACCTTTGGCAAACCTCTGTCCCTGCATTGTGAATTAAATACAAGTGTGTATGAGATGTTTGGAATATTTTATCACTACTGTTGTATGTGAATTTCATGTGTACCAACCTTTTATATGCGTAATAACTTTTTAAGATGACTTTTTCAAAAAAGTGTAGACATGTTTATTAGATAACATTGCGGAGTGTTTGAAATGTGAGTATATTAACACTTTTCACACGGCAGGCATCTGCAGACTACATTCCAAAATTTCACAAAATGTTAATTCATGATGTACCCCACTATAAACATGATAAAACCCCGACCCTAGGCCTATAATACATGTACTAATTTACATGGATATAGTATATGCACATGGATTTTTTAGGGCACATGGGGTATCTGGAATTAAGGGTACATGTGATAACTGGATTTTACGAGCACACATCCCGTGAACCCCAACCTGAGAACCGCCCAACTCGAGATCCGCAAATTCTTTTAGCAGAAATCAATTCACCCACTTTTAACAAACCTCTGTCGCTGCATTGTGAATTAAATACAAGTGTGTATATACTTGAACTATTTTAGCACTACTTCTGTATGTGAATTTTATGTGTACCAACTTTTTATATGCGTAATAAGTTATCCCAACTTGTTTGAAATATGAGTATAAGTATTAACACTTTCCACACAGAAGGCGTCTGCAGACGACATTCCAAAATTTCACAAAATGTTTAAGAATGTCAAGATTATTGAATTTTATTTCCATATTTGGAATCACCATAAGAAATACATTGAAATCAATACAAACATGCCTAGCATTGGTGAAGTAATCCTTAAGACTTTGAAAATTGGGAAAGATTTCTGAAAAATCTGTTTCAAATATGGTAAAACTATAGCTGCATGGAAAGTGTTAAAGGTGCTAACAGATTTTCACTATCCTCTGAAGGCACATCACAAATTAAAGGTATATTATGTGATCTTTCCAGGGAACGCCCTCAACATCGAAAAAAAAATAGAAAGCAGATTTTCTTGCAGATTTACATTTCTGATCATAAATCATGCATACATTCCAAGTTACAGGGCGATACGATTCTTAATTACTTCAAAATCATGGTTTTAGAGTGAAAATAAACTGTCGGAATCCCGACAGTTTATATTTTCCACTCTAAATTCACTCTAAAACCATGATTTTGAGGTAATTAGGAATCGTATCGCTCTGTAACTTGGAATGTATGTATGATTTATGATCGGAAATGTAAATCTGCAAGAAAATCTACTTTCTAAAAAAATCATGAATAGAGGGCGCCCTCTGGAAAAGATCACATAATATGCCTTTAAGTTGCATTCCTACATTTCAGTTAAATTGCTCTAGGTGTATGATAGATAGAAAGAAAAATTCACTTAACACTTTTCACACTGCTATAAGTTTTACCATTATACAAAACAAAGTTTTAGAAACCTTTACCAACTTTCAAAGTCTGTCTATCTCACGTACTAGGCATGTTTGTACTTATTTCAATGCATTTCTCATGGTGATTCAAAATATGGTTCAATAATTTTGACATTTTTGAAACATTTTGTGAAATTTTGGAATGACGTCTGCAAACGCCTGCCGCTTTGAAAAGTGTTAAAATGTTGCCATAGAACAGTATACAGATTCGTGGGTGGTATACCATTTTGTTGAGGTAGTTCCCGAATTTTTCGCTCATAATCTAAACGAAAACATCTCACAAACCAAATATTTGTGGTGATGATGAGATAAATGAATAGGGCCGTATTCTTGTACGTATTTAAACACAGTTTTAAGCTCAACACGTGTTTAACTTAAAACACATCGTTTAAGTAAACACAATTCTCAAAAATTTGTTTAACTTAAACACACATCTAACTCACTGAAAAGTGTCTAACTTTAGGGGCACTGAGGAGAGATTGCCTAGAAAAATGAAATTTTGAAAAAATGAATTGTTTCAATAGAATAATATGTGGGAACCCTGATGGTAATAATTTATGGAAAAATGGTTTAGAATAATGGTGTAAGATATATATTTGGTTCGATGAGATCTACATCGAAATTACCAAATCGTAAAATGTTACACGATATACGGCGAATGAAGGTAAACAGTTTCAAATGATAGTTACGTATAATGCCCAAGCATATATGTAGGTGCATAAAACCTGATTTACAGGAAAATTGAGGGCACCCTCCTATAGGTATCTCTGACCCTTTAAACATGGGTGGGGGTAGTTTAACGCGCATTTAACTTAACTTAACTTGTGCACCAATATGTACCCCTTGATTGATTACTCAGCCATGCCTGTGGTGCAAGCTGACGTGCAGATTGTGTACTCTTAAAAATACACATGCATTTCAGGAATTCTGTCGATATCTATTGTAAGCCATTTGGGCCACAATAGATTGAATACCTGCATAAAGTGAACGCACAGCAACTCTGGGGACAATATTTGTGGAGCTTAAAATCAGTTTATGTTAAATGCCGTTTAAAAAGACAAACCGGTGTTTAATTCAGACACAAGTTTAGTTAGACACTGTTTTAAGCTTTAAAAAGTGTTTAGTACGAGAATACGGCCCAATGTGTTTCTTCTCAAACCAGTTCTTATGGGGAAAAGAGAATTTTATTGGTTCACACACCTTTAACAAAGGTATTTTGAAAAACAATTGTTTTGCTAAGAGATGTATTTAGTCTGTGGTTGGTTGAAAAAGGTACTCAAAATCTTACAAATTGTGACCCAACTTGAGTAAATGGGGCACAATGCGACACTTGCTAATTTGATTTAAGAGCAGAAATGTGGGACAAGGTCAAAATAAGTCAAATTCATAAAAAGTCTTATATCTGATCTTTGATACATCCTGTATCCAACAAAAGGTTCAACTTTATGAAAATAAAGTGAAAAACTACATTTTGAGTTTTTTCCTTTTCACATACCCCATTGATTTATTAACAAAACCAAAACTTTAAATGTCCATAACTTGACCATTCATATTTGATGTTTTAAGACAAAGTGATTTTCTATAATACGTAACTTTGGTTAGGAATGTGATATAACATTAGACACTGGGACGTAGGTCTGTATCAATCAATCTAGCACTCTCCATCTAGGGGATAGATGAAATGTGGCTTAAAATGAAGCTAATATATGCCTGATCAATATTTTACCTTATCCCACGTTCGTAGGTTGCACATTATGACCCTAGACCTCGATTTAGGGTCAAAGGTCACATGTGTTTCAATGGGAAGTCAAAAACTAAATTTAACATGGTAAAAAAACTAAAAAATGAGCTATTGACTATAAAAAGTATGTTATATTGTTGGGATAAGTGTTTTAAACAAAAAAGTCAATCACAACTTTGATCGTAGATCAATAGTTTTTGAACTGTGACCTTTTGAAAATTACAAGTTGGCCAAAATAGACCATTTTGGTCATATTTTCGCAAAATTGGCACAAAAATGACATGATATCATCATTAAAAAAATATTTTGACTCATTATGAATTGATAAACCATGTTATAATGTTGGTATAGATGTACCTTACATTACAACACATTTCAAAAATCAATGGTATGTTGATGCCATGGCAACCAGCATTAATATCCTTCAAATCCTTTAAATTTGACTCAGATTTTACCCATTTTCGATGAATTTGAAGGATATTAAAGCTGTTTGCCATGGCATGCGGACACCATTGACTTTTGAAATGTCTTTTAATGTAAAGTTCATCTATAAACCAACATTATAACATGGTTTATCAATTCACATTGAGTCAAAATATTTTTTTAATGATGATAACATGTCATTTTTGTGCCAATTTTGCAAACAAATGACCAAAATGGCCTATTTTGGCCAACTTGTCTTTTTCAAAAGGTCACAGTTCAAAAACTACTGATCTACGATCAAAGTTGTGATTGACTTTTTTGTTTAAAACACTCATCCCAACAATATAATATACTTTTCATAGTCAATAGCTAATTTTTTTACCATGTTAAATTTAGTTTTTGACTTCCCATTGAAACACATGTGACCTTTGACCCTAAATCGAGGTCTAGGGTCATAATGTGCAACCTACGAACGTGGGATAAGGTAAAATATTGATCAGGCATATATTAGCTTCATTTTAAGCCACATTTCATCTATCCCCTAGATGGAGAGTGCTAGAATTGTTTTCTGAAGGAATAAAACATGCACGGCCTACAGTCTATTGACTTTGGTATCAAAATGTTGCTTTCAAAATCGGTGATCAGTTGCTTCGGTTGTCAAAAAACTTCCTTGTCCCAATGGTATTTGGGGAGCTGCATTGAAAAATGGTGGAATGTTACAATCTAAGTGCGGATAGGTTTGCGCTAGAAATTGGCAGCACCCTAGTTGATGCGACCTGATTCTGATGATTCACCTGCAGCAAAATTACAGCGCTTTGAGCCATTTGGAAAAGGCGCTATATAAATACTGATTATTATTATTATTATTATTATGTCCTATAACTTATACGTGATAATATCACTATATAAATAACTCAATTTGCATATGCCCCTCATTGTGCCTAATTTACTCGTGTTGGGTCACAATCAGTTACAACGATGGAACTTTATAGTGTAAAATTTGAAATTAAGTGGTAAATTGGTAAATTATTGCTAGAATGTGGGAACGTTTTGATAAATAATGTAATATTATGAATTATATTACATTATTATTATTATAAGGCCAAACAAAAAATATGTTTGGTTGCCTTCCGCGACCGACCGAAAAAACATGAAAGAAACGGGTCACATTTTTTAAAAATATTTTTAACTCCGATTTTTAAAAATAATTTTGGACATATTTTGTCCCAAAGATGTAGAAATAAATTCTATGAAATGTTTTGATTCCAATTTATCAATTGTAAGTCAAAAATATTGTGTTTATACATTCCATGTATAAATTGCACTTTTTGTCGAAGCCATGCATAGGGAAAATAATAATAAGAAAAAAACCAAACATTTGTTGTTGTTGGCCTTATTACTGTATTGATAAATAGTTATGTCAATAAAAATATTATTATATTAGTAACTGCCATATTGATATGTATAAAAGTGGAATAGTGTTGACCGCTATCATATTGTTTATATGTGCATAATATGTTAATAGAATTTTGTATACTGTTGTCCTGTGTATGCATGCATGCATTGTCAATTGAATGTATAATTATGTAATATTGTAATTAATAATGTAAAATATAATCCTCAACAAGTAGGTTATTGAATGCATATGAGCATTAACTCCCAAAACTATAGCTGCAATGTAAAAATATGAAGTTATAATAAAGTTGTGAAGACATTTCTTCTTGTTAATTTGAGATATTGGCTGAATATTAACACTTATCAAGCGGATATTAGTTTTACCTTATACAAATAGAATTTTCAGAAATCTTTCCCAACTTACAAAGTGTATCTCTAAGGATAACTGTACCAATACAAGGCATGTTTGCACTTATTTCAATGCATTTCTCATGGTGAATCCAAATATGGTGTTGAAATTCAATAATGTTGACATTTTTGAAACATTTTGTGACATTTTGGAACATCGTCTGCAGACGCCTGCCGCGTGGAAAGTGTCAACAGAACATTTGTGCATCAAAGGAAACAAGCCTGATATACCTCGGGCACATCATAATTTCCTGTACCTACCTCTGCTGAATGTATAACTAATTAGGCCAAACAAAAAATGTTTGATTGCCCTCCGCAATAGACTGAAAAAAACACGCAAAAAACGGGTCATGTCGTTTTGGTTTTTTTAACTCCGAAAATTTCATTATTTTTGACATATTTTGTCCCAAAGATGTAGAAATAAATTCTGTGAAATGTTTTGAAGTCAAATTTATCAAATGTAAGTCACAAATATTGCGCACAAAACTCATCAAAATATTCACATCAACGGACTACACTACATTTTGTACAAAAAAAACAAAAAACCTACCTACCAACCGACCCACAATTTTTTTCTCTCTGGAGGGCAACCAAACATATTTTTTTTGCCTCATCCATGGTTGGTGATGCTGAACGTCTAACTAATTATCCAGGGTTGGGGGTAACTTTGATGTTTGTGTCAAATTTAGGTTAAACGATATGATAAATCTAAATATCAGTGCATTTCTTAGAAACATATTTCTTTTGACCTTAACTCATCTATGTTGAAAAGAGATCATGTTATATTTAAGAAATTCACAAGCAAAATGATCTTCTATTTATCTAAAAATGAGAAATGTAAACTAGGCGTTCCGATTGCTGGCCCAATTTTCAACTTGATGTTTTCTATTCTCCATGAAAGGCCATCCTTAAAATGGTCGTATTTCAAAGTTTGAGTTGCATAACTCCGAAGGTTCTTATTTAGAAGCACAAGGTGACATGAAATTTGCCCATTGAGTCATACACAAACTGGCGGCGTGGTGAACCATCTTTGGCAGTAATTCACCCAGGCCAATAATTGGAACACAGACCTTTAATTACTGTCATAAAAATGAATTTATCAAAGTGATACACACTAGTTTATGAAATTACGGTGAAGGAATTTGCACAGTTTTATGTTATCTCAGACTGTTGGTACTGATTATTGATTTTGAATTAGCTAACATAAGAACCAGGTCAGGAAATGTTTGTATTAGGTGCACTTTCAGTGGTGCCTGTGTGTAGGTATTGAAACACTACTGATATTGGATCTTTTTATAATGGTTGACTAGTCGTCCAATTCTTTCACAACCTTGCGCCCTATATTGTATGCAATCATAAAATTATTTTATAAACGTTTTTAATTAATAAGGTAGTAATCTTATTACTTGATCAGTTATCAAGCCATGTTTTGTCAATTTCATGACATTTTTCACATCATATGTGACGCGATCAAGAGGAATCAGTCGGATGTCGACCCTGGTCGAAAATGGGTTTTTAATACAGTTTTAAAGAATACACCTAGGGCTTTCAGAAACTGAAAACCCCATGTCGATACGACGTTTTGTTCCAAAGTTATGTCAAATTGTATACATGAATTTCCATCAAAACTTATGTAAGCCGCCATTTTGAATTGGCCATATCTCAATTTGGGATTCCCGACATCCGACTCATTCCTCTTGATCACGTCACATCATATTTAGCCAGCCAGGCTGCCCCAGCAGAGAAGTGCCCTAGCCAAAAATACACCACACAATATCTCCATGATGTAATATGTTTATTGAAAATAAAATGATTAGACCAGTTTTAAGAGAATTATTATGAAAGTCCGAATAGACAACGTTGAAATTCAAGATATCTAAAGTATTATAAGTATACAATCACTTATACTCAATTGGCACTAAGGCGACAAAAAAAGAAACCCTGTTGTACGGTCAAACGGACATAGGTCGGGTGTTTTTTTAAAAAACTTTTTCCCCTAGAAAATGACTCTAAATATCAAACATATCTGTAAAAATCTTGCCGTATTTTGACAAGCCAAAGAATTATTTGGGTCAGTAGTCATTTGCACATGGAAATAATTGTCACCGATTTCTAGAAGTATGGGTTGGTCGGGCCTGTAAAACCGGCTTTCTCTTTTTTTCCGTCGCCTAATGGTCTACAGTACAGCTTGAAATAGAATGGATAATGTCAACGCACATGTGCAATGACATTGCAATGACTGCACTAATCAGGTTACATCCAAGGCATTGTTTAATGTCATTGCAATGTCCATTCTAATGTGAGCTGTACTGTATACCTACTGTAACTGCTCGTAAGTCTGTGGTTGGTGCGATTGTTAAATCTGACTTTCATAAGTGTATGTAAGTAGAATGTGACAAAAACATATCCCATTGTTAATGGATATGTTTTTAGTCACATTCTACTTATTGATATCATATTCGACCATGCTTGTTTAATACGCTGGCGTATATACATGATATCATGGTAGAAACCCCCCCATTGATATGAAACATGACCAGTGTGTTCAGTATGTCTATGATACTAATTTTGAATGTCTGAAAGAGTGATAGTACAAATCCACAATGCATTGTGCAAACTCAAGATTCCCCCCACCCCCCCGATGCATTTGGATTTCCCCTTATTGAATTGATACTTGTATCAATAAGATCGATATATATCAATTATACCTGTGTACCCAGAGATATCGATATCGTGGCTTTCTGTCGTCACGCATGACATGCATCGGAAAATTGATGGTTCCCTGTCTTTGTTTTTTCCAATAACTAAGTTGTTTACAGTCAAGCTCTTAGGTTTTAGAAATAAGAAAAAGGATCACGAAGAACTAATTTATTTATTGATGTGAACAAGAATCTAAGAGCCTGTACCATGATTGCGCTATAACGCCTTGGTTTTGTGCATATGTCTATGGGAACTGATATGAATCGGGGGACCAGATTTACGGCGTTTTGCAGAATTGAAATGCATTGTGGTGCTGTCTTTAAATAAATTTAAAAAATCGTCTTTGATTTGAACCTCATCAAATCTGTACATTTAAAGGTAAAAATAGCCCCACACCCGTACTACGATGTGAATCATGACAAAGAAAGCTCTTATCTATATAACCGTGAGGTAAAATATATATTGGTTTTGGATTCTATGATTGAAATCTTATGGAAACTGTAGATTTTGAGATGAAAATAACCTCATACCCATATTATGCGTTATACAGTTACTCAAGATATATTTTTGTACAATACAGTTGTTATCTGATTTTAGTGAATGTATAAAATTGGTTGTTTTTAATTTTCACACGTACATATTGTATTATCGTATTTGTTATATTTGTTATGGGCATACAAAATCAACTATTGCTAATAAACGGTGTATGCCAAAGTGCCATGCCAATGTCAGAAACTTGCTCCATGCCTATATCCTATCTGTCTTAATTTGTGTAGTAAGTCGACGAATAAAACCACACCTTTTACGGGCGGACAGACCTGTCAAGTAGGATCGGTCGGTTGGGTTTTTTAAAAACAAATTGGTTTGTTGTAACCTAAAATGTCACAAAAATCTGGAATTTGTAGTAGGGAAAAAAAATCAATCGCCAGATTTTCGGCCAAAAAACGGCTGATTTAACATGATTTGAGAAGAAGAAAAATCACAAAAATCGTTTCGATGGAGTAACTCATTTTAAAAATATCAGGCATAATCTAAAGGGAACTTATTTTGTTGAACTGTGTAGATTAGACTGAAAAACAGGACAGAACCATGGATAAACAATGATATGAGATATCAGGTACAGAAACCACTTATTGTACAAATTCAAAAAAGATAGAACAAAAACTGATCCGGAATATTGTCACATGAGAAATCAGATTCATAGGGATGCAAGATCTGCAAAAGCAGAGCACTTTTAGTAGTAAAATTGTAGAACACAAAAATGACTCAAAAAAACTTTGGCAACAGTTGAAAACTCTTGGGCATAGTAACAAATCTAAAGGTGAGACCAAAGTGGTTCTTGACATTGATGGTAAAACTTTCTTTGATTCAAACAAAGTAACAAGTTATATCAATGAATTTTATACTTCTGTTGCTTCAACATTGGTTAACAAATAGTTTTGGCACTGAGTCTGCAGGCATTTAGAATCTACTACAAAAGTAAGAATGTCTACCCAAAGAGTTTTAAGCTATCGCCTGTTACTATTGACTTTGTGTACAAAGAGCTACTCAAGTTGAAGCCCAATAAAAGTACCGGTCTAGATCGTATACCAGCGAAATTCTTAAAAGACGGTGCAGCGGTAATTAAAGCATCACATGGCTTTCATCGTTAACTTGTCTATCACCAGCAACACCGTTCCCACTTATATGAAATTTGCTAGAGTAAGGCCTTTATTCAAGAAGAACAGTAGCTCCGATGTTGTCAATTATAGACCGGTTAGCATATTGTCCATTGTCTCAAAAATTCTTGAAAAAGCAGTGTATAACCAACCAGCTTGAAATGTACCTCTCTGATAATAATTTGATTTATAGGCTGCAATCTGGTTTCAGAGGCTCATGAAGAATTAAAAAATCTGGAAATGTTGAAAGTTGAAAACCAAGTTAAACAACTTAAACTCAATCATGTTTTTAAAATCTATAATGAAATTTTTCCAACACCCACAGGTACAATACCAGGGGCCTGGTTCCTAAAGCTTAAGGTCAGCTGTGCAAAACATTTTTCTTTGCTGGTATTCGGGAAAGGAACTTGCTACCAACTCATGTTAAAACATCCAAAATCCACGGGCAGTTCAAAAAGGCAGTAAATAGTCACTTTCTATCTTGATTTTTGATCTGTTTTTTATATGCAGTTGTTTCATAAAAAGTGCAATGTTTTGTGTGTGCAAATATATAAAGGGTTCAACAAAAGAAAGTATACCACTTTGTTTATGTCATTTTGAGTAACATTCAATTTATTTTTTTAGGCATTTAGATGAATCTTTTGGGCATAATTTAATACCAAGTTTGCCCCCTAACAACAAAGATAAACCATGATTAGCACCATTTAAAGAAAATTGGTCACTTTTCAAAAGTCACATTTTCAATGCACGCAAGCCGCGAGAAAATGCTGTGCGTGGCACTTTGAATGGCCGGGAATGAAATGGATATTGATAGCGTTGGGTTGTGCCTGAGCGAGCGGGCTATTTGATTATGAACAGGTAACATGTGGTATTTTCTTACCGCGCATGTGTATTGAAAATGTGACTTTTGAAAAGGGACTAATTTTCTTTAAATGGTGCTAATCATGGTTTATCTTTGTTGTTAGGGGGAAAATTTGGTATCAAATTATGTCTAAAAGACTCATATAAATGCCTATCTAGCCTGTATGGTCAAAAGAAAATGGAATGTTACTCAAATAAATAGATAAATAAATATGTGTCAATGATGATCAGATTAAGATTCAAATCACTAGCTATCACTACCTCCCCTCAATTGGAAGATCCTAGCTGAAATGGTACACCGGCCAAAAAAGTCTGTGACTCAACTATAGTTATAGCGAAATTATGGACGGAGGTGGTAAAACTTATTGAATGTCCCTCATAATAATTGATTACGAATGCAGTCTGCCCTCAACGACCGAGTAAGTATTATCAATTGATCTCCTCCACTACGTCCTACGTCACTCAGGGTGCCATACAGTCATCCTTGGTATAAATAGTGTAGTTCCCAAACATAATAGTGTTTGCTGTTATCACACAACGCTCTATTGACTAGCAGTTCTTATTATAGCTAAGACGCAATGTGGTCAGAGCGTCCTTGAGCGTGATGTGAAAGTAGGCTTAAAGATTATTAAAGATGACTTATTTCCGGGTTTGGTGATTGAGGCAGAATGAGGCGGATAACTTGTGGGGATGCGGATGAACTACATAAAACCATAACATACCATAACATAACGACGTGCAGCTAACACGCTGAATAAAAGGAGATACTTGGTTCAAGATAACACATAACATTTTACTCAATAAGTAGTCTACATTACACGGATTTATATGTTTGTTGCGGGATGTTATGAACTCATGATAATGATATAAGGTGAAAGGTAAGTTCTTACGATCATAAACGTATTAGACGAGAGGAATTGTTCAATAGAAGTTGACAAGTAATGAAAGTTGCTGAAGCATATATTATGGCCAGTAATATGAGTGGTTGGTATCCGGTGGTATTGAATCGTAAGACAAGGATGACAAGTGAGTTCTTATCACGAATGAGGGAAATCGTTGTGTTGTTTAGTAGATAACTATAGTGTGATAATGATGTTATTAAAGAATAATGGTGCAATGATTAATAATAATGTATTACAAATGGGAAAATTGCTAAATAGTAATAGTATATTCACGTCGATACCCGCGTCGATATGATTTTTTACTCGAGTTCAAGCTGATTCTTGTAGATTATTATTAAATATGAACACTCGAATACTCTCTAGTCTTCAATTTTGTACTCTGTGCTTATTTAATATTGAATACTTTGGTCTGCTGTATTTACTGTCTACTCACAACCAGGAAAGGTGCTCTCTAGAAATATGATAGTAACTCTCATGCTAGAAACAAGTTACAAGCAGTTGAGTTTACTTTTACAAAGAAAAATAACTGAAATTAGACTTGAACTTATATTAAAGTTGGCCATGCAGCGTAGGTGATGGATAATTAGAGGAACAAAATAGAAATAGAAAAGTAGAGTTTATAGCCAACCGATGTTGAAATCAATGCACATGGCCGTCAACCTACAATTCAAGGGCGGTCCATTATTGTTACAGAAAGACAAAACACTTATTTAATTTGGGAGGCGGTCACAAAACAACTCACCCGATGATTCTATTCACCCGATGATGATACTTCGATGGATTGTGTTTAAACAGTTTTGATAAAATTCAAAAGATTTGATGAAGCATGAGTAAATTTGAAGGTAATCGTAGTTTAGTATTTTGCCTTTGGATCACCGGGGGGGGGGGGGGGGGGGGGGGGGGGGGGGGGGGGGTTGGCCATGGTTTTAGGTTCTGCACTAGTTAATATCCAGTTATCAATAGTTAGTCTAATAATAGTCAACAAACTAAAGTAGCGGGACAGTTGTATGATTACAATTTATAACAAATAATAAATAATACTATACCTGCGGGACTACCTGGTGGTTTTAGATAGGCCTACGGGTGGGTTTTTTCGTAGTAAATACATGAACAATGCACTTTGGAAAGTACATTTGTAAGGTATCAGCCTAACAGGCGTGTCAAAAAAGCGTCCCTTTTTTACACCAAAAGTAACAAAATGGATCTGAATTATTTAGCAATCTTTCACGTGTCATAACAATTTTGTTACGTCTATAAGAATGATGGCATATCTATGTTAAATTCAGCTTTAGACACTTTCCAAGAGTCATTCAAGTGTATCATTGAACATTTTCAATAAATGTTTTTAAAAAATCCATCTATTCAACTTCCAACCATACCAAACAAAATATGTAATATATTAAAGGGACACAATGTCATGTTGAATTTTTGTAATTTTAATAAATTTACTTCAGAATTCAAGATGAACATTAAAATATGCAATTATTGTTGTTTCTACAACATAAAAAACCCCAGCAAAACTTGATTAAAACAATGTTTTAAATATGTTGGAATACCACCCTTAACCATGTAAAATGCTGATCCGTGGTCAGATCAGCATTTTTGAATCGACGTTTTGATGTACAAAGAGGGCTGATTTTTCTTAATCCTTATAGGTGTAAGTTCACGTGTTATACAATTGAAATAATACAAATACAAATCCAAATCCCAGTTGTTATCATATATTTTTGTAATTGAGGGCGCTGCTTCCACCACATCTCTTAATGTCCCTTTAAGATGTATTTTAAGAAATACATTGATAGTGTAAGTACTCAATGGAATCTCAATTAGTATAGCAGCTTTTGTCAGTTGAAAGTAGGTATACAGGGTAAGGCCTAACAAAAAAGTTTGATTGGCGTAACCCGACCGACCCTATTTTGACTGCCGACCCTAAACATTTATTTATTTATTTATTTTTTATTATTTGTTTTTATTTGTTTTTATTTTTTTATTTTTTGTTTTTTTATTATTTTTTTAAAACAATTTTGTGTGTGTGAGAAAAAGAAGGAAAAAAACCCAGTGAAAATGTGTATTTGTGCCACTTTGTTTATGTCTGTATGGTATATGTGTGTTGGATTTATAAAATTTCATAGACGTTTTATAGATTAAAATAAAAAATAAAAAATCCGACCTACCTACCCTATTTTTCTTCTATGTTACGCCAATCAAACTTTTTTTTTTAGGCCTACGAAGAAAACACCTGCAATCATGGAAATTAGCCATTTTGATTTTAAAATCAAGTTGAAGTTGACAACTTTTTAAACGTTGTAATATTTGTTCCAACGTTCAGTGCGAACAAATGAAGTCATTCGCATTTCCGTTTGTCTTAGGTGACCCTTTTGCTGCACAACCCACTTTACGTGTTTGTCCACGAGCACAGTGATTTCCAATTGAAATTGCACACACACAAGTTGCATTTTCTTATTTGAATATCCTGCCAATCTAGGCCAATTTGACACGAAATAATTCACATAATAGGCCTACACCATGTCCCACACCATAGCAATGGTAATTTATAACTTAAGATCCTAAATTACTATACATTTGTATTTCCTTTATTTTGAATGACTTTTGAGGACCGTTTTCTGTGTAAAAATATACCGTTTATTATTAAAAGTAACAACATCTAAATTCAAAAAACAAAAACTTTGGCGGATAACCTGATCCGGGGGGGGGGGGGGGTTCTCACATTGATATGGTATACGTATATGTGCCTACCTTTTGGGGTGCCTTTTCGCAAAAATTGGTATAGCGATGGGGTGGTTTTCATCACAGACCAAAGCGCCCAATTGGCATAAATTGGGTGTATTTTGAGGCATTTTTGGAAAAAGCGCCCAATTTGTGCACAATTGGGTGCTTTTCTTACAAAATTGGTATATTGATGGGTGGGAAATTAGCCAAAAAATAGGTATAGGGAAAGTCACATTTTCGAAGTCCGGTAGGCACATCCACGTACGATTTTGGCGAAAGTAACCCCCCCCCCCCCCCCCCCCAGGGAACCTGATTTCATATCGTGGTTATCCACCGGTTTACCAGATTTTCCCCCTTAATTTAAATCACTGATCACAAATTTACTCAAGTTACCAAATTTAAATGAGAGACGCATTTGCGATCTATGCATGTTTTGGGTATCCGTGGAAAGACATGTGAAATGGGTGCATGGGTAAAAAGGTTCACCAACAGTCGGGCGTAGCAAGGTTTTTCATAGTCGGGGGGGGGGGGGGGGGTGCCGTCGATTCATGAGCTTGAGAGGGATTGACGACGTGCCACCCCCTCAACCGACGCGAAAAACGAGCTCGATAACTGATCTCAACCGACCGACACGACTCGAATATTGGGGCCTCGGCGCGCCCCCTTCCCGCCCCTGGCTACGCCACTGTTCACCAACGGCAAACGGAAAATGGTATTGACTTCATTTTTTTTCACACTAAGCTAGTAATATAGTATAAAAAGCCTATGGTATTCTTATAACGTTTAAAATGATTCAAACCTCGCACCCTGTTCTGTTTCAATATAAAAGTAAGAAACATTCAGTTTATTTTGTAAATTATGGGATTTTTCGTAATTTTTATCCCGCACCCGCACGGGACATTTTTTTGGCACGACCTGTAGCTAGTTATCGCACGCCAAAACTTAGCTATCATTTATATTCATAGCCATTATTTTGACATACCGCATGATGAATGGCGAATTTCATAAAGTTATGAATATCAAACTACCAGAACTCAATAACAAACAAAATAGTCTATTTAGTATTATCATAATATTATAATAATCTCTAAACCAAATTTATTCAATCTAAATAAGCAAATATGTAATAATACGCGTGTGGCATATTATGGCGGAATTATTAGCTAAGGCCTAGTGTCACAGCTTGAAGCTCAAACAGCGTTTATAATTCAGTGAATTTTAAATTGTTCATAATAACAAATCCTTTAAAAAGGAAAAGGGCGACCAAATGAAAAATAACAGTAGCCTCTGAGGTTGATTTTGACTAAAACTTGGTAAATTATAGGCTAAAAAATCACAGTAGTAACGCAAAGTAATATAGGTTTTCCCAGTTAGTTTAACACTTTTTTCATTATATTTCATATCTCGTTAAGTTAGAATTCGTCCCCAAAATCTGACTTACGCATTTTGTTAGATGAATTTCGTCAATGAGCATTATATTTCAAAGTATGACCATTTCATTTAATTCATTGGTCATTTCTTTTCGTCAAGGAAGGATTGAATTCGTATCACCTGATGGGTAGCGGGCCTATGCACAAATATAATTCGTCTTTGTTCATTATTTTTAATACTTTTATCACATATATTCGTCAGGTGTTAGAAGAATAGGCCTACATATTATTGCAGGTTAGATTTGAACCACCGACATGTGTTCTTTTGCCTTGTCTATATTGAAACAACTGAAAACGTGGATATTGTTTTTGTATGGTTTTACCATCTAAAGATACCACACCAAAGTGCAAACAACTTGCACAAAGTCCCATTAAGTCATTCAAGAGAGTTGGTGATATAAATCATATGAAATAAAAGAAAAAAAGAACGAACAAGCAAGAAAGAAAGAAAGAAAGAAAAAATAAATATATATATATATATAACGTATAGGCCTATAGCTGGATTTTACATGCTTCTAAGTAGGACGTTCCACATGGGACGAAATAAAGTGAACTGAATATGAAACTATTTGATCAAAGACGAAATAAATGTATACATTAGTAGGTTACCGCTGTATCAGACGAAATGGAAGTGTGTTAGGACGAAATAAAATGAACATTAAATGAAATTAATTGCGCAAAATATGAATATACTTGACCAAAGACGAAATTTACTTTAACAAATGCAACCTTCAAAATTTTGGGACGAATTCAAACTTAACGAGATATGAAATATAATGAATAAAGTGTTAAACTAACTGGGAAAACCTATAATACAAAAAGCGGACACGGCTACAAAATGTGTGTGTATTCAATATAAACAGAGTAAAAGTCTGTCTAAAAAGGCCAAGAATACGGGAAAATAATGATACTAACTTAGAATACTGAAATAAGTAAACCTGAGGTTGAGAACATTTTCAATAAAACAACTTAGGTTGAAAATAAATCCAATCAGACAACCTCAGATCATGATTGAACGTGTGCACGCAATACAGACCTACACACACTTGTGAAAAAAATGCAAAGTCCGAAAATTAATTCGACCTGGATTTAGGTAACCTGAGTTTAGGTAACCTGAGGTTAGGTAACCTGAGGTTAGGTAACCTGAGGTTAGGTAACCTGAGGTTAGGTAACCTGAGGTTAGGTATCCTGAGGTTAGGTAACCTGAGGTTAGGTAACCTGAGGTTAGGTAACCTGAGGTTAGGTAACCTGAGGTTAGGTAACCTGAGGTTAGGTAACCTGAGTTTAGGTAACCTGAGGTTAGGTAACCTGAGGTTAGGTAACCTGAGGTTAGGTAACCTGAGGTTAGGTAACCTGAGGTTAGGTAACCTGAGGTTAGGTAACCTGAGGTCGAAAGGTGTATGAGCATTTCCATCTCTGCGGCTAGATAGCCAGATGGTCTATTTGTGTAAAATCACGATTTTTAACAACTCTTCTGTCACATGTTGGGTCCTTTAAAATAAATATCTGGTTTTAGTTTTCAATATGAATTCATGTGGGACCAAATGAAAGCAAACAGATACCGAAAAAGAAGATTTTTTACTTTTTTTACTAAATTTGTAAATACAAATTATAGTCTAAATAAATAATACCGGGTGGTTAACAAAAAAGTTGACCCAAGTTCTAGGTAACTTTTCAACTACATTTCATAGGTTCAGAGAATTTGTGTTTACTTAGTCTTGATCAGCAATAAGTTTTGAATGGTCAAACTTCATCTATATAGGACGGCCGCCGTCGTAGCGGCTCGCCCAAAACACTCGGACTACATGTAGGCCTATGTGCGCAAATCTGGTGAATGCAAATCCACCGTCGTGGGATTGCAAGTCCCACGCTATCCATGATTTTACCATTGAAAATACAAAACAGATTTGTCAGAAACCTTTCCCAACTTTCAAGGTCTATCTCAAGGATTACCGAACCAATACTAGGCATGTTTGTGCTTATTTTAATCATACATGTGTGGGATGTAAAAACACCCCTACATTAATTAATAATGGTATTGTCCAGATTAGTTATTTGACTTCGCATTATTTATATCGATTTGAGCCAATCAGCGCCCAGTTGTGAATAACCATTAGCCAATCACAGCTGGGCACCGTATTGGCGAGCGGGCTTCGCCAAAAGATATTCTTTCTCTCGTGTTGTATCTTGTACCAGTGCTTGTATTAGTCTCTCATCATTTTCATTGTAACATTTTGTATAATTTGGAGCAAGCTTTACTTTAATAAACTGCCAGATTATGGTGACGAAATGTATCAAGTTGTGATATAGACTACCCTTTATACTGTAAGAAACCAACAAGAATGGACTCTTACACATGTATGATTTATATTCAATTCAATAATGTTGACATTTTTGAAACATTTTGTGAAATTTAGAAATGTCGTCTGCAGACGCCTGTCGCGTGGAAAGTGTTAAGGGCTGAGCAGACTCCACAACGCTATAACTCTTTGCACTCTCACACATGCGTAGTAGCTCTAACACAACACAATTACGCAGCCTGGAGTCTGCTGAGCCCTTTAGGCCTATGACATTTTGGTAATTTTGCAGGAGAAGCATTTTTCGTGTTCAATTTTGTTTACTTAAGTATTGTTTAAACAAATTTGATTTAAGAATAATTATTTCCTATTTTAAGACTGGTAAAATGGTTTTTGAATTTGTAGATTTGCCTACATTTTCATAAATATAACTAAAAATGCCATTTTTTATGCTGCTTTTTGAAAACCAAAAAACGAAATATAACTAAAGTCGATATACTGTAAAATGTGTGTTACGCGAGTGGTTTGTTCGAGGCCCGGGGGGACCAGTCAAACATAATGGTGTACACATGCGTGACCAAATTTTTTCCAGACACCCCCTAAACAAGTTTTACCCTGCAAGCAAAATTACCCCCTAAACAAGTTTTTAGCGCGCTTTCCTTGCAAATTCTGACCCCTAAACAAGTTCTTGCAAGAATATGACCCCTAAACAAGTTTTGTCTATTTAACGGGGAACAAAGTAAGTTACCCTAAACACGTTCGACCTGTATTTTAAGCCGGGATTTTAAGCCACCCTTTTTCTTGAAAATCAGCGTTTTTGATACCCTTAACGCGTCACGCGCGTGACGCGTCCAACACTGAAAAAACACCCCTTTTTACGCGTTTTTTGGTCACGCATGTGTACAACATTATGTTTGACTGCCCCCCCCCCCCGGGGTTCGAGGTCTGTCGAATGCAAATTGAAAACTTGAAAGGTGACTGAGGTCCCGTGGATTAGATGCAAGAAGAAACAACACACCATGTACGAGGGGCGTTCAATAAATACCTGCAACCATTGTTTTTCTCCACTCATGCGCAACGTATGCCAACTAGAATTAGCGTAATTTGAAATATGGGTCTTTATCTTTCATCGCTATGCATTAACGAACAATATCGTTTGTGGGATTACGTAATGGCACATGCGTAAAATCAATACTCTGGACACTGCATGAAAAATAGCTGATCAGGGCGGAGAATATTTGCAAGCAATTTGATGCACAGTTACTTTTTTCAAGATATCTCAAGAACCGATGCATGGAATAATTTGCCGTTTGAAACAGTGATAGACCTGTACTATGTGCTCAACATTACCTATTTTCAGATGCAAATTATGGAGAAAAAAACACTTATTATGTAACATTTAAACGTCATCTTCTTGTCATAGCTTAAAAGAAATCCTTTAATGCATAAACAGGTCAAGGTTAAGGTATCCAACCGCAAGATTTGGCTTAAACCTCTTGTTCCTCATTGTTACATGTTATAGATTTAAACGGGAGATTATAAAGACAATATCTGAAACCGTTTTCTGCAGAGAAAATTTTAATACAATGAAGCTCTTTTTACACAAGTTTTTGAATAAATTCACTACACTGACCATAACATTAAATTGAATTGTATTTTCAAATAAATGTTTACATTTTTTAACTTTGTATATGTATTGAAGTTCACCACAGTTCTTGTTTTCTTAAATTCAATTCCTTATCTGTAACTTTTACGTTGGTTGCAGTGATTGTTTAACATTTCTGCTCATTTTGAGCGCTTTCTGACCACCGTGCGTTCTTACGCATGCGCAGATTTTTATTCCAAGTTCAACAATTCTCGATGTATTTATTGATACCCTGTCATCTATACAATAACGAATCTTGCATTTGCTGTGGTATTTCGGGAAATTCTTATTGTTTGCTATAACTATCATTTTCATTTCTTTGGATTTTCGGCATTTTGGGGCTCACTGTAAAAGCCTAATGTTGACCAAGATAAGATGCAGTGTATTTCAAAAAATTGTCTTTGACAGAACCTCTCCATTTAAGATCTCGCTGAACATGGTCTCTTGTTTCCCGATGCAAAATGTTAGACTTGCAATCCTTTCCGGAACAAAGTTCTGCTCATTTCAATACACGTGCTATCAAGCTAATTCAAAATTCCTGCCAAAGTGACATGTTTTTCACTATCCAAATATGGGTTATTTTATGCTAATGCTATAACGTAATTATGAATATTCAGTAAATCCAGATTTTGTTAAATGATAGATTATGGTTCATACTTTATAATGTACCCACTAAGATTTCACAGAATCACTCACGTGTGGAGAACAACAATGGTTGCAGGTATTTATTGAATGCCCCTCGTACACATCACAGGGCTGATTGTATATCGACATAGACGAGTGCGAACATGTTTAGAGACATTTTTTTTTCCTGAGGAGATTTTTGAGATTTTGCATTTATACTACCCTAGGGCACTTTAGCAGCTCATTTTGACAACAGAAATTGAAGGTACCACCTTACCCGGGGGGGGGGGGGGGGGGGGGGGTGGGGTAGGGCCGGGGGTTCTCACATTGATATGGTATACGTAGGCCTACGTACATGTGCCTGCCTTTCGGGACGTTTTTTCGCAAAAATTGGTATAGCGATGGGGTGTTTTTATTACAGACCAAAGCGCCCAATTTGCATAAATTGGGTGTATTTTGAGGATTTGTTTTGTAAAAAGCACACAATTTGTGCAAAACTTGGTGCTTTTCTAACAAAATTGGTATATTGATGGATCGGAAATTGGCCAGAAAATAGGTATAGAGAAAGTCAAATTTTCGAAGTCCGGCAGGCACATCCACGTACGATTTTGGCAAAAGTACCCCCCCCCCCCGGGGTAAGGTAAGCCGTCAGAGTCCGAGGGTAGCGATGGTTGCCACCTTACAATTGTTAAAAATCGCCATTTTGAAAAATATCTTAATTTTGTGGTCCTGACTCTTATAGTATAGCCTATAGAAACATCATTTCCCTCACAGGGGAAATTCCGATATTTGGATCTTTTTTTGCGAAAATGTCAATGTTGGCCTATATTTCACTGTACAGAGGAATACAACGGGATTTTGAGGTCGGCGATGTTTAGAGTGACGTCCTGCATTGGATGTTTGTACTTGTTTTGGTATATATGGAAAGAGAAGAGGAGACCGCTAGCTATACTATGGTACCAAAATAAACATATTTGGCATCTCTGTTTCGATTTGTTTTAGGGGTGGGTGGTAATCAACCCCGTGGCAAATGAGATTGGATCAAGACTATCAAGTATTATTTTCTCATGTCCGAAGGCTGACAGCAAAATTGTTAACTTTATTTGTTGGGAGTGGCTCTTTTAACTTCATTCTTTTCTTCCATCTTTTCTTACTATCACTTCATTCGGCCATCATGCTTACATACGCTTTAAGCCTGGCCCGAGCATTTTGCTCGAGTCTGGTCCCTTCAGGACCCAAGCATGTGTCCGTACGGACCGACCGTGTAAACAAACAAACAAACAAACCACCCTTATAGTTAACAGTGTTACGAACACGTTCCAGGAGGACGAGGGCTAAGCTTCATGCATTTTCGAACGTGTTATCGTAGTTCAGCAAGACTGTAGTAGTATCATACGAGGGTCGTTCAATAAATAATGAAAGTGATCATGGTATGGGATGCATGAGTGATTTTATTGAGGGATAATGTGATCAATACAAAGTATGAACCTTTGTCTTTCAAACAATATACTTTTGGATTGTTTGATACCTTTGGTTATGTAACGTCGCGTCATTAACATAAACACAATAGGTTTCAGACACTGACTGAAATCTGTCAATTATTTGGCTGCGCTGGATATGTAATATGTTGAATATGGGTTGATTTATCAATCAACCCATATTTGCGTATATCCCGGCAATGCAAGCATAAAAATAAACAACATTTGGCACATAGTTAGTACACACACTTATCTCTGTTTGACACTCTCTTTAAGATCTAAATTCCTTAATACAAACCAGAAGGGACCATCTCAAATACGCTTCTATTCAGCAAAATCCGCAATAATATACCTTAGAAAACAACAAAGGATAAAGAACAGTGGAGAGATTATAAGTAGGTAAATGGTTGTTGGATGTAAAGCAATAATAGTGGGGATTTCAAGAGGAGCTGTTCATCATATTTCCTTAAACCATTGAAATGATGTGACGATTACTTTAACAATAAATATCTAGTAGCTCTAAAGATAACAGTAATAAGAGAGGTTGTGGCAGCCATCTTTGATTGATCCATTCATGTATATTGTATATCTTCATTTTGACTACCACAATATTTATACACATTGATTTAAGAATTTTTCATTATTTCTGATTACAATTTGAAGGCACAGTAAGCTTTTATCTGGTAAATTTCATGATTTTAGCCATTTTTGGCCCATATCAAAATGATCTGCCGTCTGCGCATGCGCATATTTTCTGCATATTTCATGCGAATAAGTTGCAGATAATTAGTTAATTATCATATGAAATCTCCCAAACTGGTTAACTGCTTGGATTTTCCCTAAATTGTTTGATTTTCCGCAATATTAGTGATTCACTGACTGGGCATTTTTTCAATGAAATTGGCTATTTGAAATACTAATATTTGTATACTTTTTATTCAAATGCCTCTACTTACTTTTTCCTCTTATCAAATTACACAGGGATTAAAGTTATTGTCTTTTTTATCATACTTACGCGAAAAAATTGGGATTTACCTGCTACTGGTGTCATGTTATGCAATCTTCTTACCACATGTTTCATACAAACAATTCAAATTTCCCGCCAAATAACTGATTAAGCAGCGTCCCAAGGGTAATTACTTTCCAGAGGGATATATGAAGCTCACTGTTGGACAAATATTTACCTATAAGATGCCCCGGGGGCGATTTTATTTGTACTAATCAACATTTGTAAAATCAGTTGACTTTTTAAATAGAAATAATATATAATAAAAAAATATTCAGTGAATTTTGCTTTATTCCGTATTAAAACGAAATAAATAAAAATCGCGCCCCAGGGAGATGCCTACACGCATGCCCGCGGAGATGCCTATCCGCATGTGCCGGGAATGCAGATTTGTTTATTTCCCTGTTCCAGCGCTTGATTAAAAGAACACTCTATAATGTACGTTTCCCTGTTCTAGCGCTTCATTGAAAGAACGCTCTATAATGCACGTTTCCCTGTTCCAACGCTTCATTAAAAGAACACTCTATAATGCACGTTTCCCTGTTCCAGCGCTTGATTAAAAGAACACTCTATAATGTACGTTTCCCTGTTCCAGCGCTTGATTAAAAGAACACTCTATAATGTACGTTTCCCTGTTCCAGCGC
Source organism: Ophiura sarsii (assembly GCA_035610835.1). Taxonomy (NCBI): domain Eukaryota; kingdom Metazoa; phylum Echinodermata; class Ophiuroidea; order Amphilepidida; family Ophiuridae; genus Ophiura; species Ophiura sarsii. Next base: position 53,998,291 of record CM069455.1, read on the forward strand.
TTCATTGAAAGAACGCTCTATAATGCACGTTTCCCTGTTCCAGCGCTTCATTAAAAGAATACTCTATAATGCACGTTTCCCTGTTCCAGCGCTTCATTAAAAGAACACTCTATACTGCACGTTTCCCTGTTCCAGCGCTTGATTAAAAGAACACTCTATAATGTACGTTTCCCTGTTCTAGCGCTTCATTGAAAGAACGCTCTATAATGCACGTTTCCCTGTTCTAGCGCTTCATTAAAAGAACACTCTATAATGTACGTTTCCCTGTTCTAGCGCTTCATTAAAAGAACACTCTATAATGTACGTTTCCCTGTTCCAGCGCTTCATTGAAAGAACGCTCTATAATGCACGTTTCCCTGTTATAATGTATCGCATTATATTTAGTGCGTTACCAGCTATATTTACCTCAAGATCATTGGTTTTAATTGACTATAGTTTCAATTTTAACTGTGTATTATTATACGAAGGGGGTGTAGATGTGTGCACACTCTATGCCCACTGGTGATATACGAATGGGATACTTGTAAAATGTAAGCCTTCTGTGTATATTATCTTAATTATCACGATTAACGTTTATTTATTGTATTTTTACAGAAAAGCGGATGTAAAAGTCTCATAATATCTTTCACGGCTAGAAGACGAGCTTTTGAATCTACGAGCGGCTCATCTGCAACTCGCCCTGTGAACAGACTCCTGAATCTGTTACTCGTTTTCAAGGGATAAATTATTGAAACTAAAATGAGCTTATAACGATGCAACTGCAATCTACTCGAAGACAAATCACCTCTATCTACAACTTGATTTCTACGGGCAAATTGTTAAACCGGATTCGTCTTCGGAATAAACTATCGACTATATAAACATGTATGTAACCCTATTGACATTTGATGGCTGAACCTCTGAACCTCTGAATCCCCGTCTGAATCTCAATCGCGTATTCTGTCCATCTGCACTGCATATGTGGACAGGCCTCTTAATTTTACATCGACAAGTGCTGGATCAAGAAATCACTTTTTGAACAAACTTCTGAATATATATACCTCTCGAAGGACACGATGGTTTGTTGTATTGTTATATCAGTATTAGCGGTACTGTCTGCTTTGGTACCTTACGCATCTGGCGTGTCACCTTGCGGTACAATCTGCGATTGCTCAGAAGATTTGGTCGTTGACTGCTCGTCTCGGGAACTTACATCAATACCTGCCGATATTCCAGAAAATACTGTTATTGTGTAAGTATTTTCTTTTTACATTCATTCAATACCCATGATACCCATGGTGTGACACATGGTACCCATGTGACACACATTTGGTACCACGTGACACACCTATGGTACCCATGTGACACCCATGCGGTACCCGTGTGATATCCATGTGGTACCAATGTTGTAGAAATTTGGTGCCCCATGTAAATGTTGGACAACAATTTCCTTTGTATTATCCACACAGACGTCACCCATACTCTAGTACCAAAATGGTACCTTCGGAAATGGCACAACGTAGTGGGATACGTTTTCTAATAATTTATGATTAATTAAGTTATATTACACTTTTTACTAAAGCACACGAAAAAGAGGGATTTTAAAGTTTGTATGAAAAGTCCAAATTGTATGTGAATATAATGAGCTGATGGGTACATACGATGCAGTCTCTTATTCGTTAATGGGTTTGACAGGACAAAAGGAGGTAAAGCTGGCGCCCCAATTGTCTTGGTTTAATGATTTGATACATATATATTCATAAAAACAAAAGTATTTTTTCTTCAAATAACCAGTATGTAATTTACAAGAGGGTACTTAGGTACGTCACTTCCTGAAACAAGTGTATTTCACGACTGCTAGCTAAACCAGAGACCTGTTGCTTGCTAGTCATTCTATTCAATCATTAACTTCTATTTGCTTGTCAAATTCTCCTTCTGTGTTGGGAAAGTATTAATGTCCATTTAAGGCTGTAATTGAGTACGCAATCTATCTTTCTCAAATAACTGTGTTGTGTGGTGTACGGTCGGTGTCTGTGTCTCCAACAGCAGGGTTGCCAAGATCAGGCAGTATGTAGCCAAATTGTTGGTAAAAGTAGACAAATTGTACGTTATTATTTGGATACAACAGGAAGCAAAAGTGACACAAGGACGCCTGAACTTATGATATTTGGCCAGTAATTTGGCAACACGTAAGTAATACTTACGTGACGGGACGGAAGTACATACGGGGACGGGCATGTGAAACTAGGCAACCATTGAAACAATGGACATTTTCGCGTTATAATTCAATCTCGTTGGAACGACAAACTTCACAGTTTATTTTGTGTCAATTTGTAGGCCCCCTAATTGACTGTTTGTAGAGAACATTAATGGATGTCTGGAATGACGATTAGGTTGTCACCGTGTTTAAAGGCTGGAATGACAATACATTAATATAGCCTATAGTAGCCTGGCTATTCAACATGCTCACCGGCCTCTCGTTTTCTTATAATTTTTGAAAACGTATATGAAATAAATAGGCTAAATCTGCCCTTACAATGCTCATTTCTATCCACAGGCTGTTCCTAAAGTGTATGTGACAACGTCTTCAATTTGGGAGGGGATGGGAGGGGAGGGGGGATAGGGAATAGGGAGGCATGTGATATGGTGCATACATGTACATATGATCCCGTCCGCAACTTGTGTCCCAGGACCACAAGCTCATCATGATTAGATTTATTCAAATAGGGTTAGGGTTATAGGGCTTGTTTTTACCTCCCCGACCACCAACTTCATACATTTGTTCATGAATATCATATCAGCGGTGTCAATGAGCCAAGACAGAATGAATCTAATTTGTGTTACTGGGACACAATTTGCTGACGGGATCAGATTTATGCGTGGTATGGTGGTAGGGGTAGAGGCATAACCGATTAATTTTTGGTTAATATACAAATGTACATGATTTGCCGTTTCATTTGGGAAGAATCAGGAGGCGAGTAACAAACAAAACGTCTTGTATATTCATTTCCATTTGAATCAAAATCTCTGAAACAAAAGATTGTGCTTCATGACGCAATGCATGTGACATAATACTTCTCGTAGACTTTCTGATCTATACTCAACTGTAGCTTGTCGAAAAATCGCTCTAATAGGTGATTCCATTCTGTTCTAATCTACTTTTTCTAATGTTCATTTTTGTTCCAGAAAATTAAATAACAATTTCATTGTAGACATTACTCGAAATGAGTTGGAAAATCTAGCATCTTTGGTGGATTTGTAAGTATGAAAAAGAAACATTTATGGTTCTTTAATGTTATGCTTGAATTTGACACCAAATAATCCATATAATGTTGTAACGTAAATTTATTGTATACATAAAAATGATAAATATTGCAGTCAAAATTACTGAATTGATACGGTTTGTAAAGTAAGCGATTTTTGTTGGTCTTAACCAAATGAGATTTGTTAATCATTGAAATTATCTGGATTGTGACCTTTTTGACTGGTGAAATAACTTGCCATTTCCCAATGACTTGCTCTAAATTCAATGACATGGTAACATTGAACATACATTGAAACGACTTGAGACTGAGTGACTTGACTTGTGTTTTATGTGACTCGTGATTCGAGGATCAGCTACTTGGTCACAACGCAACAATATAAATTATATGTATGGCGTTAATGTACACACACTTACAGAAATATAGCCAGTATAAACACTTTATATGATTTTTACATTATTTCATGTTTCACGACATCACAGAAATCTGGAAAACAATCAAATAAGAGCTGATAGCATCCAAACAGGAGCGTTTCGTAACTTACGTCTACTCCAATATTTGTAAGTTTGTAATTAGATGAATAACATTTCGAAAATTACATTTGAGTTGGATGGATGTTCTCAACAATGATCCATTTTGTAATTTACTCTTTGGTGGGCAATTTGCCTTCATTATCCAATTCCAAATATACAGTCAATTGAATGCATCCTTGTAAAATGTGAAGATATTTTTTGCATTAAAATACAAATTTGTAAGTTACTAACTTGATGCTCATTCTGTTATAACGATTCAATTCAAAATGACATTCGATTTGGACAATTCTTTGTGAAATTGAAAGATATTTTGTTCGTAAATATGCTTTCACTTTGTATGCTACTTGAATATACACCCATCAAAATATGTAAGTTCCCCCCTAGCATATACTAAAACATATCCAAACATATTTGATGGATTTAAATAATTTTAAGCTAGAAAGATGCACCCAATTGTTAGGCACATTTTGATACCAAATGTTGGCCTTGAGACAATGCAACGATAAGAAATTGTGCCATTTACCAATTTGTATACAGAAAAAAAAGTGGCACTAAATCTCACTGGGTATGACTGGATTGTCCATACATCAATGAGCAGATCATAATCAATAGGCAGATCATAATCAATAGGCAGATCATAATCTTGTTTGTTAATTTTATGGACAAAACCAGCCATAGCCAGTGAGATTTAGTGCCACTTTTTTTTCTGTATAAAAATTGGTAAATGGCACAATTTCTTATCGTTGCATTGTCTCAAGGCCAACAAATTTGGTATCAAAATATGCCTAACAATTGGGTGCATCTTTCTAGCTGACAATTATTTAAATCCATCAAATATTTTTGGAAATATTCGAGTATATGCTAGGGGGGAACTTACATATTTTGTTGGGTGTATATGCACATTCAGTCATAATGGTGCAATTCCAAAATTACACTTGACGCACCCGTATGAAATAGGAAAGCAGATTTCTTGTAAAATAGGTATATGGTTGTAAGCCACTTCTACTAAGGGACGCACCATTAGATTTTCAGGGGGGGGGGGGGTGGGGTAGGAAGTTTTCGGAAAAAAATTCCCCCCCTGATGAGTAAAAAAAAAAAAAAATCTGCCCCACCCAACTCAATATGAATGGATACATTTTTTTTTTTAAATCGCCGCCTTCGGCGGCGCAAAAAAAAAAAAAATTCAAACTATCACTTGTGTTGTGCATAATCAGTTACATTGTGTCCGTTAATTGAAGAAACTTTTATTTTACGAAATGAAACCGATACATTTACATTTGATGTTATGTTACCCTCACAGAGACTTATCTGGAAACAGAATTCAGTTGAATACGGCACAAATAGCTTCTGAATTGTCATATCTGACGTCCCTCATCGCACTGTAAGTATGAAACAATTTCACGTGATCATAAATAGTATTACTTTCTATGGATATGCACCCCTACATTTTCGGTTAGGAGTGGGCCAAGGGATGGGTAGAATCGATCCACTCTGGTCAAAGTTCCAAGCCACAAATGATGATGAATTTGGATCTCATTGTCTGACAAGCACCTCTCGACATGCAAAGGTGTCAATGCTTTTGTATTGCCTGATTTTCAGATGAGTGAGAGTCATAGTCATTCTTCTCTCAATTGTAACAACAATTATATTTCCGAATGGAAACTCTGCTCATTTTGAATTATGGTGTACTATTTTTAGGGAATCCAAAACATTCACTTGCTAGACTATGGTACATTAAATCATAAATGCAACTTACATAGTGTCGTCATTATCGAGAGGAGACAACAATCTGCCACAGTAACTTTTGTTTTCATTAATTACATCTACATGGAAAAATCTAAATTTGAAAATGTTACGAACAATAATGTCAATCTCGTGTTTACAAAAGGTTTTCATTATCAGCGGATCACCTCAGCATACTCCACAACGCTACCTCCGTTACGCGTGTCATATTGGCTACGGCCTATGTGTTCATATGGCGTAATAATGGCAGGGAACCAGCGTATTGTATAATAAACACTAATATACTCATGTGTGCGAGCGTGAAATAGTTGAGCGTTGTGGAGCATGCAGAGCCCTTTAAATTCTTATTCTACGCGTCCAATATTAAATAATCTTTATAATCATACTTTTTGTTTATATTTCCAATAATAGCGATCTAGCGAATAATAACATCAATACAATCAATGAAGCAATGGTGGGAGTGTTTGACAGGTTGGACACGTTGTAAGTGATTTAAAGTTAACTCTAATTAATACAAAATCTAATTTTATAATTTGAGTAGTTTAAAATTAGAGATATCGGGCCATTCTCGGCACATCGTATGTCACAAAACAGACAACAGGTGGCGCTAAATCATCAAATAGAGCAATACAGACGATGATGGACACGAATGCCCGTACATTTTGAATCTCCATTGGTTTCAATGTAAATGGATGCTGATTGACCCCCCAAAAATCATCACACGTGATATCGTCCTAAAACCGCTGGAGTTGGATAACCAACTCTGATATCATCATTTGGGCTGTCCCTTGCCCGATGATTTGAGAGAAGGTGGCCCTTTTCTACTTGTAAAATATTGTGGCTCTGAAAAGAGCCGTTCAGATGGATTGCCCCTTGTTCACTGATGGTGGCTCTGAAAAGAGCTCTCAACATAGGTTGCCACTGGCCTACTATACACTGGCACTCATAAGTATTACCGCAGTGAATATATCCTAGAAATTCCATCTTCTATGAACAAACCATTGATGATTTTCACTAGTAATGACATTCTATGTCTGCAATATATAGTTCTTCTTCATAAATTCATGTTTGTTGTATGTTATGTTCATCAGATTTTCGACAAAACCATATAAATTGAGACAAGTCTAAAGCTACACAGTGAAATCCCATAGACATTTGACTCATTATATGAGCTCATTATCGCCGTGTAACGCCATGGGATATCCTTACTTGCGAAAATCATCTCCAACAAATCATTAGTTTTACATTATTTTATACAATCTCAGCACGTATAGTTATTATGCCAGGGACTTCCAATACTCATTAATACCTAGAACTCGGCTCATGTTTTGAAAAGGTTACTGGAATCTTCCAGAAAAGCTAATACTTCGAGACATAACTTTATTAAAGTTTTGGTTGTAGAAGGATAACTGTCGCGTACTGGGAACCAGCCAAATTAAAAAAAAAAACTTGCAGCAGCAATTACAATGTTACATACAGGGGTATTCTGTCATATTGAAATGTGTAGATAGAACGTTATGGGCCGGCTATATAAACACTTTGAACTGATGCACATGATATTTATACCAAGCACACAATGCATTTTTACACTTGAGCATGTTGAGCTCGTCTTGGTGAATATGTCTAGTTTAATTGCAATCTTCGTATTTTTGGATTCAGAAAAATGTTCAACGTAGTGACACCCCCTTAATGATCCAGCATACATTATTTTGAATTGACTTTTTCAACTCTTTTGTTAGACTTGAATCGATCACCCTTTTAGAGCATTCTTTTATGAATGAGAGTTGATTGTTATAATGTGAAAGATAGAGAAATCGCCCAATTAAACACATCTGACAATAAGTACGCGTTCGTCTAGTACGGTGGTGTATACATGTAATCTGTTGGGCTATGTTGCTTCACATAAATATGGCAAAACTGAGAGACCGACTGACTGATTTTCGTAAAAATGTTACGGTGACTGTCTTGCATGAATGCAAATCATTGTCGCGGTAATTTTAAACCCTGCTACATGTAGGCCTGGCCTGTGTGCTGCCTCGCGTAAAAACAGACAATCTGCGTGGTTCTCTGTCGCATTTTCGAACACTGATTTTCAAACCAAAATATTTAAATTGTCTTTTAAATTTCAGGATTTTCTTGAAAATTCAAATTACCTCCTCATCAAATTACCATGTTTTAGGCATTTATAAGTACTGGGCATCCTTTATAGGATATTGCATTTGTGAATTTAGCAATTAATTGTTAAAGCACTGACTTCTTACAAAGAAGGTATAGGTAAGAGAGGATTTTCCCATAGCGTTACAATGGCGATAATGAGCTCATGAATATATAATGAGGCAAATGTCTATGGGATTTCACTGTGTAGCTTTAGACTGGTCTCAATTTATAGGGTTTAGTCGAAAATCTGATGAACACAACATACAACAAACATGAATTTATGAAGAACAACTATGTAATGCAGACATACACTGTTGTTACTAGTGAAAATAATCAATAGTTTGTTCATACATGTAGAAGATGGAATTTCTAGGGTATGTTCACTGCGGTAATACTTATGAGTGCCAGTGTATATAATTTCGCTCTAATAGAACCTATTCAAATGGACTGCCCCGTGACCAATTGAAATAACGTAAACTGCCCCTTGTATACTACAGACTATAACAAATCTATTGCACAGTAGTGCGGTCACTGATCTGTAAAAATCGTTTGACCAACGATCTTTGATAATAATAGAGAAGTAACAATCTCTATATTTTACTTATAATAATTTGGTCCTGCAGATATCAGAGCAAATCCTGACGAAAGCTTGGCAGTTTTAAACTTGTCCGACGGCAAACGTAAACTCTTAACATATATTATTATTTTCTCCTACCAGAACGCTGACAGCTAACGGTTTGGAATGTGATTGTGATTTGATATGGTTTAAGAATTGGTTACTCAACACCAGATACTCACCACCCATTGTAAATGGCGCAGAGTGCTACCGCCCTCAAGAGCTTCAGCGAGAACAGGTGGCATATGCACAATTCTGTGTCGAAGGTAAGAAGGATTTGTGGGGATTTTAATTCATATCAAAAGTGTCATCATTCGTTTTATACCTCAGGTCCTGCTAGCACTCATGAGGCTTTAAGGTGTCATCGCCCTCTATGGTCTAGTGAAACACAGCTTATCATTTTGTTGCTGACATCCATGTTTGTTTTGATTTATATATCTCCCTACAACTTGTAGCAATTGCATTTATATCCAATTTGTGAAAGAGCAACGTTATTAATTGAATTTCATTCAGTTCAGATTAAGTTCGGTATATTGTAACATTGTATTCTAACTAATCTAGTATTCAAATATTTACTGTTTATGTGGAAATGGTGCTAAATAGCTCCCCTAGGTGACTGGAATTTTGGAAACCGTGGGCCTACTATTTCCCCCGAGACCGAAGAATGAGGGAAAAGTAGGCCAACGGTCTCCAGTTACCGAGGGGACCTATAACTCGGCACCATTTTCCGAATATAGAGCAGTAACTATTTGTATTAAATAACATACAAATATTTCTGTCATTTGAAATACTTTAAACAACAGTTATTAGGCCTAGGCCTGCTCATCATGTAGCCTACTCATGTATCAATAAGCTTACCTCCATCGGCGCTTTTTTTCTTCTCGCCGATTGACAGAACATTTAATCGCTTCAATGCATCTTCACCAATGAGCCGAAACCCAAATTCTCCATTTTGGTGATAAACTCTGGGAAATTAAAACGACAGCAAAATATAAACAATGCAGACGACAAGAAATCTGATCGATTGACACAAACGTGTCAAAGGTCAAATCAATTACCGCGATCGCGAGCAGGGAAGAAAGCTCCCATAAAAGGTACTATTTCCCTCGCAGCTTCTCATCACAGGGAAATAGTACTTTGTTATGGGAACTTTTTTCTCTCCTGTGAAATAGTGGGGAAATAGTCCAAATATTCTATGTCACATGATTGTAGTATCCACCAATCAAATGACAGGGACATGTTTATGTGTTATATGAATATGTTTATCGCCTCGGCACCTAGCTTATCTGTTGTATCGGTTTTTAGGATGTTACCTTGTCGTTTTCATTTAAGGCTTTTTTTCTCCACACAATCAAATACATTAAGATGGATGGATATGACGACGTGCACATACTTACAATAAGCCTGCCCTAGGGGGGGGGGGGGGGGGGGGGGGGGGGGGCTGGGGTACCGCGCCATTTTGCAATATTTTGCGAAATCGATCGTGGTTATCACGTGATACGTATCGTGGAAAAATAATGTACACTGTTTTAACGAAATGCACTGTGGGATTGTGTTACCAGCCTAAAATTATAGAGGTCGCAAACTTGCTTATATTGAGCCTAGCTATAACAAGCTAAAAGTGACATCTCTAAATGTATTACCAAAGTGTGAAATTGTTGGACACACTGGTAAAATGGTTTTACAACAAGTTTTGCTATCATATTATCAAACTGAACTCAAGTTAAATCACTCTATATCGAGCAATAATATAATTGTTTACGCATCATTTTAATTGTTTAGACAAAGTTAAATAAATCAAGGATACATTTATGATAGATAAATAAATAAAAAGAAAACTATAAACGCATGGGCGGCATTTATAATTGATAAAAATTGACATAACAATGATGTTACATTAATATACCATCAAGTTTAAAAAATAGAAAAATAATGGGAAAATTCGAACCCGTGATTTCCGATTGCCAACGACATGGCCAACCTACGCACGCCACAGAGATTTACGACTGTAATTGTGATAGTTTTATTATTTAACCATGTCCATTTATTTATAACGAACGGATTTTTATTGTGCCATTTTTGCCAAATGTGTGTGTTGCTCTCGCACAAAATGTGTTTGTAATTTGATTATAATTCTTATTTTTAAAAGAACGGTATTTTTTGACATTTTCGAGAAAAAAAATGGCGTAACCCTGATACGGTAAACGCCAGCAGTGTGGTGTCCGCGTGGGCAAGCATACAAATGATGCTAAGCAAATCCAGCATATAAAACAAAAGTGCTCCTAATGGGACTCGAACCCACAACCTCTCGCTCCTCAAGCGACTATCTTTCTACTACACTAACCGTGCTAATTGAAAAAATTTAACGCAAATAATTTATTTATATCATTGGTCATGTGTTAATGCACTGTGTTAAATTCTACAATCCCGGCCGCCACTCTGTTCAAAGGCACAAAAAAGTTGACTTGTTTTATGCTTTTTTTGCAATCCTGAGGTGTGCAGTTCGATTTTCTTTCTCGAATTGTTTAGAAAACCATCCATTTTAGAACATCTGAAATTTAAAATGAACTGCACACCTGGGAAAGTATGATGCCAAGGGCATATTTTTTGCACGTAAATCCAATACAAGAGTTCTGAAAATCGACAAAAATATGACGTCATAACCATTGCTTCGGGACAAAATGGCGCGGTACCCCCCCCCCCCCCCCCTAAGCCTGCCCATTCTTTGTATTTCCCGGGTGAAGTACGCCCTCACCTATTCTATGCCCACAGCTTAAACATAGTCTAGCCTCTCCCTTTGTGTCTGCCATTCTTTAATAATGTGATTTGTTTTCTCATTTTCAATGCAGATGCCAGATGCTACACGTGTGATAACGTGTTGTCGAACGAAGAATGTACAACAATATCACAGTGCGGCCAAACACAGGTTAGTGCCGTATTTTCCAGGGTATTAACGAATAATATATATAACTTAGGGCGTGTTCACACTATACCAAGTTTTCCTCGGCCGGGTTTTGGTATATCGTGGTTTTCCCAAAATCGGCGCGAAAACGAGCCTTCGAAAACCGACAGTGCCAATCTCAACCGACAGTGCCAATTTCGACCAACACACTACTCGAATATTGGGGCGACCGCCCCCCCCTGCCTACGCACCGCAGCTTATATTGCGAAAGTGAGTCCCAAATCATTGGTTTTACCAAAAATTGAAACGATGGATGGGTTATCAGAAAACTATTATTTATGAACACAAATACAGAATAAAAATACTTAAAGAATAAAATATAGTTCTTAGTTTGCTATATACGATGGTCTTATAATGAATGGTACAGTCGTACATTATAAGACCATCGTATAGCAAAACAGCTAATAACTATATTTTATTCTCATTCTAATTTAGTTTATTGGTTATCTGATCTTTTATCATAAAATAACGCAGTTTGTTAGATTTATTTTAATCAAGCAACAACAAATGTCCCCTTTTATAAAATCGGCCACTCCAGCGAGCTGTTTACCAACTTCCTGCTTCGAATTAATCGCGTTCTTTAGCACACACGCACATGGCAACGCTGCGTTACACGCACAACGAATACCCCGGCGACTGTGTGTACTGCACGCTAACGCGATGATCATACGCACTGAAGGTATTATTATTCGAATGAATTAAACCCCGCCCCAAACAATACACGGATTGTCTCATAATGTATGGGTCTTTCGGTTGAAAATAAGCCAAAAAACCAATAAAACTGCCTGCTGACATCCAAAACCACAACCAATATATAAGAACTGATCATATGATATCCCAATGAAAAAACAATTTATAGCTTACGGGCAATATGTCACCTGAAAGTATTCTTTAAACATTGTCTAATGGGAATGGAAAAAGAGAAACGTCATAACATTTACGGTAATGGAACTCGTCAATACTAACTCCAAAGCATGAATGTTTCCGATGATCAATTTTCTAGACCGGTTGCCAGAACACAATTCGTATAAATGATGGTATCAAGCGCATAACCAAGGGCTGCAAGCAACTTGAAGCATGTCTTAACAACAACCAGAATAATTTGGACTCTTGTAACGAGGATACTGACGGGACGTGTTGGTATTGCTGCCAAGGTGATCTATGCAATGGACCAGAAACTACTGTTGTAGGTAGGTATGAGACTACATTCGAATTGGTGTTTAAAACGCAGGGCAATGCATATTGGTGTTTCCTAACTTTCCTGCATTAATAACGCTGTTTAATGGTTATCGTGTTTCGCCACATGCATTTGATACGCAGTGCAATGCATGAATATCATGCTTCTGAGATGCATTGATACGCAGTGTAATGCTATCGTGTTTCGAACATGCATTTGTCACGCAGTGTAATGCATGATATGATCAAGCTTCTGACATTTCAAACGCATGATATTGCATTGAGAAAACGGGGCTGGGGTTGGGAGATATTGGCATATTACTGATTACTAAAATAATATATAGTTGTATTGTATTTATGATTAATTTATTAGATGGGATGGGACATTGCATGATTAGATTAGAGTGTAGTTAGATCAATGCACATTTCAACTAATCATTCTATCTATCTATCTATCTCCATCATATCTCCCATTGCTGCTAATTATTTAGATAGTCGTATTGTGTTCTATTGTTGCTATAATTAAGTCTTTTCAGCGAATTTCACCATGTCATCGTCCTATACCATTGTACAACGCATTTCAAGATGCCACGTCCTGTTTAATCTGAAAATCAGCGAGTTGTTATCATCGTTCCATTGTTGTTATGAGTTAGGATAATGTCATTTCATTGCCAACCCCCACTTTCTTGGTGTAGACATCATGTACAATGGATAGCATCAAATCTCTGTGTCTCTTCGTTAGCCTTCCACACTTATTTGGGATTCCTAATTGTCAAAGCTGAGCTGAGACTCGATCTTCGGACATTTCCATTCTTTCTCGTTTTATTCGTCGTCATTCTTCATTCGTGTCGTTTGAATTTTCAGTCGGACGTATTCTTCATTCTTGTTTTCTTCATTCTTATTGTCATTGTTTTACGATCTTTTCAATGTCCAGAACTTCGTGTGCGTACATTTAGCTTTTCTAGCCCTCTTTCACATATCCTCATTGACATAATTATTAATTAAACATTCTTATACATTTACATACCAAACCATACTGCATCTTAAATTAATGCGCATGCTGCATGTGCGTCTAAATGACCGCCGCTTGGGCGTATTCTGTCGTGTTAGGGAAACGACCGTGGCAGTTTGAACGCCGATGATGGCAAATTAAATGCAACCGGTCACTTTCCTGACTTTCAATGAGTGCAGAATCGATCTTCCAGATGGGGTACTCCTGTGTTCCTGATGATGTTTGTCTGAGAATGATGATTGTTGCTAATGTTATGGTGTAATATGTAAGTGCCTTGATTTGTTTTGCTTTCGTTTGCTTGTGTTTTCCGCTATTTTGCACGCTTGTTGCACTTGTATTTACTTCGCAAAACCCTGCAATTTTTACAAAAGCTTCAATATGTAATGCGGTTTCGTGATTATATGAAGGGTTAATTAAGAATGTGCTGTACTGAGGATTTAATTTGGTTGATACGAAGATCCTGTTTCAAATGTTGTATGAAAACCATTCTGAACCCAAACAGTCTTGACATCGTGACAAATGTGACAAAAATAAATCCTCTTTGAAATAGATTGATAAATATATCCCGGATATTTATTGAGAAGTGATGTGAACTTGAATAAACCATTGATGCATGATACCTAGTTAACTAAGTATAGTAAAGGATTTAATTATTTTTTGTTATAGGCCTATAATATACATTATTATTAATAAAGATAGTTCCTTTACCGTGAAAATGTTAGTAATGTTTAGCACAAGTCACATGAAAGGCGCCTACAACTATGAGTGGCCATAGTTTAAACAATGTCTTGGTATAAACAAAACGTGTAAGATAATACGTATAAGGTACATGTAGTATGCGTAGCGTAAGGTAACACGTAGTGTAAGGTTACACGTAGACCGTGTATACGTGTATATATATATACGTCTAAGACGCCTAAAATCCATTCTCGCTTTATTCCGTTAACAATTGTGACACTTTAGATTTAATATTTTTTAAAACAAGTATTAATCAAACAAACCGGGGAGGGGGAGGGCTGGAAAAACAAGAACAAAACCATATTAGATACAAGCTTATGCTATTTAAGGAATAAACCCTATTTGTAAACTGTATTTGCTCATCTTCGATGTGTAAGATGTTCGTTTGCTATCATGTGAAAGATTGATATCTTGGCTACATACGACCATGATCTCAGTACTCTAGGCCTGTAAATGCAAAAGTAAATGATGAAGACAAGTGTCTCAAAAGGGCGCACTTGACCGACGCCGGGGTAGGTTTGCCCATAGGCCGGGGCAAGTTCGCCCTAGGCTTAGAATTAAGCTGCACAAAGAACCATAATATCCAATACATATAGATTCGTTATTCTTCGTTATTTTATTCCAAAATGAAATGTTCCAAAATGAAATGTAGGGGTCTAAAATATAGGGGTGGGGCACTTTTGCGGAACATACTCGTAATAAGAAATAGGCCTACCACATTTTGAAGTATTCTCCTCTAATCATGCTAATAGTGTTACTCCATTCCCGATAACTATTTTTATAATTACAATTATCCTGCAAGAGGAAAATTACAATTTTGAAATTATGCAAAATCATAACAATATAAATCCCTATTGGCGAACCTGCCCCATCATCATCGGGTTTATGTGCCCCGAGTATAGCGCAATAAATACCACGGATGTCCCACATACATTAATGGGTAGTTAACTGCATCAAATCCATAAACAATCCCATATACCTACCTTATGATAATTTACATTAAAACCTTTTCTGCGAATATCTTTTGGAAAAAAATGGAAGAAAATTCACTTTTGCAAGGCAAAACTGTTTTTTTGGATGATAGTTTGACAAACATGTTACGGTGATCTGTCACGTTAATGTAGGAAGCTTGCAACATACTTCTGTATCTATTGTGTGTTCGCCAAATTCAACCAGTGGCCGCAAAGATGAGAATCACGTGGTGGGCGAACCTGCCCATAGGGCGTACACTACCCACTCTCCCCTATGCTAGTATTGAATGTGGGACGACACAGATAAAGAGGGGTGAGTGTAACATGATTAGTATCTCGATCGCTCGTTTTCTTTTACGCTTACTGGCGCAATTGTTTGTTATCAGTACTATTCTTATTTCTTGTGAACATTTCTAGCAGAATTAAGATTTTTCGTCAACAATTTACTGCTGTTTGCTTCGCTGTTGGTCCCTTTATAACTCATGTCCTGCTTGGACTATCTGCTTTGACAAGGCACAAGTGACTTAGTTTACTTATATTATAGCTGTACATTATTAAGAGTTTGATCATACTGGTATTGTTATAATCCTGTTCTTATAACGGGTACACTTGCTGGGAAACCCCATGATTTAATACTTCTCACAGAGTAAACAAATACTTGTTCGATTAATTAGACGCATTCCGATCGGGGCCTTTTCTACTTTTCTATTTGACAGATGAGCAATCCTTGTCTTTGGGGCAAGTAGCGTTAGAGTGTCCCACAGATTGGGCTCTTCACGGAGACTATTGTTACTACATTAGTGGAGATACGTTTACGTATGATGACGCACAAACAAATTGCCAGGGAATGGGCGCCATGTTAGCTTCAATACACAGCCAGGAGGAACAAGATTTCATAATAGGTAAGGGTAGACTTTGTCACTGCTGCATCCCTGAAGTTTTATAATACGGTATGCCACTACCTGAAATGTATCAACGAGCCGTAATTAACACTTTCCACGCGGCTATAAATTTTACCACAACCCAGCTAACAATTGTACGTGTTTAAAACGTTCTTAAAACGTACCAGTTACGTGGTTTGGACGTTTTCTAAAAACGTTTTATAAACGTTTATTTGTGGAAGGTTTCAGACGGCGTAAAAACGTTTTAAGGGACGTTTGTAAAACCTTTTATGATCGTAATTTGTACGTGTTTTAAACGTTCTTAAAACGTACTATGTAGGTGGTTTGGACGTTTTCTAAAACGTTTTATAAACGTTTATTTGTGGAAGGTTTCAGACGCCGTAAAAACGTTTTATGGGACGTTTGTAAAACCTTTTATGATCGTAATTTGTACCTGTTTTAAACGTTCTTAAAACGTACTATGTACGTGGTTTGGACGCTTTCTAAAAACGTTTTATAAACGTTTATTTGTGGAAGGTTTCAGACGGCGTAAAAACGTTTTATGGGACGCCTTTGTAAAACCTTTTATGAACGTAATTTGTACGTGTTTTAAACGTTCTTAAAACGTACTATGTAGGTGGTTTGGACGTTTTCTAAAACGTTTTATAAACGTTTATTTGTGGAAGGTTTCATACGTTTTAAAAACGTTTTATGGGACGTTTGTAAAACCTTTTATGGTGGGGGAGGGGGGGGGGGGGGTGGGGGATGCAAGGGCATTGACTCTTGTATGTTTATTTTCTTGCACAATGTATATGCATTTGTTTAGTGAGCAATCACCTAACTCAAAACCAGTGCGAAAATATGCATATACAGGTGTATATCAATATAAATTCTATGGTGTTAAAACTAATGCATCGACTTAATTCAAATAAAACAATAGGTTTAAATGAATAAAAGGTGGAAAATAACTCATTAGCATAATTGAAATGGTACAAACGAGCACCGGTACTAATTTTTGTACCATTGCAATTATGCTAATGAGCGATTTGCACAATTTACTCGGCTAATATAAGGCCAAGTAAATATGCAAATTAGCTCCAGACTGATTTATTGGTATATTTAATAACGTCTAAAACACGTTACTACAACGACCTAAAAAACGTATTCCGGACTAGCTGATTTAACGGTTTTTAACACGTATACAAAGACGAAGACTTACAGAACCTATAGAACCTAACAAAAACGTTTTAAAAACGTTTCCAAAACACGTTTTAAATGTGTCGCACAAAATACGTCCAAGTAAAACGTTTTCTATACGTCGCAAAAAGACGTTTGTTACATTGGTATTTAATAACGTCTAAAACACGTTACTACAACGTCCTTAAAAAACCGTATTCCCGACTAGCTGATTTAAGTCTGAAAACGACGTCTTATAACGTTTTTAACACGTCTATAAAGACGAAGACCTACAGAACCTATAGTACCTAACGAAAACGTGTTAAAAACGTTTCCAAAACACGTTTTAAATATGTCGCACAAAATACGTCCAAGTAAAACGTTTTCTATACGTCGCAAAAGACGTTTGTTACATTGGTATATTAATAACGTCTAAAACACGTTACTACAACGTCCTTAAAAAAACGTATTCCAGACTAGCTGATTTAAGTCTGAAAACGACGTCTTATAACGTGTTTAACACGTCTATAAAGACGAGACCTACAGAACCTATAGTACCTAACGAAAACGTTTTAAAAACGTTTCCAAAACACGTTTTGAATATGTCGCACAAAATACGTCCAAGTAAAACGTTTTCTATACGTCGCAAAAAGACGTTTGTTACATTCGTATATTAATAACGTCTAAAACACGTTACTACAACGTCCTTAAAAAACGTATTCCAGACTAGCTGATTTAAGTCTGAAAATGACGTCTTATAAACGTTTGTAAAACGTCTATAAAGACGAAGACCTACAGGACCTAAATAGCACCTACCGAAAACGTTTTTAAAACGTTTTGTGTTTGCTGGGAACAAAACAGAATTTTCAGAAACCTTTTCGTAATTTTCAGAGTCTATTTAAAGGATTTCTGAACCAATACTAGGCATGTTTGTACTTAATTCAATGCATTTCTCATGGTGATTCCAAATATAGTAATAGAATTCAATAATTTTGACATTTTTGAAACATTTTGTGAAATTTTGGAATGTCGTCTGCAGCCGCCTGCCGCGTGGAAAGCATTAAGCAGTCTAGTCAGTCTTGCTGTAATTTATGGGGATATTCCAGCTGAAATCAATACATTACCATAGTCTTCTATGCAGGGATTGTAGATTTCAAAATGGAGTCACACGTGCAGGTAACCCCGTTTGAAATTAACACTCCCTGTGAAGAGAATTAACACTTTCCACGCGGCAGGCGTCTGCAGACAATATTCCAAAATGTCTCAAACTGTTTAAAAAATGTCAAAATTGTTAAATTTCATAACCATATTTGGAATCGAATATCGAATCGAATATCACCATGGATTGTGAAATGCATTGAAAAAAAGTACAAACATGCCTCGTATTGGTTCACCGTTCAGTAATCCTTGAGATATACTTTGAAAATTGGGAAAGGTTTCTGAAAATCCCAATAGCCGCGTGGAAAGTTTTGAGGTAATGTCTCCCACATGGTATGTTTCAAGTGGAATAGCCCATGAATGTAGCCTGAGGGGGTGGGGGGGGGGGGGGGGGGAGGGGAGGGGAGGGGGGGGGGTAGTGTATATGAGGTGCGTGGATGTGCCGCCAATAGGGTCCCATTTTCACCCGTCTGAATGACCCCTCGTCATAGCCATTTTTTGTAAAGCTGTTTTTTACCACCCACCACCTGGGAACGGTTAGGCTTGATAGTATTGATACGTATTCAATTCGGTCAATTTACGAGAAGGCCATCATACTTTATGCTTGATTATTTCAGAGATGCAGTTGACCGTTAATGAGCGCCTCTGGATTGGTTTAGACGACAGGCGTAGCGAAGGCGACTTTAGATGGATTGATGATACCCCGGTAAGTAAGACCCACATCACGTATTAACGTCGATTTCAGTGTTTCCGGTTACGACCGCAACTGTACACAAGTGAACATGCCCCTACGAAATATGATGAAAATCGAAACAAATATGTTGAAAAGTTCCTTACAATGGAAGCAGAGTTCCATTATGATTTAATAATTTCTGAGTCCAGGAAAGTCTTTCCTGCTATAGTCAAACTTCATTAAAAGAGAGAGAGAGAGAGAGAGAGAGAGAGAGAGAGAGAGGGGGAGAGAGAGGGGGGGGGGGGGGGGGAGAGAGAGGGGGGGGGGGGGGGAGAGAGAGAGAGAGAGAGAGAGAGAGAGAGAGAGAGATATGTGTAAACATTTGAAAACAAATCACATGATATTACTATAACACTTTATTATTAGAGAGACCAAAGATCAGAGGTCATAAAATGTCTGTTTTTATAGTCTGCTGTCATTGTTGACTATCATACAATGCCACGTGAGTGATTAACATCAAAACAGTGCTTTAGGGCAAAAACACTGGCCTTCATAATTTGGGAATTGGAGAATGTATGACCGGCCAATGTCGCTGGTATGAAAGTGATTAGTCAGTGGAACATTATGGGTATTATATTTACAACAATTCTTTAGGTCGACTTTGACTACTGGGCAACGACTCAACCTGATGCCTCTAATGGTGATGAAGACTGTGTTTATCTCTTTGAAGAGACCAATGACATAGGAACATGGCACGATAAACGGTGCCACCGTCTCTTTCGATCTTTATGCAAAATATTAGCAGGTTGGTGTTAGCTGTGAGGCATGCTATAGTTGAATCAGTTCCAAATTGGCCAGAAATATTCGGTTTTTATCTCTCCGCGCACAAAAATAATCCAAGCTTACTCGCGAGATTATGACCACACGCACGCGTCACTCATAATTATGATACACAGTGCGCTTGTT
This sequence comes from Ophiura sarsii, assembly GCA_035610835.1. Classification (NCBI taxonomy): domain Eukaryota; kingdom Metazoa; phylum Echinodermata; class Ophiuroidea; order Amphilepidida; family Ophiuridae; genus Ophiura; species Ophiura sarsii. The sequence goes on from CM069455.1 coordinate 54,018,295, forward strand.
GGCTTCATGAACACCCGCGTCCTTCTGTATTCATTCGCTGCTGTAATGAGCCTTCGCCAATTTTGAACTGATCAAACTATTTAGAATATTGTTGAATAGATGGGAAACGGTATATATAGTCAAGCTATCGAAACTATACGTTTCTTCTTCTATTTAGAAGGTATAATAGTGCTGGTTTGCTTAGTTCATTTGCACATTGACAATCTGAGTCCCAAGCGGAGGACCAATATTACTTAACAAACGACGGTTAACAGATGCTGCTATATGTGTGGTGGCATGGGAAAACCCTGCACATGGTCATTCTCTAGCAACTTGGTTTTTTCTTTGGCAGAGAGCTTCATACTCTACTGAGTATAGGACTGTTTATTTTTTTCAGAAATTCCATCTAGAACTACAGTTATAGTATTTTAAAGTCGGCAAGTTTAAACGCAACACTAAAAATTGAAACTGGCAATTCAAAGGTGTACACCAAATCTTTTAAATGCTTTAATAATAATAAAACTACATTGTTATATCACGCAGAATAGCTTGTCATATGAAAAGGACTTTTGATATGAACCTAGTTTTTTGCGATATTATTAACAATTGTAAGTTCTTCGCTTTCAAAGTCTTTACAATGCATTGTCGGAATTCACAAGTGGTTACCATGGTAACAATGTCATTTTACGCAAACATAGCATTTTACACATAAATTTTGATAAACAAGGTTCAGAAAAGTACTAAAATAAACTTAACATCTGGAATTTTGCATAAAAAACTCCTGGAGACTAAAGTTCAAGGTATAATCTCTATCTTGGGATCAAAGTTGGAAAATTCACTTGGAACTCATTTGTTAGGAATATTTTGGTATGACCCAGATATCTCAATATTAACACTAGCGACTTCCGACGGTTTTCCCATACCACCACACATATATATTTTAAAATGTTGTCAAGTATTCATGATTCATGATTCATGATTAGGCCAAAAAACAAAAAAGGTGTTTGTTTGTCCATAGAGGGTCCTCAAAAGGTAGGGTCGGTAGGTCGGATTTTTTTTTTTTTTTTAAATATTTTTTAATACGGATATTGTATTTGGGAATATAAATTCGGCATGTATACTGTGAATTAAAGTCCAAACACACACCAAAACACCTCACTTTTCATAAGTTTGCGACATTTTAGTTGCTTTACTCTTCACACTGCTGATTTTGATCTCTTTCTCCTGCTGGGGCAGATTGTCAATTTAAAGTTCCAATACTGTCGCATTGGTTGCAACACTACAAACTCGATCAAATATTATTTTTGTACTGAGTTTGCATTGCGCGCAGATATCGTAGAACGCCGCCATTGTGACTGAATGTTACACAATGTGAAATAACGTTGTGTTGAAGTTTTGCTAGAAATATATACGTGAAAGTATTGCTAAACCTATTTCCCCGTACTAACTACCCCAAAAATTGTTATATACTATGTTGAAATTAATATTTATGCCGTTGAGCAACATTTTGGGAACAAATATTAACCGTAACTAGATTTTTCATATTTTCTCACACTGCGTTTTTAGTATAAAAATGACATCACTTGCACGTGCGATCACTGATTTTCATTTAGTCCTTTTAATAGTCCCCGCGGGCCGCGGGTGCCAAGTTCATGCAGTAAACATCATGTTACACGGGATTGCGAATTGGGGATGGTGTTGCAAATACCAGATTGACGATATCATACGAAATAAGGAATAAAACGGTCCGTTTGGCCATTCAAATTGCTCAAAAATTTGTTTTAAAAAAATTATCGAAAATAAAAAGTAATACGGTCGGCACCTAGGTACACGGTCGGTCGGACGTGGACAAACAAACAACTTTTTTTTTTTGCCTTACGTGGAGAGTGTCTGCGCCTGCGTATTGCGCATATAGCCGAGCTTACGCCCCTTTTGTGCCGCGTTCTGCTTTTTGTCTGACGCTCTTGCTTACGCGCATATTTCTTCTTTTATTTTTGTTATTTTGAATTGACTCTGCATTCGTACACACTCTCCACTCCGCGATCAAGGTCTTTTGATCGAAACATCGGATATTTTTAAATAAATATTGTGCATCTTTAAAACAACACTTGACTACTTTGTAGTTTTTTTATTCATGATTCAGGCTCAGGCCCAAAGAAGATGTATTGTGCATTTCAGCACGAGACAGTGACGTAACTGCGTATTCTACTAATTGCAGCACATAGCACGCGCGCCTATTCGAGGTGCTGGCGTATACACACGAGCGTTGAAAGACGGCAGATACATACGCGTGCGTAAAAGCTGCGCCTGTCAAGTTACGTCACTGTCCGGAGGAAGCCAAATAGAGTATAGCATCACTACGATGGCTTTCCACCAAAACAAACAGTGCCAAGCATGTGCTAAAGTAGTAAACAGCTAGAGGTCGTCTGTACTTACACCTTCTAATGTCAATGTTCTATACATGGTACAGATAGGCATAACTTGGCCAAGTATATGATGAATTACTGGAAAATTAGGTTTTTTAGAGAGAACTGAATTGAAGTCACAAATATTACTTGCATCAGGATTTTCTTAAAGACCCTCGTTTGACAACATTATAAGCCTTTCATTGTAATGGGAACATAGGCATTGGTGGCAGAAACCAGTCGTCATGTGATGAAAGTGAAGCATGCTGGTGCTACCCAAGCAATCTTCTTTGGGCTCAGGAAAAAGATAACCTCCTCCCTGGAAATGGTCATTTTATACAAATCGTTACCAACCTGGTTCACTTGCCCCTGCGTATAAAGTTAGTTGTTAACATACAGGGTGAATAAAAAATAAAAATAAATTGCACGGATTGAAATTGCCATTTGACCTTGATGTGTGCATTGAACCATGCAATTGTTGTTGTTTGTATAAAGCGTGTAGTTGACTAATCGACTTAAAAACAAGCAAACCGTGACAAGTGTTGTAAACCTGTTTTTCGCCATTTCAGTGGGATGTACATAGTAAAATTGGTTTTGTTAAAACAATGTAATATGGTCATTATCATCACACCAATTGTCAAAATTATATAACTCTGGGGTGAGCATTTAATCTTCTGATACCAAGGTGAAAAATGAAAAGGCAAATCTAAATACTAGCATCACCAGTTAACCTTCACGTGTCAGAGCCGAAGTGGAGGCGCGCCGCGACAGGGGGAGTGGTTAGGCGAGCTATTCGCAACATGTTGGACAGATGCGACGGGTTTACTTCACTACGTTAATGATATGTGTTATATTACTTCTCCTGGACTTCATGGTGTTTTTTAAGGGGTTGGTCTGTATTCTAAACCATGTGTATTTTGTGATGTATTTATTGTGAAAACCTTGTGTTGTTTGTAAGTCACTATACAAGCAATGGTCTTATTATTATTATTATTACTATCATAATCATTATTATATCATTACATGCCCTTTTTTACACAGCTGAAATGAACAGCTGCCAGGAACACCACACACCTAACAAATACGAATACCAGTATATTTGGCCAAAGATTCCTGCCGATATTACATACGTCACTTTCAGACTTCGCGCCAAAAATGACGGTCACATCTCACTGTCTGCTCAGCGAATGAATTTAACCGATATGTACGAGATAGGTACGTTCTTGTTGCGATAGGCCAAAAAAATGTTATGTTGTCCTCGACCGCCCTCTCGTCAGATTTAGGGCCGCTCCGATTTTTGTCTTTCTTTTTTTTCTTCAGATTTTCTTCTTATTTGTTCAGATTTTTTTAAAAACAGTTTTAATGGCATTGAATATTAAACTAAGTGTTTATAACATACAGGGTGGTCCAAAAAAAACTATACCCAACTTTGGAGGCCATTTTCTCCTAGATGATAAAATATTTTAGTAATTTGGTTTGCATATTATTAAAGCATATATCGTTGAGCATTATTGGTGAAAATAGGGAAGATATTACATTAATATTTTCTGAGATATTGCTATTTTTAGCGAGTATGTGTAAAAATGGCTTTTCCACGGGAGCTGTCAATGCATCAACATGTTTGAATATGATATGACACAATAATGTAATGACGCGATAGTCCTTTGACAAATGTTTTTGCGAGAGCTTCAAATATTCTTGAAATATTGAAAAGAAGCTCTCGCAAAAACATTTGTCAAAGGATTATCGCGTCATTACATTATTGTGTCATATCATATTCAAACATGTTGATGCATTGACAGCTCCCGTGGAAAAGCCATTTTTACACATACTCGCTAAAAATAGCAATATCTCAACAAATATTAATGTAATAACGTCCTTATTTTCACCAATAATGCTCAACGATATATGCTTTAATAATAAGCAAACCAAATTACTAAAATATTTTATCATCTAGGAGAAAATGGCCTCCAAAGTTGGGTATAGTTTTTTTTGGACCACCCTGTATAGGTGCGACTCTTAGCAGTGGCGTACCCGGGGGGGGGGGGGGGGGGGGGGGGAGAAGGGCGCGGAGCCTCTTGAAGCTATTGGGGTTGAGTATATGTCCGAATAACCAAGAAAACCTCTCATATAGCTTTACATATTATTATTAGCACAAAACTTACGCTAGGTTCAGAGACAGAAAGAACGCGAGACACTAATAAAAGCCCAATTACCTGATGTAATGGGGTGAGGAAGAGGGGTTTAATGGCCCTTAAAGGTGTTACCACATTCTCTTAGTTCCCCACTAGCGAATCACACATGGTAAAACAATCAAGGCTGTTAGGACAAGGAAAGTCAAGGTTGAATTTGTTCAAAGTAACAGGCCTCTCACTTAGGCTTATTCCCCTAATGCTAGTAACGGCTATTATGTCATCTAGCTCATTATTACATGAATGTATGGCTCAACCTCCCCGGCTGATATTTCCAGCAGAGAGTTGGCGTGGTTATGTCTTTAACACTGTCCACGCGGCCATTGGTTTTCCATATACAAAACAAATTGAGTTCATGGTTTGCACACAGGCTGTGTTCATGACATATTTCACAAATATTTTGCAAACTTCGAAATCATTGTTTGGTTCCTAAAAAATGAACATTTCAGATGCTGTCTTAACCCCCTGAGAACTACCGGCCGATTGGTTAAAAAGATGGATACATCATTTATTGAACCAATGAGAGACATTGTTAGAATAATTGTATCCCTGATAAAGATGGGAGTGAAACATTTTACAAGCTGCATTTGAATTGGCTATTCATATGAGTACATCTTGTAATACACCAATCAGAACCACTGTAAGATAGACAGGTAGACCCCAGGGGGTTAACTATTATAGTCCAATCAGTTCTAAATTGGCGAGAAATGATTCGGTTTTTATAAATCCGTGCGCAAAAGTAATCCAAGCGTATAAGCGCGATTTTGGTATACTCAAGCGTCACGCATACAATGACACTGCGACATTGTGCGCCACATTGCGCAATGCGAGAGTTTTGCACGCGACGCTCTTCTGAATTTATTTGCTGCTGTAAACAGGTTTTGCCAATTTGGAACTGAATGAACTATAGCCCCTATAATTATGATAATCTTCAAAGTTTCTTCTTTTATTGCACCCATTACAGTAATAGGAGGCTGGAACAATAGTCGTTCAGTAATACGTCTCTGCAAACAATGTGATCCGGTGGCCAGGGTTGACAATATGCCCAACATCGTGTCTGAAGACGCGTTCAGAGATTTTTATATTTCATTTCAAGGTGTGTATGCCCTCTATATTATACCATGATTTACGCGGGTCATTCTCATTGTCATATAGGCTGATGCTGCTGAAAACGGCAACGTCATGCTTGTCGTTCCGTGACGTATATGGCCGTGTGTTTTGAACTCGCCACCCTTACCGTTGCATGTCCAGATTTTTACATTTTACACCATCTGAGATTCGAATTAGCATATCGCAATAACTATTTGTTCTACCCCATAAAAAGTATATATTTTCTGGACGGTAATCTCACAAGGAATCCAAATATGCTATTGGAATTTAGATAGGACCTGATGGTAACATGTTGTGATTAAGAATGTTAAAAAATTATCGATTTTTTTCATATTTTGATTTAAGCTCAATAATAATTTTATACCTATCCCAATCATAATTTTACTGTGCATATTTAAGTTCCTCATGCAATTACCCATCAGAACATAATAGTTGTTAATGGTAAACATGTTGAAATATACTATATCGAGAAGTAAATGAGCACAAACGTTTAAATTTCATATTTATTAGAGTTTACAAGTATATTTTTTTTGGTATGCACCCTATCCTGATTTAAACGGCATTTTTGAATTCCCCTATTTGAGAGCTTTCCAAAAATGTATAATTTTGCTATCATCGGTTAAATATTTCTTTTGTTATAGTCATGTATGTAAAACCGATGAATTAGGGCAAGTTCACTGTGTAGCGAATAGGGAAAAAGCCAAGGACAACGCAATCGATTCATGATTACAATTGTTGCACAATAGTTGTCACATTTGTTGAAACAGAATCTTATAGAATATAAAATAATCTATAAAATGAGAGCAAAATCATGTTTGTACCATACAGGGATGAGGAGCTATAGTAAATTGAACGTAGAATTGGGAACATTTTCTATATTCCCCATAGAGATTGCACACAGCGCCGCCGCCACCGCCGCCGCCGCCACCGCCACCACCCCTGACTTTCACAACATAATCAATCATATCTCAGCTAAACATTTATAGAAATACCTGATTTATTAACACAATGTAGCTAGATAAATAGGCTTTCACATGACACCTCAACCATAGCTCTACCACATTTAGTTGTTGAGTTAATAGAGAGAGATGGATGATTCGTCACCAAAAATGCAACGCCACCACCCTTTTTGGGTGGTGAGTTCAAAACACATGGCCATATGCATGCCCAAAACTATTGAAATGTGCCGTGTTCGTAACATAAGTAGTGTATTACGTCCCTTTTCAGTAGACTTTAGGAGCAGAATTTTGAGGAGTCAAAGAAGTGTGACCACAGTATATAGGCCATCATATTTACAGAACGATGTCTCATTCTGGGATTTACCGAAATTGCGAAATGGATGTTTGCACAATAAATGGAAAGAGTAGGCTACTTACAGCGTGGAATTGTATGACGTAAACAACACGTTTGTCATCTTCTCGTCATAGGTATTTTATGTAGGTCTTTAGATATTTGTTCTGAAAATTGAATGTTAGCGACAAATGCACTTACTTAATAGACTATATAGGTCTTCTAAGACGGTACACGTGGGATGGACAGTGACACTATCAAGGACTACAATTCATACTTTATAGTATATAAGGTGTAACTTATAAATACAGAGACGCAACTTAAAGAACAACAACATTTGATTGAGTTCGTGTACATTTATTAATACATCACACCATGATTACAACAATATAAAAGTACAGACACATGTCTTAGCCGTTACCTACATAATGCCATCGCAATACATACAATGTTTTATTTATTAGGCAGTAGGCATACACTATATTCGATTTTCGAGGTACACAAATAATCACATTTATCACTATAGCTTTTTAAAATAGTTTATATATACAATTGACATTACACATTGTTTTCTTTTTTTAATTATCAATCCTTGCGATTATCATCAAACATAGTATCTACAATTTATCATAGAACGTTTTCCATTGACATGATCAACATTTTAAGATATAAGATATCATTCGGATTTTATTCCATTTTATCTGCTTACGTACAGATGGTTTAATCCAAGTGGGACTCCTAGACCGGTCTCCCTTTATGTCGTATCGACATAGCGCAAGATGGATGGTCAACTATATCGGCATATCTACGGGATACGGGAGCACTGGAGCATGGGTGTTCTGTGGATATGGTATGTAGAGATGTAGTAGGCCTCGGCAACACAATAGGGGTACAATGTCAAACAATTGGCGTAAATTAACAAAACATTAAACAGTTGGCCAGAGATGCTTGAAATTATACAGAGAAGTTAGGCTTCATATTACCCATATAGTATAGGCTACGCTATCAAAAAATAAATATAACGGTATTTATATATTGGGAAACTATACAAATAAAAAAATTCCCAACGTCCAGTAAACTCTGATTGAACTCGGTTGTGACTAACGATTTATTCTATAAACAATTTCGATAGGATTCTGTCACTTCATAAATTGTCCTCAATATTGTTTAAATTCGGCGTAACTTCGTTTTTCAACTCTGTGTATGACCCCCGAGATATTATCACGCTGGTACACGACACAATACTTTATCCTGTAGCGTCACTTAATGCGAAGCAAACAACTCAAGACCGCTTACTCACGGAAGATTTAGCAGAGGGTAACGTGCGTTTAATCGGGGGTTCGAATCCATCAGAAGGACAGGTACAAATGCAACACGATGGGCAGTGGGGAAGTATATGCAGCCCATTGGATGACACCAGCGCCGCGGTCGCATGTCGACAACTCGGCTTCTTGAGGGGCGCTCTTCCCCCGACACGTTTGACTTCGATTCATAGAAATAAAAAGGATAGATCGCTTTCTCCGATTTGGTTAACATGGTTAAACGACGTGAGATGTTTCGGCAATGAAACAAGGTTATCCCATTGTCAACACAGTGGATGGGAGAACACAGATAATCGCACTTGTGTTCAGTATGCTAGTATTGAATGTAGGACGACACAGATAAAGAAGGGTGAGTGTAACAAAATTGATATCTCGATTGCTCTTTCTACTAATATTTGCTTTATGCTTTTGCCAAGTTCGGTTTTTTTATGCTTACACTGACGCCATTGCTTGTGATCAGTTCTTGTTTCTTGTGGCCATTTCTACCAGAATTAAGAATTTTCGTCACCAATTTACTGCTGTATGCTTCGTTGTTGGTCCCTTTATATCTCATTTCCTGCTTTGACTATCTAACAATGCACAAGTGCCTGAAGTTTACTTATATTCTTTTTACGGGCATACTTGCTGGGAAACCCCATGATTTACTTCTCACAGAGTAAACACTAAAAAAAACCTTATTAGACGCATTCCGCTTACGGGCCTTTTCTACTTTCCTTTTTGACAGATGAGAAATCTTTAGAGAAATCTCGTGAAAGAATTTCGCGGCAAGTAGCGTTAGAGTGTCCCACAGATTGGGCTCTCCACGGAGACTATTGTTACTACATTAGTGGAGATATGTTTACGTATGATGACGCACAAACAAATTGCCAGGGAATGGGCGCCATGTTAGTTTCAATACACAGCCAGGAGGAACAAGATTTCATAATAGGTAAGGGTAGACTTTTCCCCTGCTGCATTCCTTATTAATTCCCACGCTGCAATTAGTTTTACCATATTCAAAACAGATTTCTTAGAAACCTTCCCCAACTTTCACAAAGTCTATCACAAGAATTGCTGAACCAGGCATGTTTGTACTTATCACTTCTCATGGTTATTCCAAATATGGTGATGAAATTTAATAATGTTAAAAATTTTGAAACATTTGTGAAATATTGGAACTGTCGTCTGCAGACGCCTGCCGTGTGGTAAGTGTTAAGTTATATAATAGTTCATAAACTGAAAATGTTGCAATTTATTCAGTCTTGCTGTACTGTATGGGGCTATACCAGCAGTTGAAATCTGCATACATCCACTATAGAAGATACCTCAATCTGTAGGGAGTGTAGATTTCAAAAGGAGGCCCCCGTGAAGGTAACCCATTTGAAACTTACACGCCCTGTGATGAATATTATGGTAATGTCTTCCGATGAGATATTTCGAAAGGAACAACCCATGAACGATTAGGGGTGGCATTCAATAAGGGGTGGCCTTCGATTAGGGTTGCTATTATTGAAACGCATAATATATTCGGTTAATTTACGCAAAAACCATCATCCTTTATGCTTGATTATTGCAGAGATGCAGTTGACCTTTAATGAACGCATATGGATTGGATTAGACGACAGGCGTAGCGAAGGTGACTTTAGATGGATTGATGATACCCCGGTAAGTAAGACCAACATTACATAAATGTCAATAAAATAACACTAGAGATTTGTCACTTGTACTGTATGAATTTTCGTTTGAAAATTCCAAGTAGGATCTTTTTCGATAACTAATCTGTTGTCTTCCTCAGTGGATTTTGTTTGATCAAGAGTTAGTGTTATGTTGATGATGTCGCCCTCTGGATCACTTGTAGTATTTCGAAAACAGTTTCCATGTTGTAAATGATACATGCAGCTTCATACCTCTTTCAAGTTATTATACACTTTATTATTAACTCTGCCTGAACGTAAAAACGTCAAAATTAACTGATTTGGACCAACCTTTTATTCACAAAGCTGATTTCCCATTTGACCACGGACAATTTCAAAAAGGTAAACTTTCAATACATAGGATAGCTGCAGGGAAAACTAATGAATTGAAACACATGTGACCTTTGACCCTAAATAGAGGTCAAATGTCACTTTAACATCCACGCTCTCAAGGATGTCCACCTAAGTTGTATGCTACATATTTCAGGGAACATTTTGGTATATAACTCCCTGTGCAAGCAGACCTGGACCGAAAACCCTCAAAAATGAGCCTGCGCTTCCCAGCTATATGTTCCACTAAAGGCATATCTTACGATTTTCCATTCATTTAACGCCGTATATCTGTGATTTTCTCCTAGAAGTACATTCTTTTTGACAAATCATATTTATAACCATGAAACTAAAATATCTTATAAGTTACAGAGCAATACGTTTCCTTAAGTACTTCATAATCGGATTTTGAAATAAGTTGTCTTGATACAACTGTACACAAGTGAACGCACCCCTACGGAATACTTCATGATGAAAATCGAGACAAATAATGTTGAACAATTCCTTTAATTGAAAACAGATTTGTACGGAAAATAATACAATCAAAGTAGATTTATGAGTCCTGGAAAGTCTTTCCTGATTGTCAAACTTCATCATAATAAGAGAGAGTGAGAAATATATGTAAAAAATTTAAAGAAACAAAATCACATATTACTATAACACTTCTATAATTATGAGACAGACCAATGATCCGAGGCTATAAATTGTCTGTTTTAAAGATGCCATAAAATATCTCGTGAGTGATTAACACCAACATTGTGCTTTAGGGCATGAACACTGGCCTGCATAATTTGGGAATTGGAGAATTTATGACCGGCCAATGGCGCTGGTATGAAAGTGATTAGGCATTGCAACATAATGGGTATTATATTAACAATGATTCTTTAGGTAGACTTTGATAACTGGTTACAGAGACAACCCGATAACAACGGAAATAGTGAAGACTGTGTTCATCTCCAAGAAGGGAACAACAGATTCATAGGAAAATGGAACGATATACGATGCGGCCGTCTCTATCGATCTATATGCAAAATACTAGCAGGTTGGTGTTAACTATGAGGCGTGGTAGAAGGTGTATAGTGCTTGTTTCCCTAGATCATTTGCAAATTTATTTAAAAAAACCCAAAAAAACAGAATATTTGATCTGTTTGTTGTAAACAGTCGTTCTTATTATTTATTTAGAGAAAGTACTAGGTCCTGTGATAGTTGTATTTTTGACAGAATTCTAGTAAAAGACCATGTTGGTAGTGTTACTTGATCAATCAGTTTACGACAAAACCCCGTTTATGCCTTTACTGTAGTATCAAATTCACTTAGGTTGCATTTTTATATAGTTGATGAATCAATCACTGACCCTACACGACACCAGGCTTGTAAATGACACGTGTGCATCTAATTTACAATAATACATTGCAAATGACTAAAAACAGGAAGCAAACGGCACTAGTATACCTTTTCCCGCCATTATTGTATCTTTGCAATATCTTTGCAGAGATTATTGATTTCAAGAAATTTATAATAGCCACAACATTGTTATTAGCCAAAAAATGATCCTCTTTTGGTTTGACTACTTCTACCAAATAAGTCTTTGATACTACAAAGTTTATAGCATGTGTAAAATTTCATACAGTACGCGCACACCTTCCACTACAGTCTTAACTTGTCCTCAATATTGTTTAAATTCGGCGTAACTGCATTTTAAAACTCTGTGTAGCTACAAGTGTATTGACCCCGAGATATTAACACGCTGGTACACGACACAATGATTTATTCTGTAGCGTCACTTAATGCGAAGCAAACAACTCAAGATCGCTCACTCACGGAAGATTTAGGAGAGGGTAACGTGCGTTTAATCGGGGGTTCGAATCCATCAGAAGGACAGGTACAAATGCAACACGATGGGCAGTGGGGAAGTATATGCAGCACATTAGATGACACTAGCGCCGCGGTCGCATGTCGACAACTCGGCTACATGAGGGGCGCTCTTCCCCCGACACGTTTGACTTCGATTCATAGAAATAAAAAGGATAGATCGCCCTCTCCGATTTGGTTAAACGACGTGAGATGTTTCGGCAATGAAACAAGGTTATCTGATTGTCAACACAGTGGATGGGAGAACACAGATACTCGCACCTGTGTTCAGTATGCTAATATTGAATGTGGGACGACACAGATTAAGAGGGGTGAGTGTAACAAAAATGATTTATCGATCGGGCTTTCTACTAATATTTCCTTCTATGCTTTTGCAGCGTTCATTTCTTTTGTGCTCTAACTGACGCAATTACTTGTTAGTACTTTTCTTGTTTCCTGTGGGCATTTCTACCAGAATTCAGATTTTTCGTCACCAATTTACTGCTACAGGTTTCGCTGTTGCTCCATTTATACTCATTAAATGTCTGCTTTGACTGTCTAACAATGCACAAGTACCTTTATAGTTTACTTATATTATAGCTGTACATCATTAAGAGTGTGATCATACTGGTATTGTCAAGCACACTTGCTGGGAAACCCATGATTTATTTCACTTATTAGACGCATTCAGCTTACGGACATTTTCTACTTTTCTTTTTGACAGATGAGAAACCCTTGGAGAAATCTCGTGAAAGAATTTCGCGGCAAGTAGCGTTAGAGTGTCCCACAGATTGGGCTATTCACGGAGACTATTGTTACTACATTAGTGGAGATACGTTTACGTATGATGACGCACAAACAAATTGCCAGGGAATGGGCGCCATGTTAGTTTCAATACACAGCCAGGAGGAACAAGATTTCATAATAGGTAAGAGTAGACTTTGTCCCTGCTGCATCCCTTAACACTTCCCACGAGGCTTTTAGTAATTTAAAACAGATTTGTCAGAAACCTTTCCCAACTTTCAGGGTCTATCTCAAGGATTACTGAACCAGGCATGCTTGTACTTATTTTAATGCATTTCTCACGGTTATTCCATGTGGAAAGTGTTAAGTTTTATAATATTCCACGAACTGAAATGGGTCACCGAGCCACACGTTTGCAGTTTATTCAGTTTTGCTGTACTTTATGGGGCTATACCAGCAGTAGAAATCCATAGAAGATACCTCAATCTTCTATGCAGGGATTGTAGTTTTCATAAGGAGGCCCCCGTGGAGGTAACCCCACCCCATTTGAAATGTACACGCCCTGTGATGAATATTAAGGTAATGTCTTCCGCATGGGATATTTCGAATGGAATAACCGATGAACGATTAGTTGTGGCATTCAATTAGGGGTGGCATTCGATTAGAGGTGGCATTCGATTAGGGTTGCCATTATTGAAAGGCATATATTCGGTCAATGTACGCAAAGGTTTTCATGCTTTATGCTTGATTATTGCAGAGTTGCAGTTGACCATTTATGAACGCCTATGGATTGGTTTAGACGACAAACGTAGCGAAGACAACTTTAGATGGATTGATGATACCCCGGTAAGTAAGACCCACATCACATAGATGTCAATAAAATAAACACTAGAGATTTGTCACTTGTACTGTATGAATTTTCGTTTGAAAATTCCAAGTAGGTCACTTCCTTTTCCCATACGGGTTTCGACAACTAATCTAAACCATAGGTATTCTGAGGTTGTCTTCCTCAGTGGATTGTGTTTGATCCACAGCTAGTGTTTTGGATGTTGATGATGTCGCCCTCTGGATCACTTGCAATATTTCGAAAACAGTTTTCCATGTTGCAAATGATACGTGTAGCTTCATATCTCTATCAAGTTATTAGACATGTTATTATTACCTCTGCCTGAACGTAACGTCAAAATTAACCGATTTGGACCAACTCTTTATTCACAAAGCTGATTTCCCATTTGACCACAGACAATATCAAAAAGGTAAACTTTTTATTATAGGATAGCTGCAGGGATTTGGGGGATTTTAGATAAAGATGATGAAGTAGAAATGTTATTAAACTTTGTTGGTAGTCTTTTCATGGACAAATATGACGTAGTATATAATATGAACGACTTCAATAAAGATCATAGGTCAACACTATTGATCGACGATCCAAGTTGTGATTAACTTTTTGTTCTAAAGACTCATCCCAACAATATGATATACTATTTAGGGGTGTTAATAACCTGTTTTTTAATTTTGGTTAAATTTAGATTTTGAGATCCCATTGAAACACAAGTGACCTTTGACCCTAAATCGAGGTCAATGTCACTTTAACATCCACGTTCGCAAAGATGTTCACCTAGGTTGTATGCTACATATTTTAGTGAAAATGTTGATATATGTTCCACTGTCTTAAAGGCATATTATACGATTTGTCCATTCATTTAACGCCCTATATCTGTACTTCACTCCTAGATATGTACATTCTCGTTGACAAATCATATTTATAACCATTTAACTAAAATATCTTATAAGTTACAGAGCATTACGTTTCCTAAGTACTTCGAAATCGGATTTTGAAATAAGTTGTCCTGATAGTTTATTTTCTGAGCTGTTTTTTCCCTTCGTAAATATAATTACATGGTTTGACACCGTGTTTTAACGCCGTTGACAGTGTTTTCGGTTACGACCGCAACTGTACTCAAGTGAACGCACCCCTACGGAATGCTTCATGATGAAAATCGAGACCAATAGGTTGAACAATTCCTTAAATTGGAAACAGATTTGTACGGAAAATAATACAATCAAAGTAGATGTATGAGTCCTGGAAAGTCTTTCCTGATTGTCAAACTTCGTTATAATAAGAGAGAGAGAGAGAGAGTGTGAGAAATATATGTACAAATTTGAAGAAACATACTACTTTAGCACTTCTATATGAGAGAGACTAATGATCCGAGGCTATAAATTGTCTGAGTTAAGGCTGTAATACAATACCACGTGAGTGATTAACATCAACATAGTGCTTTAGGGCATAAACACTGGCCTGCATAATCTGGGAATTGGAGAATTTATGACCGGCCAATGTCGCTGGTACGAAAGTGATTTGGCAGTAGAATATAATGAGTATTATATTAACAATGATTCTTTAGGTAGACTTTGACTACTGGGCAATCAATCAACCTGATGACAAACGTAATAATGAAGACTGCGTTCATCTCTTTGACGGGAACAATAACATTGGAGAATGGAACGATATACTCTGCGACACTCTCCATCGATCTATATGCAAAATACTAGCAGGTTGGTGTTAACTATGAGGCGTGGTAGAAGGTATATAGTGCTTGTTTCCTTAGATCATTTGCAAATTGCTTTATAAAAGAAGAAGCGAAGAAGATTTGATCTGTGGTGACCAGTCGTTCTTATGGTTTCTTTAGAGAGAGTTGACAGAATTCTAGTAAAAGACCATGTTGGTAATGTTACTTGATCAATCAGTTTTCGACAAAAAGCCGTTTACGCCTTTTCTGTATCAAATCCACTAAGGTTACATTGATGAAACAATCACTGACCCTACACGACACCAGGCTTGTAAATGACACGTGTGCATCTAATTTACAATAATACATTGCAAATGTCTGAAAACCGGAAGCAGACAGCACTAGTATACCTTTTCCCGCCATTATTGCATCTTTTGAATTCTAATTCTAATATCTACTTCACTGTTATCTCAGGTAGTGTATTCTAATTGGGCTGACGGTGAACCCAATGGCAACATCAATAAACATTGTGCGGAAATGATTAATAGAAGATGGGATGATGATGATGTCCTTGGTGATGGAAATAAGATGCAAAGAAGAGAAAAGGGCAAATGGAATGACCAGCAATGCAGAGATGAGATAGGATATATATGTAAAATGCCCGCTACGCCCATGACTACTACCAGTAGTATGTCCAATACGCCCGTGACTACTACTACCACTAGTATGTCTATATGGATCGCTCATTGTGTTACCATCTCATCTCATGCTGGTTCATTGTCAGTTCCAAGTCTATTTCATGTTGCACATGTGTAACGCATTACGCGTACCTTGTCTTAATTATTTGAGACACTTTTATTTGAACAATCTGAGTCCCAAACGGAGTACCAATAATTACTTAACAAACGGTTAACAGACGCTGTTATATCTGTCAACATTTTGTCAAGTAAATGATCCTGGTATGATTCAGGCTCAGGCAAATATAACCCCCTGACCTGGAAATTGTCATTTTATACAAATCGTTACAAAACTGGAAAACTTGCCCCTGCGTGTTGTAAGTTGTTAACATTTAATAACTGCTTGCATCCAGCTGTCTTTCTTTAAGGCTTCGTACGCCTAATAGGGCGACACAACTGTTTACACATGCATATGCTTCTTATTTGTATTGTTTGATATTAATATTGATATTACTTATACAAATTCAACAATTCATTTGTCATTTTATTTATATATATATATTTGAGGCTTTATTAAGAAATAAAAATATGACTTGGCACTTGGCTGTATTTCCTGGTGGCAACAGCAACGTTCTATCACGTCTATGCATTTACATGATTGTTCAGTGTGAATATAGCGGGTCACGTCCATTTTATATTTTATAGCTCTAGAATAGCGTCTTATGCGATGCATTAGGAGTAAAAAAATATATTGTATTTATGTTTTATATAAGATATCATTTGTTATTTGCAAGTGGGAGTGTGAAAATGGTGTTCGCTATAATCATTTGTCGACTTTGATGGTGTTTATACCAGCAAATTTAGCATTTATTCACGTGCGTGCATGCTCATAATCTCACGATACCATCCCGCCCACGTCATATTTGTCCTGCCTCATACACATTATATCAGCATAATCAGCATAATATTTACGCATTTCACCTAAAGCGCCATTGCATTCATTCAGAATCTGCTTTATTCCGCTTTTCAATACAGAACCCATAGACGAAGGCGAGTTCACCTGCACGGGCAAAGCCGATGGCTTATTATACCCCGACCCGACAGACTGCACACAATTCTACACATGCTTTAACGGTGGTCAAACACTTACATCGTGTCAGCCAACTCTAGTCTTTAACCCATACTGCAGTTGCTGCGACTTTCCATCCAATTACGACTGCCAAGGTGTTAGCGAGTTTACGTGCGAAGGAAAAAACGAAGGGTTCTATCCAGATCCCGAAGACTGCACCGCGTTCTTTGAGTGTAACGACGCCGGGAATCTTGCCAGGACCACATGCAACGAAGGCACTGTGTTTAACCCCAATTGTCCTTGTTGTGATTGGCCAGCTAACTACGAATGTCCTGACTCAATAAGTAAACATTTTCTTCTTTCTTCGTAACCGATTTGATTCTGATAATTTACATATAGTCATTTACAATTTAACATTCACAAAATATAGTTTTATAGGGTAGAGATAAAGATAGCAACCCGGCTTCTACCGCCTTTTTTGACGGTATTTCATATTTTAGGAGTGGATTGATAAATTTAACTAAATTTAAAAATAAATGTGCTTCACAAACTAAGTAGAATTGAAACTTAAACTGACGGTTTAAAAAAAACCATTACGATGACGAGAACCTATGCTTACATAGGTCACGTAACGTAGGTGTCCGGGAGGTAGGCCTAAATATATTAAAATCTTCCCAGGAAAGTAGGCATATTTGTTAATTCTGAGAAAAAAATGTTGTCAAGATTGTTGTTAACTTGTCTTAAAATGTTCAGTAACCTTACCTGTTAATCGACTTATTGCTTTAGGCCGAAACAGGATTATGATCAGTACAAGGTGTTTTGCAATTCCTTTAAGCGCTGAGCATACTCCACAACGCTCGAACTCTTAGCGCTCTCATACATGCTTAGTAGATCCACCACAACAAAATGACGCAGTCTGATTGGCCAACGCTTGCGCTCAGCGTTGGAGCGTTGTGGAGTCTGCTGAGCCCTTCATAGAGTCCCTGACTATTGTATCCACCATTGGTATTCCTCAGAATTTATTTTTGGGAAAGTTGATCCATTGTTATAAATTATATGCCAAATCATTGAGCACTTACTGTTTATTTTAATCATTAGAGCATGCGTCATGTGCGTGGTAGATTCTTGTCAATTAGTTGATGAATCTTTATTTATTAAGCTATCTAACGTAGACAAACCAAACCACAGTTTTGGTGATAACTTGTAGTCTAATATAGATAAGGGAGCAGTTCCATTTGTACGCGATAAAAATTGCGAGAATGTTCCGGGCCCCGATGAGTTTTTTATCAGGCCCCGATGAGATTTTTAGCGCGTACAGTTGCGAGTAGCAAAGGATTATTGATCGAGTAGCGTATTACCGCTTGTTTAAATATAACGAAAGATAAGTGGTCGGTATGTAAATAGAGCTTCGGGTTATTTATTCTAGTTGTAAGGTACAAATTCAGCATTTCATGTTTTTAGAGATAATGTTATTGATTATGGATGTTTAACGTAAATTGTATTATCCTCGTGTATTTGCTAAACAATGTCCCGCTCTATTTGCTAAACATACCCCAGGGTATGGCAGAGGCCTCGTATCGGGCCCCGATGTCTATTTTATCGGGGCCTGATGACTATTTTATCGCGTATCAACTTGAAAAACATCGGGTCCAAAACATATCAGGTCCCGATAGTCGCGATAAATTTATCGCGTACAAATGGAACTGTTCCCTAAGATTAACCATATCTTCAATTTCCTTACTAACGTCGTATTGTTCCATATAGCATCCGAGCCAACGTACATAGGCTGCTTTGTGGACGCTGAAGATCGTGCCTTGCCTGACAGCAGGAAGTCGTCTGAAGAAATGACACACGAACTCTGCTTCGCTCACTGTCTGTCGGGTGGATACAGATACGCAGGTCTACAATTCAGCACCCAGTGTTTCTGTGGAAGAGATGGTACTGCCTATGATATTCATGGGCAGAGCGCGGAAAACGAATGCAGCTCAACTTGTCGGGGAAATCCTGCGCAATTATGTGGCAGTGCATGGCGGATGAATATTTATTCTCTTCGTAAGTTGGTTAACAAAGAAAAAATCTTCTAATTCTTCGTCTGGTCAAAGTAGCCTATATCACATCAATCGCTGCACTCTGTATTTTTATATTCTAATTCAAACAAAAAATGGTATTAACAGTGTTAAATAATATGATATGTTTCTAAGTTATGTAGTACCTTGTACATGTATCACCTACCAATGTCGTCTGAATAAAGAAATGACTTATACCGACTAAGCCTTTACGTGTTGTCGTTTATTTGGCTTTCCCCCCTCTTTTTTACTTCTTATTATTTAATGTATCGTAGCTTAACCAGAAAGAGGGTATTTTAAAGATTGCTTTTAAAGTGAAAGATTCAAGATTCTACTGACTAACTTGTACTCGTATGCAACTCATTGAGAAGGCAGGGAGAGTTATGAAAAATGCCAAATCCCATTGCCCTAACTGATGAAGCCTTTTCGACAAAAAGTCTTTATTGAACAGGCTTAAATTATACGCTCCGGCGTATACATGGCATTCTACTTATACCAAATTTAGTAAAAAGGGCCAGTTTTTGCAACTGTAGCCATTTTTATAAGTCTTTAGCGTATGGTCGGTGGTATTACATAGTGGCGTATGGTCGGTGGTATTACATACATATGTGCACAATTGTATTCGTTTTTGTGATGTATAACCCGTAAAGTATCGTTTTCTTGACTATTTCCCAACGCCCAAAAGGTGATTAGTTAATTTGGTAATAAAAAAATGTATGGTGTACAAAAATAATAACAAATTTGTTTTAACTTAGTGATGTACACACTATACGCCACTATGTAATGCCAACAACGAATTTTCCTTAAATCGTGAAAAAAGTCCAGTAGGCCTACTCCCGGTGTTCTCTTCAGAGGGGTAACACATGATCGTTTCAGGACCTTGAAATACCTCCCTATTTGACGGCGTTTCGCGGACAGTTTTGTCGGGAAAAAATTCTCCTTTTTCCACCATTTCAAGGACACTTTCTTAAATAGTCCCCCTTTTTGCGCATCTGGGTCAAAATACCCCTTTTTCCTATTGCCAGTACAATTTGATATGACACAATACTCATTCTAAAAAAAATTCTTCGCGGACATAGTCTCTCCAAAAAACACCCCCAATGTTTTGTTGACTTAGCTTTAAAAACACCCCTAATTTTGGAAAATCGTGGACATGGTACGGAAAACCCCCCTTTTCCTCGATTTGTGGATCATGCGTACCCAAAGTCAATGTTGACTGAAACTACCGGACCAACCCCTGACTCCGTGTGCATATCATCAGCATGCTAGTGCGACTCATTGTCATTTCATATCATGCATGATTATATAGTATCTTCATTCCTATCTATCAACTGTCATGATTCTATAAGGGATGGCATCCAGATTCGTACGGATTGAAAACCGTAGATCGGAGAGGGTGAACGCACTGGCTGTCCGTTCATGCGAGTTGTTTAATGCGTTCGCTAAGCATGGCTAAACACGTATCGGTTGGTCATTATTTAACCGCGTTCCGTCTATCTACACACAACTGTCCGTTTATCCCAGATTGTTTACCCTATCCGATCTACGGTTTTCAATCCGTACGAATCTGGAAGCCATCCCTAAATCTGTTATCCAATCTTGCTAACAAAACTATATACCTTCCCGAATAGGTAACTTTATCAATACATTTCAGTTTAGAATAAACTTACTCACCATTTATCATTGTCTGTAAAAGTATGCTAGTCAACCGCATTTGCCAACTATTATGTCTTATTGCGTTGTCAGTAGATGTTGAATTTACAGCTTGTTTAGCTAGTTAACAGATAGTTACAATGTGTAAAATAATTAATAGTTTATTTAATAACATCTCGACGATCATGCGTTTGAATACGTTCATATGGTTTATTGATTGACAATTTTGAATTTCCCGATCTCAATCAGAAAACGTTAAGAAACACAACACTGTCGATTACATACACACTCTTAATTCAAATTGATATTCATAAACATCCCGTGTGGGTAAAATATAACTTGTTTGTTTAGCTATGAGTTTTTTTAATTTATTTTTATTTATAAGCTGAATAAAAACCGCTTCTCCATAAAAATAGCCTGAGTGTGTAAGTAAATATAGTACATAAGATAAGATGACCTAACGTTTCGATTCTCAAAGAATCACTCTCGAAGGTAAAATGAATTTTAATCAAAGGTGTACTTGGTAACACCCACACTTGAGTTAAGGTATCTTGAGCAGGGGCACCCAGATAGTCACTCCAGTGAGACACCATTGAATAACACCATTACTTAATATTATACCTATTTAGCGCCTGTCACGACAGCGACAACGATGGAGTCAACAACATTACCAACTCCAACTCGATCCATCGCAACCAAAGAACCAGTACCAAAAATGTGTTATGCGGAGGTGACGGACGAAGGAGATCGAGGCTTGATTGAATGGCCGACGATATCGTACGAAATGGATATTATCGTCGACTGTCCATATCAAACATCTATAGGTGAAACCAAAACGGCCAGCAGACGGTGGTAAGTACATTTTGCATCAATGTGACGGCGACGTCAGCACATAGGTGCAGCAATACATGGATAAGTGTGCCGCGATATTCTAGACATGTCGAGTACTGAAATCATATACAAACCAGATTTTTCAGAAACCTTTCCCAAATTTCAAAGTCTATCGCAAGAATTACTGAACCAATACTAGGCATGTTTGTACTTATTTCCATGCATTTCTCATAGTGTTTCCAAATATGGTGATGACATTTTTTGTTGTTGACTTTTTTGAAACATTTTGTGAAATTTTGGAACCGTGTCGTCTGCAGACGCCTGCCGCGGGGAAAGCGTTAACACGCACGACGCCATGCTGTAGTATGATCGGAAAGTAACGGAGTAACGTCACTGTCTGTCGAAGTGACTATACCTTGTTCATCCAACTCAATGCAGTGACGTTAGAACGTAGTCTACATGTTCTTGTAATCTTCGCAGCATTTCACCAGAATGAGATTCTTCTATGATTGCATAGGTACTTAACACTTTCCACGTGGCAGGCGTCTGCAGACGACATTCCAAAACTTCACAAAATGTTTCAAAAATGTCAAAATAATTAAATTTCATTACCATATTTGGGATCACCATGTGAAATATATTAAAATAAGTACAATCATGCCTAGTATTGATTCAGATCCATGAGATAGACCTTGAAAGTTGTGAAGTGTTTCTGAAAAATATGTTTTGTATAGGCCTATGGTAAAACCAAAAGCCGGTGGAAATTGTGAAGCCAGCGCATTACAATCATGCACGCGACAATAGGGTGCGAGGGCGCTACCATGCTTTGGAATACACTGTGACGTATCTGAACAGAGTTTATGAACGAAGTAACATTGTCGCATTTTCTTGGAAGTGGTTGTCGAGAAGTGTCTTTTTTATACTGTAACATATACATATTACCTATTATTTGATGTTTTTTACATATTATTGTTATGTAGCACATATATTGATGAGGGTAACATTGGTGCCCGCTGGGAACCAGCAAACGTTGATGACTGTCCCACTGATAGTGAAATATTAGAAGAGCTGGCTGACGAGGAAATAACAGAAGGTACGTTTGAACCATTGAGTTATGATGGATACTAGGAAGACGAAAAAAAACCCTCTTTTTAATTTATGTTGTTGACTAAATATACTCAAAATTATCGACTTCCAAAAACTAAATTATTCTTTTCAATCACAGACAATATTGATGACGTTTCGGAAATGTTACTCGTTGTGACGTCAAATCCTAGCGCCCTCGACGACAACGATGTGACCAATGCCGTGGTGACTATTGAGCACATGTCCGCATCATTGGATACGCTGCAGCGTACAACGAGTCGTGATATCCTCACCAATGTGTTGGAAACGGTCAACCAAATGGTAGATGTACCGATAGTTGAATTGGATCAGAGTCAAGTTAGTGAAAGCACATCTACAAGGTGGGTAATTTGTCACATGACTTTGGGACGTGAGCTTCATTTAAATTATTGATTGAAAAAAGCCAGTGTTTTAAATGATTGTACGTATAGTGTCATGCGTGGTATGGTATACACTCATAACGCAGATTTTGGCAATGTTCATATTATAATTTCCTCACTAGTCATTAATATTATGGACACACAAAAATATGGATACAAAATATGTTTGCCATTTCAGAATTTTGAAGACAATCGACGAGTTTGCTCTGGGTGTACAATTATCGACACCATCCATCATTGAAAACACCCAGGGTGTTGACATGGCTGTGGTTACCATAGATAACACTAATATGGGTGTTGATGTCTTATTCCGATCCGTTGGTACAGCCAGGGGAAATCATCAGGTATGTTAAACTATCTATCGCTGATACATTATGGTTGATACCACTTTGGTAGTTCACCACAGACGAACTGGTCATACACCTGTTCACTTGATGACAGATTGTACAGAGTAAACAAGGAGAAATTGTAACCTTGTACATTCCCAAGAGAACTGGATGTGGCTAGAAACCAAGTGGTAGCTTGCCTTTAAATTTAATAATCAATGCAGTTTGTTAATTTATTGTAAAATAAGTTGAGACGGTGAATCAATAAGTACCTTTTCTGATTAGCTTGACGTTGAAAAGATCATAGGATTCTCAAACTCAAGAAAAACTTCGATTGTCTAATAATTTACGAGAGTGGAATCATTAACACAAGACTGAAGAAACTATTCACTTATTAAGATCTGAGAATGTAATATGAGGATTACTCACGCGCGCTGATGTTGATATTTGAATATAGCAGGACCTGCAGGTGTGGGGGGGGGGGGGGGGGGGGTGGGGGTGTGTGTGTGGAGGAGGTGCTATTGTAAGCATGTCGATACTAAGTGCATTGATTTCATTACGTTCCAGTTACCTGTATAATTTGCACTGTAATTTATGACTGGTTGACGGGTCATGAAGCTAAGTACTCGCTCCATGGACAACCCTTACCACACGTCGAAACCTGGCATAGCCATAATGCAGTCTAACCTCTTCCCACATGTTAACTTATAAACAGATTTTTAATCCCGTCAAGAAGCCACATTGGACTAATTTTTAAAACTAAAATCTGCTCTAGGGATACTAGCCAATATCGTGACTTTTGGCATCTAGTTCAACCCAAGAATTGGTTGAGACCCCCTATTGTGACAACACAATAGACAGTAGACAGTCTTACAGTTCATTCCACACTAACTTTTAAATCTTTCAGTAGCCACATTTGGATAATTTTCAAAACCTATTATATTGTGACTTTTTCGGAATTTGATCTTTTGAACTTTTGATTTTACAAAATCTGAAATAGCACTAATTTTCATAACAAATTGAAGTTCAAAGTGTGAATTTCTTAGCACAACAACTCTTAAAACACACACTTTGGGCTTCTAGTTCCACCCAGGATATTATCCAATTTTAATTGAAGCTATTTATAGACAACTAAAGGAGTGTATGTGTCAAATGGATTTCACTCGTCGTTCGACCAGTAAACAATATGAACATTGACGCATTATTTCCATTATTGCCACTTTTATCAACAACAAAAAGTTCCATAGACAACACTTGAAGTGCACGACCAAAACAGGCCTCCCCAAGAGCATAGAGCCTTGGGCCATGCTTGGGAGAGCGGTGGAAACGATGGCAAGTTCTACGACAATAAACAGGTGGTGTGAAATAAATCAGAAATGGTGTAGGAGAGAGAAGAATTATTACCCTCGATAAGCTTGGAAATCGGGGGTTGCGATTTTCTGAAACTTTAGGGGATGGAATCCTAATGTGTCTAATTTTTTTAGAAACAAAACATACGCATGTATTGACCTAATTCATACATGACACTATAAATCAAAATTCACAATTTGAACATAATTTTGATCAGTGTAATAACGAATAAAACAAGTTAACAAGTTTGCCAATCGGCGATGCCTGAACAACGAATCAAAACAGAACGCGTGGTGCGACTATACTAAGAGTGTATGAATCGATTGCTAACATGTGCCCTTATAATTATAACCTCATTCACATAGTTTCTCATCGTTATATGCAATGATTTTGTTAATTTTGCACTACATTATAGCCCGAAGTCTTTCTGAATTTATCGACGACTGGATTTGAGATTACGGATGAAGCAGGTATACTTCAAGCGTCCGTGCTGCTGCCAAATTCACTACTTCAAACAGTAGCAGACGATATTGAAAGATGTCAATTTGTCATGTATCAAGATACTACATTCTTTCAGGTAAATATTACATAACATCGCTGTTCTGTCAAAACCTCGTATATTGGTACGGCCCTTCAGCATGTATAAACTAGTCTTCTCTAAATATGTTAAAGGGCTAAAAACACGTCTAATTAAAACCTTGTAAGTGCTATAATTGTCCCGTAACATAAAGCAACACTTCCTATGCATAACCGTTGGGACAGTTTACTTTTTATACATGTAGAAGTGAAGTTCCTGAAAAATACATAGTTACATGCATACGGAAAATAACTCAAAAAAGTACTCAAAAGGTGTGCCCGAGGTGGTGGTTTACGGGTCAATAAAGCAAAGCATAAAATGGTGTGCCATATTTCTCCGATATGAAACATGTAAAATCTGTTCTAACTCTTAATATATTTTGTCAAATTTCGTCACACTAGTTTTATTATATTCCTCATACAATTCCCTAGGAATTCTTTTTGTTGTTGTTGAAAATCTTATTATCTTTTAAATTATTGACCAAAAAGTGGTTTTTTTACCATAAATTGTGATTTTCACGATTTTGGATGTAAATAATCACGTTTTTAGCAATTTTTGGTCTATAACTAAAAAAATAATGAAGATTTTCAACAAAAAAAACCCCGATTCCTAGGGAATTGTATGAGGAATATCATAAAACTAGTGTGACAAAATTTGACACCATAAATTTTGAGTTATTTTTGCAGAACCTAAAGTGTGTCAAAAAACGTGTTTTTTATAATTTTTTCCAAAATGGTCAATTTACTGATCATGGTTGGATTCATTGAACCCTTTCTTGCAAAAAAAATGTATACTTTTATATAGATTAAATGAACAATTATGTACAAGCATCGTTCAATATCATCAGTAAAAACGTTCCAGTATCGCTCGATACTGGACCACAATTTGGTGTTCCAGTATCGGTCGATACTGGACCATTGAAATTGTACAGTATCGAACAATACTAGCAAATTTTATGTTCCAGTATCGTGCGATACTGGTATACCAGTTCTGTATCTGGGACCTAAAATACACTTTTTCCTACTCTTCAATAAAATCCACGAGACAGAGGCATATAATACTCTCATCTTGAAACATATCGCTATTCTTTATATACTAGCCATTCTTTCTTTAAAAAAAAAAAGTTCACTGTACAACAAGTCCTCTTAGATTAAGTATTATAGCCTATTGGCAGGTTTGATAAGGCTAAGTATTCACCCGCCATTTTCAAAGATGGCGACCATATAGCTACGGATAGCAGACTATCCCTTTTCAATATCATCCCCGTCCTTTCATCCCCGTCAAAATAGCTCACTTGATACCACGTCTTCTTAAATCTTACCAGATTATCGATGATATCCAAGGACCAAATATTACAGGACAGGGTTCCTCTGAATGTAGTCAGCCTGCAAGCAGCGACACACTTTCCCCAACCAATTGCAATGATGAGGGTTCATCAGATAACGATCAAGATGGCGACGATGAGGACGCTATTGTCACTATATTAAACAGTGTCGTCATTTCCGCTAGTATTGGTGATATTGATATCAATAGTCTTCAAGAACCGGCCGTAATAACGCTACGTAATATTAACCAGGATGCATTTAATCCTCGATGTGTGTATTGGGATGAGTCGCTGAGAGGTAAATATATTACGTTGCAATTCTCTTAAATAATTTGAACCAAGTAGCTGTCAAGATTTTTAATCGTGAGTTCAATGCAAACTAGGCTTGTAATATAAAGCGTGCTCACACTCCCGTTCCATTGCTCGACGTCGACGAATATCGGCGCGCGAAATTAAGGCAGTGACAACCTTTATACAATCGACGTCGACGGATGGGCCTAATGTCGTCGAGAGAATTATCTATATTAATTGTAAACAATCCTGTTACTTTATACTAGGCTACTATGTGGGTTTGTTGGTGTCAATGCGGCAAGGATAGCTTGTGTCAGTTTGAACAGGCAGGCGTGGGGAATGGATACTATTCACAATGAGTTAGTTATTCTTGTTTTATAAGACAAAGATAATATAGCGAGAGCATTTTAAGCTACGGTTGACTTGTTGTTTGTTGTAAAAATGTAATCTCACTCTGTCAAAATAGCGACATCTTAGCTTAGGATTCCAAAGGGAATAGCACATTGTACCACCATCAGACAGTGGAACCATAAAAACTAAATCAATGCTATTCCGGAAATACAGGTAACACCGGTGGATGGTCTGAAGAAGGTTGCCAGGTTAACAACGAACAGACGACAGACACATTGACAGTGTGTGAATGCGATCATCTCACTAACTTTGCAATGATTATGGTAAGAGCTCTTGTAATACTCCGTGCGTCAGGTGGTGTATGGTCCGCAAGAATTCAAGTTAATGTATGGTAACACTTTGTACGCTGCTACTGGTTTACCAGTATACAAAACAGATTTTTCAGAAACCTTTCCCATCTTTCAGAAGTCAAATATTACCGAACAAATACTAAGCATGTTTGTACTTTTAATGCATTTCTCATGGTGATTTCGCATATGGTGATATGAACGTCAATAATGTTGACATTTTTGGAACATTTTGTGAAATTTTTGAACAGTCGTCTGCAGACGCCTCCTGCCGTGTGGAAAGCGATAAACACAAAAGTTCAGCACAAGGGTAAAACATTACTTGCGCTGACATGAATCGATCACTAGAATACGCACTGATTTCGCCCACACTTGAGGTGGAATTGAACATATTTTCTGTGTGGTACCTAAGTTGAGAAGTGGCATTCGCGGGTATTCTGATAATTAAATCGTAATTCCGGGGGCGTAACTCCTATGCGATAGCCATTGTACCCGCGCGATCAAAGAAGAATGGTCGGTCCTGTAGTAGAATGAATACTCGGTGTTTACACACGACTACGTGCTGACGTCACTGACAAACTTGAAATAACAGATGCTTATACTAAGTAATGCTTGATAGACGCATTATTGATCAGCTTTTGACACTAACATTGAATTTTAATTACTATAATAATAGGACGTGTACAAAAATGGCAATCCGATCTCAAAGGGGAATGCCATCGCTCTGTCGGCGATATCCTACATTGGCTGTGCTGTGTCGTTTGTGGCGCTGTTATTTGTAATCCTCACCTACACTATGTGCGGGTAAGTGAATCGGTTGTAATTAATGAATGTTTCCAAGGTTTAAGTTTAGGTTCCAAGGATCTTTGCTCTTGAGTTTCAATTTTTGACAAAGAAATTAAGTGAAATTTAAGATCGCAAGAGTCGAATATTGAGGTTAAATCTTTGTGTGGACAACTACAGTTGACACTGTAAACTTGTCATGCAGGAGTTGACACTGTAAACTTGTCATGCAGGAGCACTATATTACTTACATTTAATAATAATAATGTAGCGTCCTTCTATTAGCTCAATTGGCAAACGTGCCACATATTCGTTGTTCCTCGCCCAATCAGACAAGCTTCAAGTAGCTCTTTTTGAGACCTTTGACAATAAAAAGTAATTTATAATCGGATTTCTGATTAATAGTTAGATAATGTACTTCTCTACTCCATTATACCCAGTATAATCATTGTTGCCATACATGCCTCTTCATGCTATGTGCTTAAAACAATACGAACCCCACCACAACATTATGGCCATCGGCCAAGATTCAGAACGTAATACTGATGCAAATATTGTCATTACATTTTCTATCACTCGCGTAACGTTGACCGTAAGTATAGGCATGGTTATATAGATGTTCCTGTGGTTACAAGCAGTAACAAAGTAGAACCCAAAGCCTCCTTCACGGAGCCTAAAAGTCCATATAAGCAGAAAAAGCGGTAAAGCTAATTGATTCCAAAAGTTCATGTTAGATTGGTTCAAACTCGCTAGTCATAAGGGTCGCTAGTCATAAGGCTTATTATTCATAATCTGGCCTAAACCGTACCCGTATCCTAACCCTTACTCCTACCCTTACCCTAAACCCTAACCCTACCTTATGACTAGCGGTTCTTTTGACTAGCGGGTAGACCCCGTTAGATTAGTTTTTCATAAATGCGTATAGACGTTAAACATGTTAAAGGCCATGTAATTAGACGCAACAAATCATCGCTTTGCATGGTATATTTGCATATGTTTTGCGTTGATATTTCTTATTACCAGATCAGTGGCCCTTTATATTCTCAGTGGTAGGTAGAAATGGCCGATGTCATCCTATTGACAAACTACACAGTTCAACAAAAATAAGTTCCCCTTTAGATTATGCCTGATATTTTAAAAATGAGTTACTCCATCGAAACATAATTTTCGTGTTCACACCAACACTAGAACGGGGCTAATGCTTGAATGAGCACACAATGAATGGAGAAATACCTCAATTCGAAAGTGGTTAATTGTTGAACTGTGTATATTGGATTAGAAAATGTTAGGCCTAAACCAGAGAACTGTAAAATTAGCATGCTTTATAGCTGCCATGTTTCTTATAATCCACTGATAACAGTGTCTGCTTACTCATAAATCTCTCCAAGCAGCCTTTATTGTAGAGCCTATTCATAACTGTTTTATACCTACACGGTGCAGATTAGTATAGCCCTGCACGCAAAAGAATTGGAGGCTGGTATATAGGAGCATATCAAGCTGCTGAGTGTTCCTATTCAACATCACTATTTCCACGATGGCCCACAAAAAATTCGTAAAACATGCCTCATTTTCCCCCCGTCAGCAGCTGAAATCTTGATCTTGATAAGTGGTGGGGGGGGGGGGGGGGGGGGGGGGAGGGGGGGAGTACCGATAGGTTGTCCACAAAACCGGCCAAAAAACCGCATGGTCAAATACGCAAATGAGGCTCAAATTTACCGACGGGCTTATTCCAGGGGGCCCATGGCCCCCCTGGCCTCTGGGTACGCCACTGACTAGCGGTGCATACGTTAATATGATGATGAAACTGAGCTGACAAATATACCGCCTTGAGTTATGTTAACACTTTCCACGCGCGGCTATATATAAAATATTTTAGTCAGAAACATTTCAACTATCTCATGGATTACTGAACCAATAGTAGAGATGTTTGTACTTTTTTTAATGCATTTCTCACGGCGATCCAAATAAGGTAATAAAATTCAATAGTTTGGACATTTTTAAAACATTTTGTGAATCTTTTGAATGTCGCCTGCAGACGCCTGCCGCGCGGAAAGTGTTAAAATCTGACATTTAATGCACATATAATAACCCATTGTACATGTATATTTAGTACCTATCAACATGATCAGTAAGGGTATCGCGTAGCTCTCTAGTGTGTAGTGTTGCCATGTTTAAAATGCATTTTGCACATAGTGTATCGTGTAGTTATCGAGTGTCTAGTCTATTGAGAGTGTTGCTAAGTCCGTAATGCATCTTGCACGCAGTGCATCGTGTAGCTATTGAGCATCCAAGTGCTTAATGCATCATATAGTTTGTGGGTCAAGTTACGTGAGTTACACAATGTTCACTTTATTTCTTGGTTAATATTAAGTATATGGATCTGACAGGAAATGTTCTCAGAAATTCAGATTTAAAAATTATGGGTTCCATTTATCACTCGTTTCGACCTCAACATTATTTTATTCGCTTAGGACTCCAGATAACATTTAAATGTACTTCTCACAATTTTCCTCACGGGTACTCTTTATTGTTTACGCACCAACGCAATACAATCTCAGTATATGAGGACAACGTTGACTTTCTTGATTTGTTGGATAGTGAACAACTATAAAAAAAATGAAACAGGATGTTTGATAATCGTCAAATACCTTATGACCAGTGCTCATAGTTAACGTCATAATGGTATGGACACAATTCCATCAATGAATGCGTACGTGCGTGCGTGCGTAAACTAGCAAGTGCGTACCGGACGCCAAAATGACGCCGTATTAATTGGTTAATCGTGAAATCGTTTTAATCGTGAAATAGTAGTTCGGCCATTTCATGTATGCATCTGGACGGAGCAACGCGAAAAATAATAAAACGCGCTCGCGTGAAATAGCTTGAATTTCGTCCATAGCATTATGACGTATAGCTTAGTTGTTGCATGTCTAGGCCTACTCTTAACCACCTGCCACTTAGCATGAAGCCGAAGAACACATCAGGGAATGGTTTTCCCTATCACGTTCATAAGCAGTCAATTTGCATACTATGAAACATTCAGCCATTGTAGTCATTTGTAGCTTTGTTATTGTTATCATCATTTCCATGTTCACTTTATTCCATATTTGCACTTGCTTCACCCATTGTATCATCATAGCCGTGACAAGAAACGAGGCAAGAAGAAAGACAGCAGGTAAAGTACAATTACATAGTAAATACTGCACCGTTTGACCCTAATACTTTCCTCGCGAGGATTAGTTTTACCATTAAACAAAACAGATTTTTCAGAAACTTTTCCCAATTATCAAAGTGTATCTCAATAATTAACGAACCAAAACTAGACATGTTTGTACTTATTTTAATGCTTTTCTCATGGTGTTTCCAAATATGGTGATGTGATCCAATAATTGTGACATTTTTGAAACAATTTGTGACATTTTGGAACTGTCGTCTGCAGTCGCCTGCCGCGTGAAAAATGTGAAATGGGTCGGGATGTCGAGGGAAATGTTGGTGTCCGGATAAATAATAAATTATCCAAGCGCCTGTGAACTATTTTCGTTCTTCAAAATGTTTTTCGTAATCGTGTGTAACCAAACTTAGAACACTTGTGTTACCCCTGCCCGTTTTACATCCTACTCTAAAATGCTAAACGTGCGTCTTTATGATTTATTTCCCAATTGTTTGTAGTTTACTTCATTAGCAAATTATTGTATCAAAATTACTAGAATTCGAGCTACTATAGTTCAAGATCCTCATGATATTAATTTTGATTTTCATATTCGAAATGAACTGATACATTTGTAATCAATGATTGCCTTTGGGGTTTATGTAACGAGGCATCAGTGGCGTAGCTAGGTTATTGTTATATGGGGGGGGGGCGAGAAATAAAAGAAACCGACAAGATTGTTATGAGTCACGATATGCGTGTAGCGCGCGAAATTTTTGACTTTACACCTATTTTTGGCACGATTGAGATACATTTTGGCTCTAAACAAGCTTGTTCCAACGAATCGCCCCCCTCGCCCCCCCCCCCCCCCCTCTGGCTACGTCACTGCGAGGCATGACGGTTGGTTACGTCAGTCAAGTTCAGAGTTATCTCGTCGAAACAAAAATACTGTTTACTTTTTTTTGTGGCATATGACTTTGTGATCTAGAGATGAACGTCATCACGGCAATTGCTCCTGAATTGTCAAAGAGAAAAAAAAGAAATTAAAACAAAATGCATTTGTGGAGTTCTTTAGTTTTGGAATAAGAAAAAGGAACACTGAAAACTAATTAATTGATGTAAACTAGAATATAACAGCTCTAACGATGAATGCACTATGATGCCATGATTTTGTGCATATGTCCATGGGAACCGAGACGAATTGGAGACCATATTAAGGGAATTTTGCAAAAACGTAATGCATTGTGGTGGTGTCTTTAAAATCATCTTTGCACACAAACTGAACCACTGCGTAGAACGCGTTAAAGGAATGGTGGATTTTTATTTATTCTCAGTGCTTATTAATTAAACAGGTGATAACTCAAAGTCAAATGTCAACCTTTTTCAGATCCGGAAGACGAGAAAAGCGTACAAAAATACTCCTCAACCTTGTTGGATCCCTCATGCTGGTGAATTTCTTTTTCATTTGCGGATCGTTGGTGGCGGACTTTGATGGCCCAGCGTCTCTTTGTATTGCTATGGCCATCATTCTGCATTATTCTCTGTTTGCGGCTATGCTATGGATGGCGTTGGAGGCGTTTGATATGTACATGGCACTGGTGAAAGTATTCGAGAGCTACTACAGTCATTACTTGTTAAAGATGTGCATAGTTGGATGGGGTGAGTAATTATAAGATGTTCGAGTGTATAGAGAGTATCCACTTCACTCATGCATGTCCGTAACAAAAGGTTCCCGTTCTCGTAGTGTTCGTTGTTCAGATCATTTGGCGGGTTATTTTGAACTAGTACCCATCAACATGCGTGTTGGTCACAGATTTAGATATATGTGGTGTTTGTCTTTTTAAATTGTGAAACAGAGTTTGGTTCCCGCAAATATGTGACGTGTTCTACCGAAACCAGACACAATTGGGCAAGATATCAAAATTGAGTTAGTAATTGATTATTAAAGTAGAGATCTTCAGCTTTACAATAGTACCTACATTTTTTTAATCTGACTTCCCAAAGCGGAGTTAAATCATTTTCAAGTTCGTCTTTATGAAAACTCCAGACTGAGATATCGTCCTTTAAAGATGTACTTACAATGTACTTTGAAAAAAATAAAAAAATGCATTTTTGTTGTTTGGTTTGATTTTTTAAACTGAAACTTTCACAATAATGTTATAAACACTCTGAAGATACATTTTTTTCAAGAAACTCAAATTCCCCCAAAATCACCCCAATTAGGTTTTGGGCTATTTCTCAGTATGGAGCTCTTCCCAATTCCGTCTGGTTTTGGTAGAACACGTCACATATGGCCGACACATGGATGCTCTCTATACACCAAGCAGAAAAGTTTCTAAAAAATTCCGAAATACTTCAATGGAAACCTACGTGTACAACTCCTTGCTTGCACCTCATTGTGGCCTTAAAATATCTAGTCGTATAATACACAATATTAATCTTTGTGCAATTAATTGCCTATGATTTTTGCTTCGCCGAAAAAAAGGCAAAAAAAGATTAAATTGGTGTTTCTTATATCTTAAATTCTTTATAAACAAGGTTTGCCTGTCGTGCCTATAGCATTCGTAGCGGGATTTGATATCAATCATTATGGATATCACAGCGGAGTGTAAGTATTGTAACATAACTATGCAAGTGTGTGACCAGTCTGAAGAAGAGTTGTTTAGTTGTTTACCAAGACACCCGAAACAGTCAAATGTCTGTAGATTGTAAAGTGTTTGTCTTTTTTTTATCTAAAATACTATAAGTAGTGATGGGCATGAA
Source organism: Ophiura sarsii (assembly GCA_035610835.1). NCBI lineage: Eukaryota > Metazoa > Echinodermata > Ophiuroidea > Amphilepidida > Ophiuridae > Ophiura > Ophiura sarsii. Next base: position 54,052,765 of record CM069455.1, read on the forward strand.
ACTAGATTATTTCTAAGCTCATATTTCTATTGCTTAGTGCTTATGTCGGATTACTTAATTTAAAATAGCTGCCAAAATGGTTTTTTTGTAAGGGTTACCAGTTCTTCACAATTATATTAGGCATAGTATAGCTTCATGTAATATGTCATTTTGCCATTAATAATATATGAAAAATCACCAGAGAGATCATTCAGTTTTGTGTTAATTGCTTTCATCGAGAAAAATGGGTTACCATTATTTGATATCAATACCTACTCCTTCAGTCACAATTTAGACTGAAATTCTTCAATCATCGTCTGGAGCGGGATTCTCGCGCCACAAAGACAGTTTCTTACATGTACAGACCTTTAATGTGCATGTTTACCGTCCATTATGATACCAACAAGCCAGCACCAGTAGCAAAACCGTAGTGTGATGTGTAATTGGTACTTGGTACTTGGTACTTGGTACTTGGTACTTGGTACTTGGTACTTGGTACTTGGTACTTGGTACTTGGTACTTGGTACTTGGTACTTGGTACTTGGTACTTGGTACTTGGTACTTGGTACTTGGTAGTGTAATCCATACAACTGTAAAGCTAAACTTGGATGTGGTGCAGTGATGACGTCATACAGCAAGTTTGTGCAAGTAAAAAGGTGGACAATGGAGAGAGAATAAGACGATCTCCAGAACAAATAATGGTGATGACTGGACGAAAAAGACGAAATAAACTCAGGGTGCACTATATAGGCCTACAGGGGTTTGACAGCTTACAGGAGTCTGGATCCAACTGGGGGAAGCATCGCCCGGATGGATGGCATAGTAATCGACGGTGTCGTAGGCCTATACACGTATTAAAACGCCATGAATTATGGGCAATATTAACATTTATATACAATATACGAACCCAGTTAATACTGTTGATATGAGGGTCTATATTATATTAACATTGTGACAAAATTGCATTGCAGATGCTGGTTGTCTACGATACCCTTCTACGCAGCCTTCCTAGCTCCTGTGTGCCTTATTCTTACGTTCAACTCCGTCGTATTTATCCTGGTTAGTAGACAACTATATCAGCTGCGACAACGCAAGCTTAGCAAGACAGATAGCTTTGGTGTTGCCGCCCAGCTCAGAGCATCGTTCAGGTAAATTACACACTTTTAATATACATGTACATTAATAGCTCGGTGGAAACTTACAATCTCACCTTGATTATCGCCATTGGTGGGGTATTTATACACCATCTTTAGAATACCACATATATTATACTAGGTTTCTATAATCATGCTTGTAGGACAGCATGAATATACATTTATTAACCGTGGACATTCTGGACAGTTATTTCCCTAGGGAATTCCCCTTGGTTGGAACTTACGCAACTCTGCTCTCTATGTCATCAAGTTAACAAGTACAGGACAGTTCTTCCGTGTAGAACTAGCCAAAGTGGGGCACCCTCTGTAAAGTTTGTGTGTAAATGATGAAGATGGGGACCATCCAGACGACTAATATACAACACTGTTCCTGACCGAGTCTTTACTCCATCTATCGTCGTAATTTGTTTTCTGTAAATATTCTACACACAGCATAACATTCCTGCTTGGTCTCACCTGGATCCTAGCTATCTTTGCGGTAGGCGAGGCAGATCTGATCTTCAGTTATCTATTCGCCATAGTGAACTCATTGCAAGGATTCAGTCTATTCTTCTTCCAGTGCGTTTTGAATCCAGACATTAGGAGACGTTGGTATCGTATTTGCTGCCCTCGTTGGGCGCCACCCGAAGAGGATGGTAATGATTATTAAAGGCTAAGCATAATTATGTACACGTCCGCTTGTATACCAGTTAAGGATTAAATCGAGCCATTCACAGAGATCCGGTTATACGTGGGAAATTGAGCAGCTAAATTGCAATTCATAACTTATGAACTAATGCGTACAGTGCGGTTCCACACAAAAATAACATCAAGAGCGAGGCCTCAAATCCAACCACCACTTCAGGTGAATTTCATTGATTGCCAAACGCTGAGCGATCAAATCTCAGAGGCTACTTTGACAGTGCCTTTAAACCTTGACTGGAATATTACTGGACGCAACTCAATTTAGCATAGGTTTTCGGGATATAAATCAGGATATTCAGTTAGTACGTGTTACGCGTATCAGTGAATGTTAATAGGTTTGCAAGCATTTATTAAATTAATAATCTCATAAAGTTTAATCATGCACTTTTGATTTACTGAAAAATCATATTGCACAAAATGAGTTTATTCTTTTATAAGCTTTCTTACAAAACAGCAGCATTTGAAGACCGTTTTACATTAAAATCAATCATCAATTGTCATAATCTTTATCATTATTTCATCTTATAAGGCTGAAACATGTTCCACTGCCTAATCACTTTTATACCGGTGATTTAGCTATTGGCCGGTCATACATTCTCCAATTCCCAGATTAGGCAGGCCAGTGGTCATGCCCAAAAGCACTGTACGTAATATTAGGTTAGACAATATACAACAAATCAAAGTCAAATAAGTTGTGTTATGTTTAAAGTAATCCCTTTGTTTTGTATCTTCCTATAAACAGCTTACCCATCTGACGCAACAACTCGGCGTATTACGGCACATCAAAAGATATCTACGTCCACTTCACCGCCGGTATCAAGCCGCGTATCTCAGTTTGAGTCGCCTGATTATAACAACGCGTCCACTTCACCGCCGGTATCAAGCCGCGTAGCTCAGTTTGAGTCACCTGCTTATAACAACGCAAGCGCGCCGAGTTATTCCTACGCCAATAGCTGCAGCACCACTGAAAACACATATGGTAAGCCTATGTCGGTTAAAATTTGATGGGCGACACAGATGGAGGGCCGATCAGAATCATACTTTTGCATACAGCTGTACGTCTGGCTACGGTTTGACATATTTTTAATCCATTTAATAAAAATAAAAATCCCCATTCACGTTATGAACAGAATAAAATTCAAAATTTATGGGGCGAGCTAAAATGTCTATACAAGCATGCTTGCTTTATAAAATGAACATAAGAAACATATGGAAGCAAAGGCTGAAACAAAAGAGTCATTCGGAAAAATCCTAGTGAACAATTCAACAATTTCACTGTCAGAACATGAACCAATATACAAATCTTGATCTCTGATGATTATTATTGGTATTTTATTCAAAAGCATCTCGTGGCCCGCAGGCCAAATTACATGCTAATATACAATATTAAAATTACGATATAAAAATGCACATTAAAAACATATTGCACTTGTAGGATTGAATCACAATTTACAAATAAAGAAATATTAAAGATAAAATGTACACAAATTAAGAAACAACCAAAATGTCACACTTATGGAACTTTACTGCACGACCAGTCGTAAAAGATAACGGGTACCTAATCATTTAAAATATTGACAAAATAAGGAACAGGACTATTTTGGAAACGCTGAGTCCTACAATGAAATTGGATCAAGTTGCCACTATTACGAAGTGATCTGTCATGACACTCCAGTCTGGAAGGAGGGAGGAGAGATTTTGTCCTCTCATTTTTAGGAAGCCCTTCAGCAAATCTTCGACAATGCTTCTCCCTCCTTCCAGACAAGGTGTCAAAATGGCAATTACCCAAGATGATCTCAATGCATGGATTTTAGATTTTGTGCGAGTTATTAATCCACAATGCAACGCGAACATTCAATTGTTCTTCAATTTTGTTCATGAAAAGCAGCACTGACACGAAATGTGATCAATTAAACCGCATTCATGTTTTTTTGGTTTGATTTTTGGTTTTTTTAAACATTTTACAGATACTGGTGACCCAGATTATGAAGCCATTGCACCTCTACCACCAACGCGGACCACGAGGACGTAATAAAAGCATATCTTTAGGTGTATTATATAATTATTGGCTTGAAAATGTGTAAATATATATTTAATGAGTGTTGGTAAAAAGGGATTGTAAAAAGGTAGTCCAATTTAACATGGATATTTTAGTTTTAGTTTGTTCGAAACATACAAAATGCTTCAAAAAGGATGGGTATTTCTTCAATCGCCAAGTGTTCGCATATTTCATGAAGTATTAACAACTCTGTCGTCTGTTCAATGAAGAGTAACAATGACTACTACACTGCTAAAATGTTGAGTAAAACGTTTACTCAGGCCAAAAAAAAAAAAAGTTGACTTGCCCTTTCAGGGTCAAAATCAGGGTCGGACGGTCGGATTTTTTTTTTTGTTGTTGAAAATTTTTGAAAATTTACTGCACAAAAACACGTTTTAAAGAATTGATTTTTGATTTTTTTTTGTTTTGATTTTTTTGATTTTTTTTGTTTGATTTTTAAACAAGCAGATACTACTTAAAAAACACGTTTTGATCTTTCTTTATTGTTATGTGCTTCTTTCAATTTTTTTAATTTTTTTTTTTAAATTAATTTAAAAAAAAAAATTAAACAAAAAAAAAATAGCGACCCTAGATTTCCGAAAATTAGGGTCGGTCGGAAAGGGCAAGTCAACTCTTTTTTTTTTTGCCTCATCGTTGAGTAACTATGCAGTAAAAAATGAGTGAAAATGCCCAATATGTTCAATAGTTGAGTAAAAATGCCCAACATTTTACTCAGCTGTTGAACATATTGGGCATTGTTTACTCAACTGTTGAACCGTTACATAGTTACTCAACGTTAGAGTAAATGTTTTACTCAACATTTTAGCAGTGTACAATGTAATTGACTTTTGAGCACAAAATAGTGGTGATTTTGGCACATTCAGATTGAGACCTCCCCATGTTCTCAAGCAAGTGGTTGAGCACTAAAACAAGTGATTGCTACACATTTGGTATCATAGTAAAGATAAACACATCGGCTTTCCATTGATGTATAAGACATAAAGAATGTATAACGAATTATACGAAGAATAAGCGATAGAAAAAAATCCGATCTTTGTTGAGTGGTTTATTTTTTAACAAAATCATTTAAAAAAAACACATTTTGACGGTCATTTCACCTACCTGCTGATGACCAGTTATAAATATATTTGCATCATATTAAAACAATAGGATTAGAAACGGTTAAATAGCTTGGGTGAGATGGGTTTAACCATGGAAAACTTTCTGAGCTCCATCTACTTAAAGGGACACTAAGAGATGTGTTGGAGGCCGCGCCCTCAATTATGATAAAAACTGGGATTGGTATATATTTTAACAATTGTATTACATGTATGAACTTACACCCATAAGGATTAAGAAAAATCAGCCTTCTTTGTACAACAAAACGTCGATTCAAAAATGCTGATCGAGCCGCGATCAGCAGTTTACGTCAGATAGTGTCCCCCTGCAGCACGCGTGATACATAACGCGAACCATATTTACATAAAGGGCGTTTTTAAGAAAAGGTTCAATAAATAGCGATGGTATTATTTTAATCAAGATTTACTATGTTTTTTGTGAGTAGACAAAAAACCAATGGTAATTTTTAACGTTCATCTTGAATTCTGAAGTAAATTAATTTAAAAAAAAATCTTCAACACTACTTTGTGTCCCTTTAACTCTTAAAATGATTTGAATACATATTAGCGCACATTACCGATAGTGCCATAATCAATTCGCAATGTGTATAGATGCATCGGGACAGTGGCGTAACTAGACTTTTTCATTTGGGGGGGGCAAGAAGGGGTAGTGACTTGAAATGGGGGGGGGCTCGTAAGATTTGTTGAGTAAAGTGATGCGCGCGTAGCGCGCGAAAAATTTCGACTTTACAGCTTCTTTTTGGACAATTGAGCTACATTTTGGCTCTAAACAAGATTGTACCAAAGAATATTTCATTTTGGGAAGACATATGCGCGCGTAGCGCGCGAAATTTTTTCATATGTGTACTTTTGACCATCATAATTCCATGATTCCTTTCGTCAAATGAACCGACAGTGCCAATCTCAACCGACACGATGTCATTATTGGGGGGATTTGGTGTGTACTTTGTTTGTAAATTTCATTTACAGCCGTACTTGATTTCATTTGGGGGGGCAAGGGTTCCAAGTGGGGGGAGGGGGGGGGGGGGCTCCCGCCCCCCTGCCCCCCGCTGGTTACGCCACTGCATCGGGATAGAGAGATAAAGCAGTTAGTTAACTTTGCAGCTAGAATCGTCTCATGTAATAACTATATCTTCCTTCATCACGTATATATTTCATCATTACTCTAAAAGTAGAAAATAATTGTGATTTTAACATGAAGTAATTAATCTGATTTACATCATTAAACATTTTATTGCCGTTGTACACAAAATAAAACATGTCGTTGTTCTTTTTTATTTTACTGTTGGAAGTTGTTATTTTTTATACATAAGTTTTATACAAAAGGCACAATAAATTGAAATTGAATGACTGTTGTACCAAACGCGTAAACGTTGAGTATGTCATTTATTGTTTTTCTGTCCTATTTCTGTCACACCACCTCTCCGTGGACTTGTACTTAAAACAGGTAAACTGGTATACAATCTAATTTACTGTGAACGCTACCGTCATAAATATTAGGCTATGGCCTGGAGCGTTAGGGTTAAAATTATGGCGACACTAACAATACAATTTAAATCGTCTGATGTATGAACTGAAGATCGTATTTTAGCCTTATTGAAGATCTTCTAAAGACGCCTTTAGTAAACAGGATTGGCCGAGGACAACCACTGTATATACGGGTACATCGATGTTAGTCAGTCTCTGGATTCAACTTCAATAAGTAGGCTCTATCAAAACATTCTTTTGATTCCATGATGTATGATCCCCTCAATTGCGGAATATCTAATATAAATCTAATTTCGCCTCGAAGGGGACATTTCAATGTATCTTGATCACAAAGTTTCATTTAAAATCAATATTCTCATGTTGTAAAACATGAAGCAAGATGCACGAACTTACCTAATTTTCAAAAAATTTTTTTTTGATTTTTAGATAAATATCAAATCAAACAATCAAAAAGCTACATCGTAGCTGAGTATGCGCTCTAAATGTCTTCACTCATACATTTTATTGGTTTCATACATTTTCCCGTCATCATGATGGTCATTACCAGTGGTAAAATTGCTCCCGCCTCTTTTCTTCCCACATACGTAAACAATCACACTCATCAGAGCTACCAATACTACGATGCTTCCAAACACAAGGCCTACTACAAGTCCTACCGACACTTCATCTGACTCCGATGCACCCTCCGTGAAGATGAATATGTACATCATAAACTCAGTCTTTGACATCATCCAGTTATACGCAGCATTGTTGTCATCAAGATCGGATAGCAATGGTCCGACCTCTTCACGGATTCTTTTATTGTAAGCGTTGTACCAATCGAACTAATTGAAAAAAGGATAAATATTTGAGATATTATTACATCCATTTCTTCTAGTATATAATTATGATAAATTACCCCATTATAGACCATTTAAAATCCGAATATATACGATCGGCTCCGAATGTTTCCGATTAGCCGAGTGTTTGACACTCGGTTTACATGACCTGTCAGCTCACAGGTCATGTACATGTGCTGGAGAAAAACAAACGTGTTTATCACCCGTCTGCCCGTGTGGTAGATTGCGCTGGTTTTGTATCCCTCACAAAGTTGATGTTGCGGCATTTCAGTAACAAAAACAGTGAGATGAAAGAGATTTGGGGTAATAATTTCACTTTTTACCGTCTGCTCGATACATTTGGAATTTGCCGGTCAACGCCTTTGTTGATAAAAAAACACCCAAAATAGTCTCGTTCCACGTTTTACTTCTCATGATGCACGCGTGTATGTAAACATAGTAAATCACTAGGCGGACAACCAACTAGGACAATGCTGAGAATGCGATCAACTGTTGCGAAGAACGCACAACGCACCTACTCCACGTGACCCGAGTGTTTTTCCGAAGATTTCCGATCTCAATTTGAAATGGCGTATTGGACATAGCTGATATCCGCGGCGCTTCCTTTTTACAGTATTTCACACTGGTTCGTTATCTGATATACTTTTTTTGAATTGAATAACCAATCAAAATACAGCATGTTGATGTTTCGTTCAAGTTGTAAGGGATATTGTTGCGACGCTAATTTTGTAACACGTCCTACATATCTATAATATGTTAGACCTGTTAGTTTCATTAAACAAATGTTGGAATGTCGTCTGCAGACGCCTGCCGCGTGGAAAGTGTTAAAGCCCATTTTATTTTGTTTATAACAATTAGGCTGAAGAGCCAGGACAAACACAATAGTGACAAGCACTAAATTAAAGGGATGCCCGATGTGTGTGAGTACTGTGCAGATACAGACCCGGGATGATCCCGGGATGATCCCCTGCTCTTTACGAAGGAGTCTGACCTTTTAACGTGCTCGGGGATAGCTCTTCCGATGCACGGGACCACCATTTCTACGTACGTGACATCCGAACCACGAGGCAATTGAGAGTTAAGACTAAGTACCTTGCCCAAGGTTACACACATGTTGGCGGTAGCGGGGCTAGAACTCACAACCTTTGTATTGTGAGACCTGCATGCTATCCACTAGACCACACATGCTCCTTTGGAGACCAGTGTATTGACTTAGCCGTGCCACCTAATCATTTCAATACCATGAATGAATATACGCGATTTCCGATGAAACTATTACTGAATTTTTCTCACCTGCCTGGGTGAAAACATATCGAAATCAGTGAGGACCGGCTCCAGAGGTACGAGTGATGCCATTTTCCAAGTCATGTAAGTATAACCACTGAACTTATGCTGGCAAAATAAAATTAAAGTTATTTTAGTCAAATATGATTACCGAATACTTTCAGTGGCCTTATGCTTCCGATTTTTAAAATTATTTTTAAGGTTAGGTGACTTTACGGCTATAAAGCATGCAAATGCTCCCCCTGACAGTTAAAAAGCCTTTGTGCCCCCGCCCCAGCCCTATTTGTGCCCCGCCCTACTCTCCGGATGTAGTACGTATATGCTTTATAACCATTTACAAGGACCATTGTTCGCCCGTGCTTTGGTGAAAACATGCCCCCCTCCCCGCTCTCAAATTACATGAGCTGACTGCAAAAACAATTGGGGCACCCCTTTACGAGATTTACCTAATTTTCAAAAAATTTTTTTTTGATTTTTAGATAAATATCAAATCAAACAATCAAAAAGCTACATCGTAGCTGAGTATGCGCTCTAAATGTCTTCACTCATACATTTTATTGGTTTCATACATTTTCCCGTCATCATGATGGTCATTACCAGTGGTAAAATTGCTCCCGCCTCTTTTCTTCCCACATACGTAAACAATCACACTCATCAGAGCTACCAATACTACGATGCTTCCAAACACAAGGCCTACTACAAGTCCTACCGACACTTCATCTGACTCCGATGCACCCTCCGTGAAGATGAATATGTACATCATAAACTCAGTCTTTGACATCATCCAGTTATACGCAGCATTGTTGTCATCAAGATCGGATAGCAATGGTCCGACCTCTTCACGGATTCTTTTATTGTAAGCGTTGTACCAATCGAACTAATTGAAAAAAGGATAAATATTTGAGATATTATTACATCCATTTCTTCTAGTATATAATTATGATAAATTACCCCATTATAGACCATTTAAAATCCGAATATATACGATCGGCTCCGAATGTTTCCGATTAGCCGAGTGTTTGACACTCGGTTTACATGACCTGTCAGCTCACAGGTCATGTACATGTGCTGGAGAAAAACAAACGTGTTTATCACCCGTCTGCCCGTGTGGTAGATTGCGCTGGTTTTGTATCCCTCACAAAGTTGATGTTGCGGCATTTCAGTAACAAAAACAGTGAGATGAAAGAGATTTGGGGTAATAATTTCACTTTTTACCGTCTGCTCGATACATTTGGAATTTGCCGGTCAACGCCTTTGTTGATAAAAAAACACCCAAAATAGTCTCGTTCCACGTTTTACTTCTCATGATGCACGCGTGTATGTAAACATAGTAAATCACTAGGCGGACAACCAACTAGGACAATGCTGAGAATGCGATCAACTGTTGCGAAGAACGCACAACGCACCTACTCCACGTGACCCGAGTGTTTTTCCGAAGATTTCCGATCTCAATTTGAAATGGCGTATTGGACATAGCTGATATCCGCGGCGCTTCCTTTTTACAGTATTTCACACTGGTTCGTTATCTGATATACTTTTTTTGAATTGAATAACCAATCAAAATACAGCATGTTGATGTTTCGTTCAAGTTGTAAGGGATATTGTTGCGACGCTAATTTTGTAACACGTCCTACATATCTATAATATGTTAGACCTGTTAGTTTCATTAAACAAATGTTGGAATGTCGTCTGCAGACGCCTGCCGCGTGGAAAGTGTTAAAGCCCATTTTATTTTGTTTATAACAATTAGGCTGAAGAGCCAGGACAAACACAATAGTGACAAGCACTAAATTAAAGGGATGCCCGATGTGTGTGAGTACTGTGCAGATACAGACCCGGGATGATCCCGGGATGATCCCCTGCTCTTTACGAAGGAGTCTGACCTTTTAACGTGCTCGGGGATAGCTCTTCCGATGCACGGGACCACCATTTCTACGTACGTGACATCCGAACCACGAGGCAATTGAGAGTTAAGACTAAGTACCTTGCCCAAGGTTACACACATGTTGGCGGTAGCGGGGCTAGAACTCACAACCTTTGTATTGTGAGACCTGCATGCTATCCACTAGACCACACATGCTCCTTTGGAGACCAGTGTATTGACTTAGCCGTGCCACCTAATCATTTCAATACCATGAATGAATATACGCGATTTCCGATGAAACTATTACTGAATTTTTCTCACCTGCCTGGGTGAAAACATATCGAAATCAGTGAGGACCGGCTCCAGAGGTACGAGTGATGCCATTTTCCAAGTCATGTAAGTATAACCACTGAACTTATGCTGGCAAAATAAAATTAAAGTTATTTTAGTCAAATATGATTACCGAATACTTTCAGTGGCCTTATGCTTCCGATTTTTAAAATTATTTTTAAGGTTAGGTGACTTTACGGCTATAAAGCATGCAAATGCTCCCCCTGACAGTTAAAAAGCCTTTGTGCCCCGCCCCAGCCCTATTTGTGCCCCGCCCTACTCTCCGGATGTAGTACGTATATGCTTTATAACCATTTACAAGGACCATTGTTCGCCCGTGCTTTGGTGAAAACATGCCCCCCTCCCCGCTCTCAAATTACATGAGCTGACTGCAAAAACAATTGGGGCACCCCTTTACGAGATTTACGTAATCTTGCCCCCCCCCCCCCCCCCCCCCCCCCCCCCCCCCCTGAAAAAATCCTATAGCTACGCCACTGAACCAAATGATAGGTATGCAAGTTTTCAGCTGACATTTACTATTGGATATCTCACCTCCGTGTCAGCTTCAACGCTACACATTATATCTTCAATACGAATACCAAATTCACCGTCTTGGTAATACCCTGGTTCTGTAGAAAAAAAATGAAAAATTAAATTAATTTTCTAAATAAATAATATATAGACTCGGACAAACTGGCGAGAATTAAATTAACAATGACCTTGAAAATACACTGTCTCGAACCCGGTCCCTCTCGCATTCGCGACGATTGGTTAATCCACTAGACCACAGGGACTCTGCTTACGTGGATACCAGACGAACGAGCACTTACGTATACAAAGTCTTTGTTGAAAGCCTCTAGCAGCCGAAATACATGAGTAAATATTAACAATTGATGATGGCCTATAAGCATGATTCTAGCAGAATCTATGACATGACGAGCGAAACTCAATTAAATAAACGCGAGGATCAAGCAAATGATACCAGCCGAGTAAGTGAAATGAATAAATAATATATAGACTCGGAAAAACTGGCGAGAATTAATTTTCTTAATGACAGAAGTGTCCTGATGATACCAGTTGTGCGCCAAAATTGTTCGAACAATTATAACGGACCGGCTTGGTTCTATCAACAGTTTTCCGACGACACCCTCTATGGTGAATTACGTAGAATGATGAAATTACGCTGGCAAGACAAAGTAACTAATGAGGAGTTATATAAACGAACGAGTCAAACCAGATGGAGCAACTTAATAAGAACTAGGCGTATGACCTGGTTTGGTCATCTCCTAAGACTCCCAGAGAAAACCCCAGCAAAGATGTCCCTAGCAGAAATAGGAAGAAGTGTTAAAAGACCACAAGGTAGACCAAAACAGACGTGGAAAGAATGATCCAAAACAATTGCAAGAACTAAATATTGACTATACAAACGCAGAAAATCTAGCAGATATACCTGGCATTTACTAACTGATAAGTGAGGGCGCCATGTCAACAAAGACGTAATGCGTAACTGATGATGATGATGACCATCTATGGATCTAATGAATTGATAAATTTCCCCCAAAATTCCCAATCTCTTGATATTATAATGTACTTTCTGCTAGTATTGTACACAAGCCTTACACAAGGTAAAAATTGGACATTATTACGAGCGCCCTCTTCGACGTTCAAACTGTGTGTTTGTGAATAATCATGAACCGTAATGGTACTGTGGTCACGCCTCCTGGATATAAACTGCAATATCAACGCCGCCTAGTGACGCTATAGGGCGTTGCTTCGTCTGCTTCATTTTAATATTTAAGTATAATAACAGGGGATGAAGTCTATCGTCGCTATATTTAAATGATCATTATGTTCCAAAATGTTGAAATATTAGAGAAATAGCCCATCAGATATCACTATCTATAGGAGTGTTAGATAAAATATTGGAATAGCAATTACGGAATTATTATTCCATGATGGTAAGATGTTTTAAAGTCTATGAAACAAGTACGGGTAAGATTCAAAGCTTATTTTCTCAATGAATTACGTTCATATCATATTTATTTTTAGAATTCCGTACTTCCTTATATACTCAAGTTATATTTTATTCTCATTTGAAAACAATCCAGGTAATACAACGTCTAATGTAGTGATATTAGAATTACTAAACTTTGTTCACCAAAACTACCAGAAGTAAAAAGCCCATTTCATAATCATGCGAGTTTACTCTCCTTTCAAATATCCCGCGTCAATCCCAAGAATAAACTGAATGGTCTGTAATATCGATGAATGACCCATGATTGATTTCTTTTGATTCACTTTCTACCTGAGTCGTCGGTGCTCATCAAAATACACCGTGATGCAATGTAACGCAAGGCCAGTCTCTATTCAATGTTATTGATTGAGATAATGTTACGAATACTGCATGTAGTATTGAGATAAGTCATTGATGTCTGACAGTGCTATCGATTTAGGGATTATAATTCCGTGAAGTAGACATTAACTTTTCTGTTTGATTTACTGATTAACATTTGAATTGCATAATGTCTGGTTTACCGCGAGCTTTGGGATAATATATAATAATGTTCTCGTGCAATTGATTGACCGGGAAGGGACCTTTATGGATTTTAATGGAAATCAGCCCAAACTTACAACTGTAAGGATTAAGAAAAATCAGTTGCCTTTGTGCAATAACACGTTGTTTCAAAATATTCTATCCCCGGCTCGGACAGATTTTAT